>JBAMJV010000409.1:32500-190624 GCA_037951105.1 Echinarachnius parma
TTGGTGAGGTAATAATAATAATATCCAATTTTTATATAGCGCTTATCACGATTGATAATCATCTCTAAGCGCTTCACAATTTTATTATTACCCCGGTCATAGGATACAATGCGAACCAGCACACATTGTGTGCACCATCTCCACTCCCTGGGGAGTATTCCTTCCAAGCGCTCAGTGGGCTCAAGAAGATCGTTCACATAAAGGTTTTCACCTCCTACCGGTCCCCATTTATACACCTGGGTAGAGAGCAGCAATAGTGTATGAATTGTCTTGCCGAAGGACAAACGCGGTGGGCAGGGTTCGAACCCGGGATCTCACGATTGGAAAGCGCGCGCTCTACCAATGTTGCCACACCACATCCAGGTAATGAAAAACTGAGTGTCGAATTTGAAAGAACATGGCATTTTAATGTTAAACAAAACTTTATTTGGTTAAAATCGACCCAGAAACGACTGAAATATCAATAAAATATATCTGATCTTATAATAATTTGGGGCCCAAATAATTAAATGAATTTTAGAAACAAATTTTAAAAATGCTTGCACTTTTTCAAAAATGTTCAAAAGCATTTTTTAAATAGTTGTTGATGATCTCGCTATTTAATCATTATACCAATAAAACATCACATGCATAATTTTTCGAATTTGAAAGAACATGGCATTTTAATGTTAAATAAACTTTATTTGGTTAAAATCGACCCAGAAACGACTGAAATATCAATAAAATATATCTGATCTTATAATAATTTGGGGCCCAAATTATTAGATGATTTTTAGAATTTTTTTTTTTAAATGCTTGCACTTTTTCAAACATTTTCAAAAGCATTTTTTAAATAGTTGTTGATGATCTCGCTATTTAATCATTATACCAATAAAACATCACATGCATAATTTGAATGAAAAATGGTTGAAGCCAATGCCTTTTTAAAAAGCGCGCTCTTGTGTTTGAATGGCTCTTTTTGAATGATAACATGCTTTTTACTTAGACGTGTATAATTTTGTATACCTTTCGAGCATGGTGGAGTTAGTTAGTTTATAATGTTACTGTGCAGGTTTTGGCTACTTAAGTTCAGCCTTACCAAAACTAAACTACCCCTTTAAAGCAATGCTGCATCATTCCCATTGTCAGTGGTGAAAAGTCAGGCAGTATCCTATACAGATTCTACGCTGAACGTACCTCTCAGTTGGATCTAACACTTATGAAAACACATTTTTTATCATGGAATAAAACATATTTAAAAGTCAAACATCCAAGTATTAACAAAATTTACTTGATTAATATCACATTGATCAGAATTAGCGGCTTTTCAATATAACTGTCTCAGCCATTTAAGATTGAAACTAACGGCTTTCCATGACAGTTTGGTCCGGCTTAGAGATAACAACCAGGTATTAAACCCGGATAAAATAACCTGAACAAATACAAGAGCTAGGACCAGCAAAGTAATCCTTTCGTTAGAGGGTTTTGTTATATCAATGTAATTTATAATGAGGTCCAACTGTACAGATTAAATTAGGCACTTAAGGCACACATTCAAGGATATCCTCGAGGAACCATACAATAGGTGTGTAGAGCTTTTTAAAGTCGGTCGGCGAGGCCTAGGAAATGATCCAAATTTGGTATGGAGAACACGCATGGTTCTACTAGACACACTGCGGGGAACGTGGCTTTATTGGAGGAAAGTGCGACTTACATGGGGGCTCACCCCAAGTATTTCTTTAGCGTTAACAAACCATATGGTGGCACATAGCCTCTTCATTGTCTATCGTCATTTATTTGACACCCAATAGCAACTTCATTAAACACGTTTTATTTGTTAGGATTCCGATAGTATTGATGAGTTGATGTCTCTGATATTGTGCCTTGAAAGTGCAACGCGATGAGACATTCATTATGTATTATTAACGATATACTGTACATTAAGATATTCCTCGTGGTGCAATCCACTATATTCAAACATAATACTCAGCTTAAAAAACAACAACACTGTGATCACATACATTGGTCACAAAAGCATGTGGATTAGGGAAGATAAGTTATGGGGGAAGTGGATCGTCAGTCTTAAACTGTTCACAGCTGAATGTTGAATTTCTCGTAGAATTCATGCATCGTCCATCAGACTCCCGTTTTGTTTCAACTTTAGTAGAAGAAAAGGGAGCTGTTTACCAGATAAACTAATCGCATACTTTCTGGATTTACTTCCTCAAACAAACATTGATTGTCAAAACCTATTCAGGTGGTATCAAAGGGTTGTACTTTAAATTGACCGTGACAACCTTCATAAGTTCGTCCCAGAAGTATTCATGTCCCCTGACATCTTCAGGCCATCTCATATATGGTCTGCGGTCGCTCAGATACAGACGAACTAGGTACGGGATCTCGTCTTCTGGAATATCTTCTAGAAATATGACCACGGTGTTTTCTGTCAGTTCGTCATGTACGTGGTCCATTGCCGTGCGAAGCTTAAAGAGAAACCAGTTGTCTCGGACAGCTCGTCTGTTGAGGAGCATTATGGTCTTGAAGCTATGCTCCACCGCGTAGTGAACTGCTTCCAGGTAGTGCATACCAATGGTGAGGTCCTCATCACCGAAGGAATACCTGTCATAATCGGGAAGGCGATCTTCTAGTATAGGTCGCAGGTGCTCTCTGGCCCACGCCCCATCTTCTTCAGTGAACATGACGTTGAAATCAAAGACAAACTCGTCGTGTTCTCGCGCGTCTTGCATTTCTATGTAGCCGATGATTGCCAGTTTCACCAGGAATAGTTTGTACCTAATCAACCATATGTTGTGGAAAGCGAGCAGCAGACCAACAAGCAAGGCTAAAGCAACGAAAGGGAGGATGTAAATGAGTATAATATATGAAACGCAATAATTACTCGGATCAAATTCTAAGAAAGGTTTTCCTCGCAATTGGCTCAAGGAATCCTCAGAGCAAAAGGTTTCATTTTTGTGTAGAAACTTTTCAGACGAGTTGCCGATGTCGCGCAGCCATCCATAGCTGCACTGACATGCAAATGGGTTTCCAGAAACATCGATGTAAACCAAATTGTATTTCATCAGAGTGTTCCATGTGGTGCGATTGAATGCCACCAACCGATTATTCGACAGACTCAATTTTTTGAGAAATTGGACCCTCTCGACGGCTCCTTCCTCTACAAACATAAGTTTGTTATCATTGATTTTCAGAATAACCAGAGCCGGTATATAGGTAAGCGCTTTGGCTGATACTATGAGTAAATTATTCCCATTCAAATCTAAATAGACGAGAGATTGCAATCCCTTAAACACCTTCGCAGTAATACCATAGATTTTGCAGTTGTCCATTATTAGGTAAGCAAGCAACGAGTTATCCTCAAAAACATTATCTGGCAAATTCCCCAGAGGGTTGTTGCTCAGATAAAGATATATCAGATGAATTAATCCACGGAACAAAGATATACTATTATCGGTGTCCCAAAGATTTACCCTGTTGAGTTCCGAGTTTCTGACGTCAATGTAGTCTAGCTTAATTGTATTATCAAACGTTTGGCCAGGTATGAAAGGGTCGACTTCTCTAGGTATGTGGTCAGCAAAGCGGCATTCGGAAAGGCCAGACGACAACCCAATGTGCTCTATCCCCGTTCCTGTAACATCAAGTTTCTCAAGGCTGTCAAATCCGTTATGCGAGAGTAAGTCCAACACAAGTAGGTCCACATTACGGCTTATATTCAACATCTTTAAATTGCTAAGACCACGGAACTGATAACCATGAACGTCGACTAGTTTATTTCCAGAGAGATCCAACAACACTATATTACTCTTCCAAGTGGTATTATGTGGATTAACACGCTTTATCTGATTTTCCGACAATACCAACATTTGTATGCCAGATATTCCTAAGAAATATTCTGGTTCAATTTCTTTAATCAAATTATCGGTTAATCTCAACGTTATACAGCTTAATCCATTGAAAACGTTTTTATAGAGGCGAAGATCGCCGCTGCTGGCGATGGTTAGGACTTTCAATGGGTGATCATATAAAGGTCTAAATACTCCAATTGGAATGCCATCACACTCCATGTCTGAAATAAAAAGTATGCTAATAGTTGACCTTGCAACGCCGTTTGTGAGGTTTAAAAACATAGATGCAGTTACAGCGAATCTCACCCCTAGAAAGATTTTGTCGACAGGTAACGCTGTTATTGTGTCTTCTGAAATGTAACGAATCGGGTTCGCTAACAGACTGATCAATTCGGTTGGACAAACGAACATTAATTTATCTGGAGTTAGATCTTGGAACTTGTTTCCACCGAGTAGTGCTTCATTCAGTCGGTCAGTCTTACATCGAGACACATTCACGGAGGTTAGAAGGTTGTCTGTTAAATCAAGATACTTCAAATTTGGAAACCAGTCCATTAAATCGTTTGGCAAATCTTCTAGGTAGCATAAATTGAGTCTTAATAAAACGAGAGCTGTAAGGGGTCGGAAAGGGACACTGCTTGGTATTACCAGATTATGATTTTTAGACAAACACAAGGACTCCAGATGTTTAAGTGGCTGGAAGGCGGCTGACTCAATGGTTCTCAGATTGTTGATCGAAACATCCAAAGTTATGAGATTCGGATAGGGTTCAAACGAAGTGTTCAAAAGAACTCTGATGTCGTTTTTTTGCAGGAAAAGATTAATTGTACATTGTTCAGGAAAATAACCTGGCACTGTTCTGAGTTGCTTACCTTCACATATCACTGATTTATCACCCATGTCACACTGACACGATGCTCGCGTGAGGCGACCTTCCTGTACATGGGACTTACAGGTATGTACATGCTCTCCCCCTCCAGACATAGCTATGATGAGTAGAAGGTAAACGTGTCTGTAAAATATGCCCATGGTGTGTTGGCACTCGGTGTTAAGCTGAAAATTGAAAACAAAATAAAACAAACTTATACCAGACAGAGTAACACAAATTTACTTATATATGTACAAATATTATTTTAAATGATGGATAACAATAATGATTTTTTACATAAGCATGATAACATACTATATTAACGCAAGAACTAGGACAGACTGATAAAAGCTTGCTGTAAAGAGATCTGTTCAAACGTGTATTTTGTGTCCTTTTAGTCCGCATTTAAGATATGAGCCCGGGCACAACACTTTCGGTCATAAGTCGCAATGGCTCTTTAGTACATGGAGCCTCAAAATCATAAACAAATTCTCTCAGGGTGAACAATTCAACTTTACGGGATTTGATACTAACATATTTCATCTACATTCTATGAAAATTTCAGGTCCTAATTCGAATTTTTTATAGCATAAATAATGATTTTTCTAAGCAACCTTCATTTCGCTTTCGACCAGAATCTCAGTAAATCCACGCTGGCGTTTCATGATCGATTATGTGAACGTGAACGCCAGAGCTCTATTGTGTCTGAAACCGTAAAGCACCGCAGCGCTTCGGCGAAAATACTGTACAGTGATTCGTCAGACTAATTCCATGGGGGTAAACCGGGTACTGTACTGCACTGCGCTGATCCGCCACTGAACATCAAAGACCAGCGGCGTGCATGCAGTGCAGCTAGGTAGCTAGCCAGCTTAAAGCCTCGCTGTATTCTTTTGTTCGGCGGTATAGTACGGTAATTAGCAGCTCAGTGCATGCTATACGCACAATGCACAGTGCATGCCTCCGCGAATTTCTTTAGTGAAGCCATACAATGCGCTTGGAGTTTAATTGTGTAAACTGTAAAGGTGGCGTCGATTTTACCCCCGATGGACACACGATCAAGGACATTTTCCAAATCGGCTCTGATCGTAAACGCATCGGGCCATTCGTGAGGGCATCGTAAGCGATCGTATGACCGCCTGTGGATTTTTCAGGCTCCGGCAGCAACTTCGTGAGTGGTTCCAAAATCTTTGGCATGCCAAAGATTGGCCCGAACACCTTGCGAAGGTTCATTTTCGTGTTTCATTCGTGTGTCCATCTTGCCCTTCGTAATGCCATCGTGAGGGCATCTTATCACATCGTGTCATCTTCGTGTGATCATCGGTGCCATCGGGCACTTTTCGCCTCACGAAGACAATACGAAGGAAACAAGAAGCTGCCCGAATGTCTTAGGAAGGCAACACGACTACGTGAGGCCCTCGCAATGCCGTCGTGTAGCCATCGTATTATAGTACGATGACATCCAGATGGGACCACGGTGTCGGCGAAGACACCCGATCTGAGTAGCTCAAGCGTTTTTCATGTGTCAGACCCAATTACGTAATATGCAATACTCGATTCCATCTGTCAATCAATTACTCAATTAATGTATTTTTAATATTACATTTAATTATTACATTTATTTGATATTTAATACGATAAATTTAATTAATTTAAGAATATAATATACAATAAAACTTATTAATATATTACTCAATTTAATTAAAGATACCTTGCATAATTGTTATTGAACACGATTAATTTAGTTTATGTTATGAATTTAATATAAAATAAATCTTAATCAATTACTCGATTTCAACTGAAGATACTGGTATTGTTTCCCTTTTTGATATCACATTTTCATTGTTGGATGTATTTGTTTAAGAAATTAAACTTGTTTTGAATATAATAGAAAATAGAAAATGAATAGTGGGATTTGATATCCTTTAATTACAATGAAATAAACAAAACATGCCACTTTGGACCTACTTTATAATGACAATAATTGTTCTCAATGTCATCATGTCATATTATACAAATGATGCACATGCTTTAGTTTAACTTTGGAATAGTAAAACCCACGAGCACAGCGAGTGGGTCTTGGACCATTTTTAAAGGGCATCAAGCGTGGGGATGCTACATAGCGGGTCGCCATTTTGAACTGGGTTAGTTTGCGCGCACCGCATGACACTGAGCTAACGTGCATTACGCACCGTGCGCAACGCGTATGCAAGATGGCGCCGCGCATCTCATTTGACGAATCTGAACTACCTTTAAAGTTAAAAGGGTGCAGACAATTCTAACCGATCCATGTAATATGCCTGTGCAGCATTTGTTTGATAAAATGAGCGCAAAAAAGCAAAAATCAAACCAAAGTGAGCCATGCATCAGGAAAATGCATCATCTGTAATAACTTGTACACATTAAGTGACTAATCATAATGCAAAGATTCTTCTCCCCATTTTATACATTAAATAATGATAATATCCTTGTAAGCCATCATAGATTTAAGTAATATTTTGTCCAAAATGCTATTCATGTAATTCATTTAATAGTTAGATGATAAAGAGTTAATGAGTAACTGGGATTCTATTTTGTCAAAGTTTATTGGATCTTTTTATATGCCGTAATGTTCTGACCGCACTTTTGTGCTGCTAATTTATATATATTTTTAAAGATATATACAATATTTATAACTGTATGAATGTACACTTTGTTTGATATTATATTTAATTAATAAATATCAGTAAGTCGATGAGGAAAGACTAAATTGTGTTTCATCATTGCTAGCTTAAAATTGAAATTAAATAAGGATATATGCATATATCATAAATTAAATAATTAAATGACAGATGGCATCGAGTATTGCATATGGACACATGGACAACGCTTGAACTACGCAGATCGGCTTTCTTCGCCGACATCTTGGTCCCATCTCGATGTCATCGTACTATGATACGATGGCTACACGACGGCATTGCGAGGGCCTCACGTAGTCGTGTTGCCTTCCTAAGACATTCGGGCAGCTTCTTGTTTCCTTCGTTATATAAATGCACATATTCGTGTTGCCTTCGTGTGTGGTTCGGATGTCATCGTGTGACCTTCTGTAGGCATCGTACTTGCTTCGGCTGTTGATTGGCTGATAACCAAGTTCGGGACCATCTTCGCGCGAAATTCAAAATTCCATGTTCGTGTGTCCATCGGGATGTCAAATCGGCTAAGTGTGACGCCTGCTTAACCAAACCTTACATTTTGCATTTAACCAGGACGCGAACCTAAACGTAATCATTATGCTTTGTATCGGCTCTACATACGAACATCAATTTTATATTCCTACTATATCACTCGCGCTCATCATGCCTGGACTGGACCAGGGTCGAGTCGGCCGAAGAGAGGGGGAGTAGCAGCGGCTTTAGAGGAGCTTGCTGCCTGGAATCTCCGGGGAGCTGGCGGGCTAGCCCCCCTTCCCCCACTAATTTTGCGTGCCTGAGCTCCCTCCCGCAATCAGACCGACCACACTACGCCACTGGCGATGATTAATGGAAAGGGACAGCATAACAGGGCAAGGCCCAATTGACCATCTCCCCTCTTTGGGAAAATGTTGATCACTTGCCACCCCCCCCCCCCCCCCCCCCCCCAACGCCTTCACCCCCTTCAGAATAATGTTACCCTGATTGAGGATATCACAGAAATCCCGTCATGTCGAACAATAGCTTTTATAGTAAATGTTCCGGTGCATAAAATGATACTTTTACAAGATGAAGAGAGAATTATGCCAATATCTGATACTGTAATAAAGCATCTGTGTTTATGATAAAATAAAGACATCAATATGGGCCAACTCTTCTCAATATTTGATTATCCACTGCTTCAGTGTGGTTCCCGATCCGTCGGGCATTGATCGGGCACCAGTCGGATCTGTGTGCGCTGACCCTCTCTTCCGACTGGACACGACTCTTCCCGACCCGATTGGGGCCCGATCGTCGGGTCGGGTCGGAATGGGTCGGGTCGGCTCTGTCTGCGGCGGGCTTTAGATGCCCCGTTTTTAACCCAGGGCTGTATTTGAAAATTGTTTGTCCTATTCGTTCATATTGCCAAGCTTTAAGCATTCCTTTTTTTTTTAAGAAGTGGAGAATAAAAATGAGCAACATTTCAACACTCTAGATAATCATCCAGTCCCAGGGCATCTTTCACTGAACGTGACGCTGTCCCATAACTGAGAGCCAATCAAATAGCTTGTTTTCCGTTGCACTAATAATCACTTATTACCGGCTCGCTTATCACGAGGAATAATTTGAGGCAAATCCTGTTGTCCCTATTATTATATTGTGTGTTTCTATGGCATAGCATACGAACTGGACCACCTGCAAAGTATGTATGCAAGTTTTGGTCCGAAATCGACCCCGCCTCCCCCTGATGTACACACACTTTTTATACGCGTGGTTCAATGGGGCGATTTGACCGCCACGGGGCCGGTCGGCCAGCCATCTACCCCTCCCCTTCCCCTTGTACGCGTACGTATTTAAAGTACCAGCTTACCTTCTGGGGATTCCCGGATTAATCCATTTTTCATACGGGGGATATGATTTTCGATGCATTTGCTAACAATTATAAGAATCGTTTCTTCTGTGGTTGTCGGTTTTCGTTAGTGTGATACTTTGACAAAATAGTATTATGATATTGTTTACTTCTACTTTTGAATATGAATTTATAAATTATCTAACCCTTTTTTGGAAAAAAAGTGAGTGATTTTCCACGGGCGAATAATGGTATTTTCCGTCGAGAATGTACTATAAAAACTCTCCACGCATTATAAGCGGAATATTTTACAAAAAAAAAAAAAACATGATTCATTAATATGATTTCTTCTACTGTTACTTCGAACATACTGCCATATGCAGATTGTGCAGCCTCCGTAAAAATGATGCCAACACCATGAGCTGTGGATTTACACTATTTAAAACAAGCAATCTGATTGTCTCAAAATCAGATTCATTGCCGCAAAAGAATTTCTTTTAGAATTATAATGTAAGTGAATCGACTAGAAAATTACGAAAGAAAAGTTGCAATTGGAGCTTTAGTATAGACCTCTTTATTATCATAACTACCGAAGGTGTATTCCTTTGAATTTCAATGAAAGATAGCATTGCTCTGTAGCCAGTAGCCGCTTGGATTGATTATCAGAATACTCCTCTCCGATGTGATGATTCATCGTGTAAAGTGTATTGTTGCGATAAGTACTGGGACGAGCGGGGGCGGGATAAATGAATGGGGCCGTTTCTGAACATCATGAGTTCATTGTTAGGAGGGATAACACTGTGCCGACCCACCAGCTAGGTTGAAAGGAAACCGACGTGGCTTTTTCCAATTACGTAATACCGGCGAAAGCTTCGTTGATTGGCTGATGAATTTTTGCGCGTGCACTGAGCTGATTTAATTGCTTGTTGATCGATCACGAAAAGCGAAACGGTGAAAGCTAAACTGTTCAGCTTTCGCTCGATGTGTGAGAGTGCTTTTCTGAATGATGCAAAACTTTAGAAGCGATTTTCTCTGTTGTTTAACAAATACCGAGGCTCTGGTCCACGTTATTAAATTGCATTTTTCTCGCCTTCAACAAACTTATATGTATCAAGTTGTATATCATTTAAAGCTGAAATCCTAGAGAATTCAAAACACTGAACATCTCAATTTTGATATTCCCGACAAATGACCGAAAGTGTCAGAGGCGGACACATAAATAGTCTTACCACTTGTAAGATTTCGAGACAATGATATTGGAATAGTATACAAATGAGAACAGTATAAACACCACAATGAAATGTCTGATAATGATATGAACTGAAATATTTAACATCCCTAGGAAAAACCGTACAAAAAAAATGCGATTTGCATAACGAAATGTAGCATTTAAAGTTTTCGATCCAAATTGTTGATTGTATAACGAGAATGTCCGAAAATAACACAACGTGTTATGCGTAATGACTATGTTTGCGGCGATTTGACCGCCACGGGGCCGGTCGGCCAGCCATCTACCCCTCCCCTTCCCCTTGTACGCGTACGTATTTAAAGTACCAGCTTACCTTCTGGGGATTCCCGGATTAATCCATTTTTCATACGGGGGATATGATTTTCGATGCATTTGCTAACAATTATAAGAATCGTTTCTTCTGTGGTTGTCGGTTTTCGTTAGTGTGATACTTTGACAAAATAGTATTATGATATTGTTTACTTCTACTTTTGAATATGAATTTATAAATTATCTAACCCTTTTTTGGAAAAAAAGTGAGTGATTTTCCACGGGCGAATAATGGTATTTTCCTTCGAGAATGTACTATAAAAACACTCCACGCATTATAAGCGGAATATTTTACAAAAAAAAAAAAAAACATGATTCATTAATATGATTTCTTCTACTGTTACTTCGAACATACTGCCATATGCAGATTGTGCAGCCTCCGTAAAAATGATGCCAACACCATGAGCTGTGGATTTACACTATTTAAAACAAGCAATCTGATTGTCTCAAAATCAGATTCATTGCCGCAAAAGAATTTCTTTTAGAATTATAATGTAAGTGAATCGACTGGAAAATTACGAAAGAAAAGTTGCAATTGGAGCTTTAGTATAGACCTCTTTATTATCATAACTACCGAAGGTGTATTCCTTTGAATTTCAATGAAAGATAGCATTGCTCTGTAGCCAGTAGCCGCTTGGATTGATTATCAGAATACTCCTCTCCGATGTGATGATTCATCGTGTAAAGTGTATTGTTGCGATAAGTACTGGGACGAGCGGGGGCGGGATAAATGAATGGGGCCGTTTCTGAACATCATGAGTTCATTGTTAGGAGGGATAACACTGTGCCGACCCACCAGCTAGGTTGAAAGGAAACCGACGTGGCTTTTTCCAATTACGTAATACCGGCGAAAGCTTCGTTGATTGGCTGATGAATTTTTGCGCGTGCACTGAGCTGATTTAATTGCTTGTTGATCGATCACGAAAAGCGAAACGGTGAAAGCTAAACTGTTCAGCTTTCGCTCGATGTGTGAGAGTGCTTTTCTGAATGATGCAAAACTTTAGAAGCGATTTTCTCTGTTGTTTAACAAATACCGAGGCTCTGGTCCACGTTATTAAATTGCATTTTTCTCGCCTTCAACAAACTTATATGTATCAAGTTGTATATCATTTAAAGCTGAAATCCTAGAGAATTCAAAACACTGAACATCTCAATTTTGATATTCCCGACAAATGACCGAAAGTGTCAGAGGCGGACACATAAATAGTCTTACCACTTGTAAGATTTCGAGACAATGATATTGGAATAGTATACAAATGAGAACAGTATAAACACCACAATGAAATGTCTGATAATGATATGAACTGAAATATTTAACATCCCTAGGAAAAACCGTACAAAAAAAATGCGATTTGCATAACGAAATGTAGCATTTAAAGTTTTCGATCCAAATTGTTGATTGTATAACGAGAATGTCCGAAAATAACACAACGTGTTATGCGTAATGACTATGTTTGCAGCTAACGTGTTATGCGTGATTTTTTTGTTTGACGCCCATCAAAGTATTATCTTATAGAGCTCAAATGCTATGAACTACATTTTCGTTGATAATATGTGTACAATTATTTGATAGATTCGATAAACGCCATATAACTAGGTGATTATAAGCATTTTTATGTTACTCACCAACATAAACGAACGGTTGTACCACCAATGCAGTCAAAACAAAATAATGTTTGGATGACGTTTGGCTTTCCGTGCTATCACAGTCATTACAAAACGTGAAATGAGAAATATACCTACTCGTTGATATTTTAAGGAACTGTCCAAATACCAAGCCCCACCCTAATCACGTGACCGATTTAGGAACACACATTAATCAACCTTGTGTTTTTGTTTGCTACAGTAATAATTTGTACAGTTATTATAAATTATAATCAGTTAAACACAATCAAAACGAAAGTTGACTAGTGAAAGTTAGCCTTCAACATTTATCATTCGTTACAAGTAGTTGCTAATGTCAAAGATAATTTATATCACTACAGAATAGAGAAATGTCTAACGAACTGCTTGCCAACAACTGTAGTGAACAGACTTTGCCATGTTTTCCGCCCGTGTTGCCAGCACAAAATAATGTTTGTATATTGATACAGCTTTTGTGAATATTTGCTATCACAATCACTGCAAGATGTGATCTGATTTTTCTATTAACGAATAAATATTTACAGAAACATGTAAAATATCAAGCCCTACTCAACACAACCTACCAATAACACATACATTGATCACGTTTATCCGTATTCTAGTATTTTCAAAACAAACAATGAACAGCATAATGGGATCAATATTTTAAACAATATATGTAACAAATTGATTGTTTAAAGATAGGATACAGACATTTCGACGAAAATGTGAAGGGGCCAATCTTGGAAGCAAGGGTTGTGATTTGAAAGGCCCCTGAAATGGTTAGGCCATATACTGAATATGAGACACTTACCACTTACCATAACCGAACCCACGACTTTTTTCGAGGAGGATATTTCAGCTGCATTCAGCGTCATAATAAGGGTGTTTTTGAATACCTAACATAGTCACTTTGTTCGCTAAATGCGTTTGATGTACACCCCATACACCCGTTCGGTACGTATATGCTTCTTACTATATCTGACACAGTTGAAGCACTTTAAAGGGATCATTTCTGGTACGGAGAGTACAGTGTTGGTAAAACAACATTTTAGTAACCAAAACCTGCACAATTACATTGCAAACTAATAGTTATACATCAACCATACTCGAAAGGTATAACAAACTCCAAACAACTAAGTGAAAACCATGTTCTAAGAGCCATTGAAACTCAAAAGGTCCCTCTCCACAACTCATTGGTTCATAATTGTTTAATTTTTTCCCCTTGAAAACTGTAATAAGTCGTAATTTACCGGTAGTTTATAAGCGGTAGGTAATTTACGTCGTCTCAACCTGACACTTGACACTACTGACATTCAAGAAGGAACTTTCCACACAAGTATGCAAATCGTGAACGCGAACATGACCTGATTGCGTGACAGATTGTTTCGAGCCTATATTGTTTGTGTACAGACAAGATCACATGCCTGCATTTAAAAACATACACGCTAACAAAACGACAATCACAAAATGTATTGTCGCTGCATATAATACGTAAATAAATCAACTGACATCAATTATATTACAACTGAACTATAATTATCCATTTAATGGCCGATTTGTAAATTATAATAATGGTGCTTATTTTGAAGATGTTTGTGTAATTATAGTCCTGAAAGATTTAATAATAATAAACTGAATCAACTGTAATGTGATAAATGATCACAATGTAACATTTATAAATCCAAACAACCTTTGTCTTTTTGACTTGAATAATTATAATCAGCTCAAACGTCAGATCGAATTTTATAAGATACCAAGGAGCACGAATATTTGTATGTAGTATCTTTTTAACACATTTACTACTAGAATCGTGTTTTCCCGATTATCCAAAGTCATGCAAGAACTAGCCGTGTGGATGTTTGTAGTGTTTTTGTTTTCCGAATGGTTGCATATCTTGTGTGGATTTCCAAAGATATCTTCATTCTTCTTGTTCCATTTACGGCCTCTTACCTCCAAACAGTGGGGTTGATTGTGAGAAGAGGGCGGGGCCGGGATCCCTATCTACCAGGGACCGCGGAACCGGGGGGGGGGGGGGGGGAGGGGGCTGCAGCGTCTACATTGTAAACATGAACAGCACTGGCAACCAGCTGGTATATTGATTTGATTCACCAAAGAATATTCTTGAAAGTGTACGGGTAGTGTTTGCATGACTTTGGATAAAAATGTCGTGTTCGGTGAAGCGTAAAGCGATAGAAATGTATGATATATCATTTTAAAGGAAATTTCCCGACCTTTTGCATGATACCAATTGTATTACATTGAAGTCCGGTTTCTTGTTTTTGACTCACACTGTACATACATGCCGTATCTAAGCAAGAGAATGGTTAATGTTATTCCGTGAACCTTAACGAGAGCGACTACCTAGACCCTGTCGAACGGCCATTAGTAAAAAAAAAAAAAAACATATTGAAGCATCACAAACCCGTTTCAGCAATGTAAGGGAGTCATACGAAACCACTGATGGGAGTCGGACACGCAACATCTAAATGTGAAATGCATCAAACTTCCTAATATCCTTAATGGTTGTTCCTAGTGAACTGTTTTCTGACTGCAATTCATATCGAATTGGGACATCAATTACAATTGCAGATTAACTATTTACCGGAATGATATCGGAATGATATTATAACACGGACAAAAGTAGTAATCTGTTCGTAACTAATAATTGATTTGTGTATTAAGACTTGTACACCTCTGTAGTAAATAAATTATCTTTGACATTAAAAAAACACTTATAACGTATGATAAATTATTGTAGCCATTCATCAAATTGTCAAGTTTAATTTCGATTCTCATTTCATCAATGTGCTTACAATTCGCAAACATAAGTCGTAATTTAATACATACAAGTACAGCCACTCCTTCAAGTAGAGTAATACAAATAATACATGTATGTTGTATTGGTGAGTTCAGTTGTTAATGAATTGGTATTTTATAAGCTTTGGGAGTTATCAATGCAAACATGGAAAACGGATAGCACATTATTGCAATGGTAAGGATAGCAAAGAAACAAGCTGTATTAAAACAAGAAACATCATTTTGTTTTGACTCCGTTCATTGTTTTTGATGAGAGGCTTAACCCTATCAAGGCCAAGCGGGGGGCGGGGGGGGGGGGGGGGGGGCTCATTAAGCACCACACACCATACTGATAACCGCTTCCACAGTTTTCATTCGATTGTCACCACATTTTGGGACTTCCCTTACAATCTTATTGCGAACCTTTTATTATAAATATTGACTTTATTGACTACTTTGTGTTGCCAAAATAGCTTTAAATTGAAGAGCATGTTTTTAAAATTGTTGAATTTTGTGTTTCTTCTTTTAGTAAAGAAGCAAATTGCATGAGAATCATCGGTAACCGGTTTTTATGAACTGAACAAAAAATTCTCAAGGATTCGTTTGTTTGTCTTTGTTTTTAAAGACAAAAACAATGAATATAATAAGAATTAAATTAAATATAGTTTTGATGTATGTTTATGAAATTTCTGTGATTAAAATCTTCAAATTAGGTTTCTCATGATGTCAACAAACATTTCGATATGAACAAAATCAATTTGGTTCAAGTTTATTGGGTAACAAATTGAAGAGATTGCATATAAATATACATATCATGTACTAGTAGGGGAGGAATACGGGGGTCCCATGCACCCAAAAGATATATTTTTTAAACTTACATTTTTGTAAACCTGAATGTGTCTAGTTAAAGAATTTTGATGTTACCAAGACCAAATCGTGTCCCATGGGTGTGTTTGGCGGCCATCTTGGACACCATGTTGGATTTCAATTGGAAAAAAATGTAACTTACCTAAATGTTGAATAACGGGACATGAAAAGAAAATTAGACATGTATTTAGGGATAGTTGGCAACGAGGGATTACTTAAAAATAATATTACAATAATGAAACTAATTTGAATAAGTAATTTGGCGATCATCGTGGTGGCCATCTTGGATTTTGACCAAAAAAGACGATTTTCAAATATATCTTTTGGAATATACCTACTAAAAAGACCAATAAACATGACTGTTCATAAAATGCATCATGGAATATTTTTTCAATATATTCTACTTCATAATTCAATCATATGAATTCAAACAGGGGGTCTTGGCCGCCATTTTGTGCCACTCTTGGCCACCATGTTGGATTTCATTGAAATACATGTAAATTGTTAATGTCTGAAGTAGGGTCATATAAAGACATATTAACATATTTTATATGAGTGAAATGGTAAGGAGGGATTAGTTTAAAGTATAATTATAATGATTCAACTAATTTGAATGCATAATTTGGCAGCCCTCTTGGATTTTGGTGATTTTTTTTTCTTCATATATCTTGTAAGATATAAACAGAAAATAAACAGAAAATACAAAACAAATAAACATAGTTTTTGATAATTTCGCAACTGGGGATGATTACAAAATATAATCTAAGTTATATGTATGCCTGCCATCTTGGCAGCCATCTTTGATTTTAATACAAAAATCTATATGTAAGGTAAATAAATTATCTTTCTAAAAAAAGTACCGTAAATTCAAGTCAAACAATCACATTTTCTGTATGATAGTTTATTGATGTATGATCTCAGAATATACAACCCTACATACGGGTTTTGGTAGGCACTTTGGCGGCCATCTTTGACTTAACCGATCTCCAATCATCTGCTTTAGCAGAGCATTGGCAGATTTTTGCCGTGCCTTGAAATACATCGGACATGTGAATTACCTGAAGGTGGGCTGAGTGAAGTCAGATCCCTCTGGAAATTTGGAACCGACCATAAATGTATACTGGGCAAAGAGCCCAGAGTGTATCCACATTCAGTTAAACCTTTACCTTCAGCAAACGTGCCATAGGCCTACTTCTCTTGTACGAAGGAGGTGTCCAATAACGGTTGGTGGCATCACAGTTAGGTTCCACAACCTGTTGCATGATTCCACCTGTGCTGTTATCTTTATTTTGATTTATGCAAGGTTGTCATTATGTTGCTATTTGTAATTTGTCATTATTTTATACTGATGGATAATGACTTCCAGGGAGTCATCTAATCCATGCCAGGATTCAAAACTTACATGTACGTTATATGGCATCACCGTCTGGGAAAATCCAAGGCTGAAACCTACACAAATGTGACAAAAAGAACACACTCCTATCCCTGGAATAAAGTTAGAAGAAATCACTGCGGAGCCATCTGGGAACAAAATCCCGCTTTTACGTGGGCGGTTATTGTGACCTATCAGACCATTGGAACGACCCTTCATCAAGTGAGTGGTGTAAGACGAACTGGTCGACTGATGTATGCTGACAGTGGCCATGAGTGACCAAGATTAACGATCTTTTGGACAAGCCTAGCTCTCTTCAGGCAAATGGTCTAGAATTTGATGCATTAAGATGAGATCAGGTTCAATGAGACCTCAGTGACAGATGTTGAACCAACAGACTCCAACTATGATTGATTCGGCACATGAAACCCAACTACAAGGGATCACATGCAAGGGGCGGAAGACGGACAGTTATCTAGTGTTCTTCAATCAACATGTCTTGAGTGTATTCTAGGAAAGTTCAATGTATGTTATATTATAATGGTTCAGTTTCAGGAAATCACTGTCCATCCACATCTGCATCTCGGTCAAACAGTCCTAGATCTTCTGGCATGCAGCAAGGTCTGAAACGCCATGGCTTGAAGGCAACTTAGTGGAGTATCGTCTGCGTAGAGATGATAACTCACGTCGTGATGCTTTGCAAATTCACTAGGATAAGTGTGAATGGTGAATAGGATAGGTCCCAGGACGGACCCATGATGGAACGTAACAACCCAAGTTCCGTTTCCGATGTAGAGTGCAGCTAGGGCCGCGATAGATTGGAATTTTATCTAGATTTCTGGCATGTTTTCCATTGTTCTTGTGTATGTTTCATGTTCCGAATCAATAATAATGGTGGTCTTTTAGTTCACCATCTGTAACTCAGGTCTCATTGAACCTGATTTCATCTTAATGCATCCTTGTGGCCATTGTAAAACCATTTGATTGAACAGAGGGCCCGTGTGGAATAGCGGTAGTCTTGGTCACTCATGGCCACTGCCAGCATGAACAGTCGACCGGTCTGTCTTACACCTCTAATCTCACGATAACCGCCAATGTAGAATCTTATTCACAGTCTTCTTCTAACTTGATTCCTGGGTTATGAGTGTGTACTTTTTGTCCTTTTTGTGTAGGTTTCAGCCTGTGCTCCTCTGTTGAGTCTCGCGTCAGTATCAATGAGTCATTGTCATTTAGACCCTCTAGGAGTTAGAAATCATGTGATGTTTCATCACATGTGCTTTTTAGACATCTTTTTACAATGGATTGTTAAAGGGAAAGTTGAGTTTTGGTAGAGAGGGCGCTAGACTACTTAATTGGTTTGTGAGGTAATGAAAAACTGAGTGTAAAATTTGAAAGAGCATAATATTTAAACAATAAAATCATCTTTGTTTGATCAAAATCGGTTCAGAAACGGCTGAAATATCCATAAATATAACAATTTGTAATAAACCCGGGGCCCCGGGTTTATTAGAGAATTTTGAACCAGCCGTTACAAATTCAAAACAATGCTTCCTCTTTTCAAAAAAGTTCCAAATAGGTATTTAAATAGTTGTTGGTTATTTCTCTATCTAATCACTATTTCAACAAAGCATCACATGCACAATATTTTATTCAAAATGGTTGAAACCGATGAGTGTTTAGAGAGCGCACTCTTACGTTTTAACGGCTCTTTTTGAATGATAACATGATCTTTACTACGTCATTTGTAATTTTGTGTTCCTTTCTAGTTATAACTATTAGTTTGTAATGTAATGATGCAGGTTTTGGTTACTAAAATTCAGTTTCACTAAAACTGTACTCTCCTTACCAGAACTCAACTATCCCTTTAACATGGTTAAGGCCATTGGTGTGGCAGGTGGTGATGGAGTCACTGCCAGTCCGGTACGGATACTAGAGGTGTTTCCGCATCATGGTCGCTGGTCAGTAATGTGCAATCATTGACATTCAAACAGATGCGAACAGGTCCTCACCTTACGCGTTTATAAGGTATTACATCAGCGACCTTGTGGATTCAATTTTTCTTCTCTTGCTGAGGTGGCTTAGGAGTGTCATCTACACAATTATCCTAGGCTCTTGCACACCTTGTTGGCTTGGTGCGGGTCAGTGCGTATACATTTGTGATACAGGGGTTAGCTAGACTGACCGACTGAGTAAAGTACTACTAGGCTCAAACAAGTTCCATCTCCACTCCCTGGGGAGCATTCCTTCCAAGCGTTCATGGGCTCAAGAATATCGTTCACATAAAGGCTTTCACCTCCTACCGGTCCCCATTTATACACCTGGGTAGAGAGCAGCAATAGTGGATAAATTGTCTTGCTGAAGGACAAACGTGGTGGGCAGGGTTCGAACCCGGGATCTCACGATTGGAAAGCGCGCGCTCTACCAATGTTGCCACACCACATCCATTGGAGATTTTCAACCTCTCATTGACTAAGTCTAAACATTCTTGTTTTCTTCAATGTCATCTGTAGTCACAGATTTGACCATGAATTAGTGATATTTTGAAAAGTGCAAAATTTGTTCATGAAATCACATTTTGCGCCAGGAAATTTGTTTTCAGGGCCACCAGAAAAGGGGAAAATTATTTCACTAATTCACTTGCCCGACTTGGCCGCTAGTGAAACGAAAGGTACTGTACTCGGTATTCTATCGTAAATTACCCTTAATGACAAATTGCTTTCGTAAGCCCATTCACAAGGATGTTCGCAAAAGTGTTAGAGCATCTCTAAACTATAACACTAATAGTAATATTCAAAATACAAATAAAAGGAAGGCAATATATTAACCTCTATTCATTGTTCTATTTTCAGCTCTTGCTACAGCTGCTTCAAAGACATCTCGAGTTTAGGAGGGCTAGCTTTGGCTGGACAGGAAAAGAAAGACTCTTAAACAGGTACTTATATCGGTTGTATCAGCTATCAGCGCATTCAAATGGAAAAACCCAAATAAATCCAGGATGGCCGCTCCGGAAATTAGTCGAGCTAGAATAAATGTGTTCCTTGACTTCCTTGGTTGGTTTATAGGATCGGGATATTTTTTTTTGACTTAATCATTGAAATACCATATCGCAACTAGAATACTGGACTCACAATTCAGTTTGTTTTGAACAGTAAATAAAAAATACGTTCATAAAATAAATGCATTCAAACGGACTAAAAACATTCTCTCCTTACAAAAGCAAAAGGCGGCCATCTTGGATTTATGTATCTGAAAATGGCAATGGACATTCTCACTTATTAATTATTATGGTGTTATACAAAATGCAGAATGGCTAGAGTACAAACGACCATATCTCATGACTCTAATAGTTGGCCTAATTTGCACAATTAGGCTCTCTATGATGTATAATGATATATATATGCAATTTTTCCTCAAGAAAAAGAATTTGGCAGTCATTTCCCATGAAATCAATCAATTTGGGGATAATTAGTAAATATGTAATTGTCCTGGGAACCCCACCACCAACATTGATTATGCTGCCCTCTATTGGTTTGACTGTGACCTCATCTAAAGAACTTCGCCCCATAGTTTCTGTATACGACGCCACACTAAATTCTCTAGTTGACGTAAGCCGACGAAGTGGCACTCACGCTGCTGATTTTGGGCATAAACTGATCAAGATCAAGCATCAGAAAATTAGCCTAGTTTACAAGTCATCAACTATGAAATAAGTGCCGAAATATGCTGTATTCATTAGAAGTTAAAGAAATATTTTCCTACTGTAGCATTATTTTTGAGACTCACTTTACAATATGATTGACAAAAAATACCCTGTACTTTTTGCTTATTAATGGCTTTAGCAACAAAAGAAAACAATAATGTTCATGTTCATGTATATGCCAATGAGGTGCACCCATCTTTGATTTCAGGGTGTTGTGAAATGAGCACCGGAAAATGCGGAAATGAATTCCTTACCCCAAAACACCCTAAATAAATGTTTTTTAATTAGGTCCTGTGATCTTATTACATAAATATGCGAAATAGCTAACTATCTTTATAATGTTTATACCAAAAATTGCTCAATTGCCACCTTTTTTTCCTATAAACCATTTAGAACATGGAATAGTAAAACAAAAAAACACATTGGACTAATGAACATTAGGCATAGCCATAGGGATATCTACAGGACTAGCACACTTGTCATATCTTTTCAGGTATTATAGATTGGATCAGCAGCTTTGGACATATCTTGTATTCATCATCCTATCATTGTAATGATTACAAGTTCATGCTAGCATTTAAGTATTAACATTTGTTTCTCTCATTTATTTTTATTTTTTTCTTGATAGAATACGCTATGGGAAGATTGCCAGAAGCGAACTCCACAGAGATGAGAGAAATAAACAGGGGCAAGGCTGAACAGGGGTCTAAAGAGCGGAGGTGTGCCTTGGCCAACTTCTAAACGGGGTTCTAAGTCAGGGTTTCTAAGCGATAGTAATAATGATTTTACAAAATATTGACATTTAATACAAGAAGAATAAGTGTACAATAAGACATTTAACTTAATGAGACGATATAGATAATATTGTAAACATATACTTAAAGCCCAAGATAAGTTTTGGGAAAGTATACATCTAAATGTATCAGTATTGTTGAATATGTATTGAAATAGGGCTTGTGTGGTAAAATCCGAACCTAAGCATCGTTAAATACAGAAATATCGGAAGTATGAGCGAACCGCCACGTGGACAACCGCGTGGTCGTAATACACGTAGCGTATGGGCGATTCCTCGTTGACGATATCTATCTCAAAAAAAATATAATTTCGCAAATATATCAATTAGTAGGCAGTTTCTTGGCCAAATTTGGGTAATCCTATATTAGTATAATTATATTCTTTCACATTATTGGTAATAAGAGCTTTCATTTCATTTGTTTGATAGGGGGGCGTTTCCGAAACTGGTCTTTACCTTTAAATCGATCTAAATAAGTGGGTATTGAGTTCAGTCTTGAATGAATCTAGTGTAGTTGAGGAACGGATGTGGACGGGTAGGTTATTCCAGAGAGTGGGTGTGGCAATTGAAAAGGCGCGTTTTTCAAAACGAGTGCGGGGGATAGGACCAGTTTTAAAGTTTAGATGGGCGGTAGATGACGAACGGAGAACACGAGAAGAGGGTTGCATTTTGGAGTTCTGTATTCGCTGGAGGGGAGCAATATGGGATTGAGGAAGGTTAACGTAGAGACTGTTACAGTAATCAAGGTGAGAGGTAGTGAATGCATGAACCAGTCGTTCAGTGGTACTTTGGTCCAAGTAGCGTCGCAGCTTTCCGCTCTTGTAGATTCCAAAGGCAGCGGAACGACATGTGTTCTTGATATGTTGTTAGAGGGTTAGCTGGTTAGCAAGGGTGACTCCGAGATCTCTAACTGTCTTTGAAGGAGTGATGTTGTCATGACCTTTATTGATGTGTGCGATTGGTTGAGGTGTGCGGAACTGTGATGTGACATGGAGTACTTCAGTTTTAGATGCATTAAGCTGCAATCTGTTCTGGCTTGACCATTTCTGGATGTCAGCAACAAAGTCTAATAGCTGCTTTAATAACTCTGTGTGTTCACCCTGATTTAATATGACGTAAAGATGTGTGTTGTCAGCGTATACCGCGTGATGAACACCTTGATGTGATTTGATGATGTCACCGAGAGGTCCAGTGTATAAAATAGATTCATGCGGTCCCATGACCGATCCTTGTGGGACTCCAAGCAATAAAGGAGATGGTCTAGAGAAGGATTCGTTCACTTTTACAATTTGAGTCCATCCAATAAAATATGAGCTCAGCAGCTGGAGTGCCAGACCATCTATGCCGTATGACTGCGTGAGCATCTCCAAGGCAATTTTGTGATTGATAGTGTAAAATGCTGATGAGTAGTCTAAAAGGATGACAATAGCTTCGAAGCTTGTATCGATTGCAAGAAGGAGGACGTTGCAGTTTCGAACAACTGCAGTTTCCGTAGAGTGAAATTTACGATAGGCCGATTGCATTTCTGGCAGGAGTCTTCTTCTTCTTCAGGTAAAAGTACAGTCGACCATCTGAGGTATTTTCGTACTTGTGGCTGGTCCGGTGTTGCGTATATACAGTGCCAGTTAAAATTTCTACATCAATCTACGTGCAGCTAAAAACATCAGACCCCTTCTACCGGAGCTGGATCTTTTGCACTTCTTGTTTAAAGGTGCAAGTGGAGGTGGAGTTGACCAGGTCCACAAGTAGTGAGTTCCAGATCCTTATGGCATCAGGAAAGAAAGACTTCTGGTAGATGAAGGTCCTGGCGAAAGGTATCCGGAATTTCTGGTTGTGTCCACGGTGTGATGTTAATACCGGGAGTAGATGAGGCTGGAGGGTGTCAGTTTGATGATATACAACGCGATACATCATGCACATTTTTAGTTGCGCTCTGCGTTCCTGTAGGTAAGGCCATGGAGCTGACTAAGCATGGCTGTGACGCTGCTTGTTCGGTGATAGTCTCCAGTGACAAACTGGGCATAGCGATGCTGCACCATTTCCAGTCTGTGGATGTTATCCTGGGTGTGGGGATCCCATACTGGGCAGGCATACTCCAGGATAGGACGCACAAGGGTCATGTAGCAGAGGGCTATCGTCTTTCTTGGACATGGTCTGATATTTCTTTGAAGAAAAGCACTGGAGGAGTTTGCTTTCTTTGTTGTGGCTTTGATGTGATATGTCCAGTTGAGATTGTTCTTGAGATGGACGCCAAGATATTTTGCTGTGTCTGATGTTGCAAGGAGTTGACCATGAATGCTGTAGTTGTGTATGACTGGCTTTCGTTTGTTGGTAACATGAAGGACTTGGCACTTGTGGGGGTTGAAATCCATGAGCCAGTCAGACTCCCATTCCTGCAGAGCATCAAGGTCTTGTTGCAACTGTTGTGAGTCGGTATCTGTGGTGATCTTGCGGTACAGCATGCAGTCATCAGCAAACAGGCGTACTGTGCTGCCAGGGGATACTTGCTCAGGTAGATCGTTTATGTACAGCAGGAAAAGTAGAGGACCTATAACACTCCCTTGAGGAACACCAGAGCATGGACACCAGAGTCCATGCTGTTCAAGATAAGCCCGCAGTTCGACAGAGACAATTTTCTCCAGAACCTTTCCGCGAAACGAGATGTTTGCAATCGGCCTATAGTTCGAGAGAATCACGTGCGATAACTTGAAGGATTCTGGAAAAAGATCCCGATGACAGCGATAAGTTCATGATATGCGTGATTGTAGGAAGAAGTTCGTCGAGACAATACTTCAGGAGCCAGGTCGGAATGGGGTTGCATGTTTTTGATGGACACTGTCCGAATACTTTCCTCACTTGATTTTCGGTGACAGGTTCAAACGAGGGTAGCTTACTGATACAGCGTGGAACGCCGTTAGCCTCACGTTGCGCTGGCTAAACATCTTCAAGGGCAGTGGTGATTTTGGTGACCTTCTCTTTGAAGAAATGTTCAAAGTCATTAGCAAGATTTTCATCGGAGTCGTGGTTGGGTAAAACCAAGTCGTTTCTATGTAAAGAAAGATTTTGGACGTATTTGAAGAGCTGCTTATCGTCGCAGTTAGCAATTTCTGATTGCATAGTTATCTTTCCAATGACACCTTACTTGGAATGATTATGAAAGCCAGGTAGGTACATTAAAGGTGACTATTGGGGAGGATCGACAGCTAAATGTAAACAAAATGGATTTGATTGTGTAAAATTGAAGGCGTGGCATCCAAACACGACTTTTTGTAGAGTTATATCAGTATTTTACTTTACATATTCATTATGAAATTCAGCATCATGTTGAAGCATGTTAATGTATCAATAAATTAATGCCCCAATCATAATGACTATGTGATTTAGATGTGTGTAGTATCTCTAAATGTATGGGGCTCAAAATTACACGTTGGCAGGTCGATGTATTGTATTTGATAACAGGCTAACCGGGCATACCTACATGGTCAACAAGGCCGCTAATGTGCCAGTTCTGGCCAGTTTGCGTAGGTTTGGGGAAATTTGATTCAATTTTGAAACATCAAGTTTGAGAATTTTCCTTTAGTGCACACATACGTGGAGCATTATCATTGCAAATGAAATATCATATTAAAGCTAAATTAATGAGGTGTCTGACAATGTAATACATGATGTAATGATGATGGGGTTATGAATAATAAAACAATATCCTTCCAAAATCTTGAAACAAGAAGCCACGGTTTTAAATTCATAGGATTAATATGCCTCCATATCCGGTTTTACTGCGCACACCCCAATAACATAATTGTTACAGGTGAGACATAATATTAAGGTGAAATAAACATGCTTTCACGTGATGCTAAATTTACTGATGATTATGCAATGGAAAACCCCCAAAACATCTCCTCCAATGGTCGATGCACAAAATGAAATGCATTTTTCAACATTTCATATTCGACCCTCACCCTTATTCAGCTGTACCATACTTTACCTGCTAATAACATTGTTACGGACAAAATCGTATTGAAGAGATAGGCAAGTGGCTTAAATGATACTAAATTTGATAGGTTTAAATCATTTGAACGCACTACAATCTTCAATACAACTTGAGCTTAAAATATACGACACAAAAATAAACTTTCCCAACTGAATACTCTCGGCCCATTTTGCGACATTTTACTTCTGACCGTCCTCCATTCTGAAACGCACTATATATTCTCCGATTTGAAATAAATGACAGAAAATGTACCATTTTAAAGAGAAATCATCATGCAATGCAATGACACTAACAAAAATAAAATACAATTTTACAATAAGAGTAATATAATATAATATAGTACATGTAAAAAATAAGTTGAGTGTCCGAACTTTTTTTGAGGGGTTTATATTACAAAATACGATTTGGCATACATAAATTGCCCTGTGACCTTTGACCTTTAAACTGATGACTTGAAACTTTTACCGATATTGGGTAGATATAAGTGCACATAATTATGTTTCAATTTTCAGGCTTATCTGTCAGATGATTCTCGAAATATAGTGACATCAAGTGTGGGAATTATGTAAAATGGCCGCCATTTTGAAAAATGGCTGCCATTTCTGCTCGGATGCGTTTCGTCGATGGCTCAATAATCTAGTTTTGCTTAGAATAGCGTGGTGTCAAGTGCTGTGAGTTTCATGCTTTTATCACAAACTGCAGAATTCAGCCATATACGCAAGCTAATCTGCCCCACTAAATACGTATATCTTCTCGAGAAATACGTCATGTCACTTAACCATTTATTCTGGTAGTATTAATGGGTTGTAGTTTATATTAACGGTTACAGTTTTGATGAGTTCGTTCCAGAAGTACTCTTGCCCCCTGACATTTACGGGCCATCTCATATACGGTCTGCGGTCGCTTAGGTAAAGACGAACTAGGTACGGGATCTCGTCCTCAGGAATTTCTTCCAGAAAGATGACAACGGTGTTTTCTGTCAGCTCGTCATGCACGTGGTCCATTGCCGTGCGAAACTTGATGAGAAACTAGTTGTCTCGGACAGCGCGTCTGCTGAGGAGCATGATGGTCTTGAAGCTATGCTCCACGGCGTAGTATACTGCTTCCAGGTAGTGCATACCAAGGGTGAGGTCATCATCACCGAACGAATACCTGTCGTAATCGGGAAGGCGATCTTCTAGAACAGGTCGCAGGTGTTCTCTAACCCACGCCCCATCTTCTTCAGTAAACATGACGTTGAGATCAAAGTCAAACTCGTCGTGTTCTCGCACATCTTGCATTTCTATGTAGCCGATGATTGCCAGTTTTAATAGGAATAGTTTATACCTGATCAACCATCTGTTGTGGAAAGCGAGCATCAGACCAAAAAGCAACGCGAGAGCAACGAAAAGGAGGGTGGAAATGAGCACAATATTTGGAACGCAATGCTTACTCGGATCAAACTCCAACAAAGGCTTTCCCCGCAATTGGCTCGAGGAATCGTCTGAGCAAAGGGTTTCATGTTGGTGGAGAAACATTCCAGACGAGTTGGCGAGGTCGCGGAGCCATCCATAGCTGCACTGACATGCAAATGGGTTTCCAGAAACATCGATGTAACCCAAATTGTATTTCACCAGAGTGTTCCATGTGCTGCGATTAATTGCCACCAACCGATTATTCGACAGACTCAAATTTGTTAGAAATTTGACCCTCTCGACGGCTCCTTCCTCTACAAACATAAGTTGGTTATCATCGATTTTCAGAGTCACCAGAGCTGGTAGATAGGTAAGCGCTTTTGCTGATATTATGAATAAATTATTCCCGTTTAAATTTAAATAGACGAGAGATTTCAATCCCTGAAACACCTTCGCGGTAATACCATATATTTTGCAGTTGTCCATCATCAGGTTAGCAAGCAACGAGTTATCCTCAAGAACCTTATCTGGTAAATTCCCCAGAGGGTTATTGCTGAGATAAAGCTGTCTCAGATGAATTAATCCACGGAACAAAGCTATACTATCAGATGAGTCCCAAATATTTCTCCTGTTGAGTTTCGAGTTACTGACGTCAATGACTTCCAGCTTTGTTGAGTTATTACACGTTTGGCCTGGTTTGAAAGGGTCGAGGTATCTAGGTATGTGGTCTGCAAAAAAGCATTTGGAAAGGCCGGACGACAACCCAATGTACATTATTGCCGTTCGTGTAACATCAAGTATCTCAAGGCTGTCAAACCCGTCATACCCTAACCCGAAGTCCAACGCAAGCAGGTCCACATTACGGCTAAGATTCAACTCCTTTAAATTGCTAAGACCACGGAACTGAGAACCATGAATGTCGGATAGTTTATTTTCCGAGAGATCCAACCTCACTATATTACTCTCCCAAGTAATATTATGTAAATGAATACGCTTTATATGATTATCGCTCAATACCAACACTAGTAGACCAGATATTCCTAGGAAATATTCTGGTTCAATTTCTTTGATGAAATTATCGGTTAATATTAACTTCGTACATTTCAAACCAATGAAGACGTTTTTGTAGAGGGGAATATCTCCGCTGCTACAGATGGATAGGATGTCCAATGAGTGGTCATATAAAGGTCTGAATACTCCAATTGGAATGCCATCACGCAACTCTATGTCTGAAAGGAAGAATGCGCTAATAGTTGACCTTGCAACACCACTTGTGAGGTTTGAAAACATAGATGCAGTTACAACGAATCGCACCCCTAGCGTAATATTGAGAACAGGCAATGCTGATATTGTGTCTTCTGAAAT
This sequence comes from Echinarachnius parma, assembly GCA_037951105.1. Classification (NCBI taxonomy): domain Eukaryota; kingdom Metazoa; phylum Echinodermata; class Echinoidea; order Clypeasteroida; family Echinarachniidae; genus Echinarachnius; species Echinarachnius parma. Next base: position 61,167 of record JBAMJV010000409.1, read on the forward strand.
GTAACGAATCGGGTTCGCTAACAGACTGATCATTTCGGTTGGACAAACGAAAATTATTTTATCTGGAGTTAGATCTTGGAACTTGTTTGAGCCTAGTAGTACTTTACTCAGTCGGTCAAGTCTTACAACGAGAAACATTCAAGGAGTTTAGATGGTTGTCTGATAAATCGAGATATTTCAAAATCGTTTGGCAAATCGTCCAAGTAGCATGAATTGAGTTTTAATAAAACGAGTGTTGTAAGGAGTCGGAAAGGGACACTGCTTGGTATTACCAGATTATGATTTTCAGACAGATCCAATGACTCCAGATGTTTAAGTGGCTGGAAGGCGGCTGACTCAATGGTTCTCAGATTGTTGATCGAAACATCCAACGTTATGAGATTCGGATAGGGTTCAAACGAAGTGTTCAAAAGAACTCTGATGTCGTTGTGTTGCAGGTAAAGCTTCATTGTACATTGTTCAGGGAAATAATTTGGAACACTTCTTAGTTGTTTACCTTCACACATCACTGATGTATCACCCATGTCACACTGACACGATGCTCGCGTGGAGCGACCTATCTGTACATAGGGCTTATGTAAGCGACCAGAGAAAGTTTTTCCACCAATAGTGGAAGTGTTCGCCTCTTCCACTTCACACATAGCTATATGATGAGTAGAAGGTAAACGAGTCTACATGACATTTCCATGGTTTTATCGGCACTGGATGTGAACCTGAACATTGACAACAAAAATAACGTATAATAACGTATAACTGTTTCAGATATAGTAAGAAGCATATACGTACCGAACGGGTGTATGGGGAGTACATCAAACGCATTTAGCGAACAAAGTGACTATGTTAGGTATTCAAAAACACCCTTATTATGACGCTGAATGAAGCTGAAATATCCTCCTCGAAAAAAGTCGTGGGTTCGGTTATGGTAAGTGGTAAGTGTCTCATATTCAGTATATGGCCTAACCATTTCAGGGGCCTTTCAAATCACAACCCTTGCTTCCAAGATTGGCCCCTTCACATTTTCGTCGAAATGTCTGTAAAAATGTTTAAAATATTGATCCCATTATGCTGTTCATTGTTTGTTTTGAAAATACTAGAATACGGATAAACGTGATCAATGTATGTGTTATTGGTAGGTTGTGTTGAGTAGGGCTTGATATTTTACATGTTTCTGTAAATATTTATTCGTTAATAGAAAAATCAGATCACATCTTGCAGTGATTGTGATAGCAATTATTCACAAAAGCTGTATCAATATACAAACATTATTTTGTGCTGGCAACACGGGTGGAAAACATGGCAAAGTCTGTTCACTACAGTTGTTGGCAAGCAGTTCGTTAGACATTTCTCTATTCTGTAGTGATATAAATTATCTTTGACATTAGCAACTACTTGTAACGAATGATAAATGTTGAAGGCTAACTTTCACTAGTCAACTTTCGTTTTGATTGTGTTTAACTGATTATAATTTATAATAACTGTACAAATTATTACTGTAGCAAACAAAAACACAAGGTTGATTAATGTGTGTTTCTAAATCGGTCACGTGATTAGGGTGGGGCTTGGTATTTGGACAGTTCCTTAAAATATCAACGAGTAGGTATATTTCTCATTTCACGTTTTGTAATGACTGTGATAGCACGGAAAGCCAAACGTCATCCAAACATTATTTTGTTTTGACTGCATTGGTGGTACAACCGTTCGTTTTTTATGTTGGTGAGTAACATAAAAATGCTTATAATCACCTAGTTCTATGGCGTTTATCGAATCTATCAAATAAGTGTACACATATTATCAACGAAAATGTAGTTCATAGCATTTGAGCTCTATAAGATAATACTTTAATGGGCGTCAAACAAAAAAAATCACGCATAACACGTTAGCTGCAAACATAGTCGTTACGCATAACACGCTGTGTTATTTTCGGACATTCTCGTTATACAATCAACAATTTGGATCGAAGACTTTAAATGCTACATTTCGTTATGCAAATCGCATTTTATTTGTACGGTTTTTCCTAGGGATGTTAAATATTTCAGTTCATATCATTATCAGACATTTCATTGTGGTGTTTATACTGTTCTCATTTGTATACTATTCCAATATCATTGTCTCGAAATCTTACAAGTGGTAAGACTATTTATGTGTCCGCCTCTGACACTTTCGGTCATTTGTCGGGAATATCAAAATTGAGATGTTCAGTGTTTTGAATTCTCTAGGATTTCAGCTTTAAATGATATACAACTTGATACATATAAGTTTGTTGAAGGCGAGAAAAATGCAATTTAATAACGTGGACCAGAGCCTCGGTATTTGTTAAACAACAGAGAAAATCGCTTCTAAAGTTTTGTATCATTCAGAAAAGCACTCTCACACATCGAGCGAAAGCTGAACAGTTTAGCTTTCACCGTTTCGCTTTTCGTGATCGATCAACAAGCAATTAAATCAGCTCAGTGCACGCGCAAAATTCATCAGCCAATCAACGAAGCTTTCGCCGGTATTACGTAATTGGACAAAGCCACGTCGGTTTCCTTTCAACCTAGCTGGTGGGTCGGCACAGTGTTATCCCTCCTAACAATGAACTCATGATGTTCAGAAACGGCCCCATTCATTTATCCCGCCCCCGCACTTATCGCAACAATACACTTTACACGATGAGTCATCACATCGGAGAGGAGTATTCTGATAATCAATCCAAGCGGCTACTGGCTACAGAGCAATGCTATCTTTCATTGAAATTCAAAGGAATACACCTTTCGGTAGTTATGATTATAAAGAGGTCTATACTAAAGCTCCAATTGCAACTTTTCTTTCGTAATTTTCCAGTCGATTCACTTACATTATAATTCTAAAAGAAATTCTTTTGCGGCAATGAATCTGATTTTGAGACAATCAGATTGCTTGTTTTAAATAGTGTAAATCCACAGCTCATGGTTTGCATCATTTTTACGGAGGCTGCACAATCTGCATATGGCAGTATGTTCGAAGAAATCATGTTAATGAATCATGTTTTTTTTTTTTTTTTGTAAAATATTCCGCTTATAATGCGTGGAGTGTTTTTATAGTACATTCTCGACGGAAAATACCATTATTCGCCCGTGGAAAATCACTCACTTTTTTCCAAAAAAGGGTTAGATAATTTATGAATTCATATTCAAAAGTAGAAGTAAACAATATCATAATACTATTTTTTCAAAGTATCACACTAACGAAAACCGACAACCACAGAAGAAACGATTCTTATAATTGTTAGCAAATGCATCGAAAATCATATCCCCCGTATGAAAAATGGATTAATCCGGGAATCCCCAGAAGGTAAGCTGGTACTTTAAATACGTACGCGTACAAGGGGAAGGGGAGGGGTAGATGGCTGGCCGACCGGCCCCGTGGCGGTCAAATCGCCCCATTGAACCACGCGTATAAAAAGTGTGTGTACATCAGGGGGAGGCGGGGTCGATTTCGGACCAAAAATTGCATACATACTTTGCAGGTGGTCCAGTTCGTATGCTATGCCATAGAAACACACAATATAATAATAGGGACAACAGGATTTGCCTCAAATTATTCCTCGTGATAAGCGAGCCGGTAATAAGTGATTATTAGTGCAACGGAAAACAAGCTATTTGATTGGCTCTCAGTTATGGGACAGCGTCATGTTCAGTGAAAGATGCCCTGGGACTGGATGATTATCTAGAGTGTTGAAATGTTGCTCATTTTTATTCTCCACTTCTTAAAAAAAAAAGGAATGCTTAAAGCTTGGCAATATGAACGAATAGGACAAACAATTTTCAAATACAGCCCTGGGTTAAAAACGGGGCATCTAAAGCCCGCCGCAGACAGAGCCGACCCGACCCATTCCGACCCGACGATCGGGCCCCAATCGGGTCCGGAAGAGTCGTGTCCAGTCGATCGGAAGAGAGGGTCAGCGCACACAGATCCGACTGGTGCCCGATCAATGCCCGACGGCTCGGGAACCACACTGAAGCAGTGGATAATCAAATATTGAGAAGAGTTGGCCCATATTGATGTCTTTATTTTATCATAAACACAGATGCTTTATTACAGTATCAGATATTGGCATAATTCTCTCTTCATCTTGTAAAAGTATCATTTTATGCACCGGAACATTTACTATAAAAGCTATTGTTCGACATGACGGGAATTCTGTGATATTCTCAATCAGGGTAAAATTATTCTGAAGGGGGTGAAGGCGTTGGGGGGGGGGGGGGGGGTGGCAAGTGATCAACATTTTCCCAAAGAGGGGAGATGGTCAATTGGGCCTTGCCCTGTTATGCTGTCCCTTTCCATTAATCATCGCCAGTGGCGTAGTGTGGTCGGTCTGATTGCGGGAGGGAGCTCAGGCACGCAAAATTAGTGGGGGAAGGGGGGCTAGCCCGCCAGCTCCCCGGAGATTCCAGGCAGCAAGCTCCTCTAAAGCCGCTGCTACTCCCCCTCTCTTCGGCCGACTCGACCCTGGTCCAGTCCAGGCATGATGAGCGCGAGTGATATAGTAGGAATATAACATTGATGTTCGTATGTAGAGCCGATACAAAGCATAATGATTACGTTTAGGTTCGCGTCCTGGTTAAATGCAAAATGTAAGGTTTGGTTACAGTTTACACAATTAAACTCCAAACGCATTGTATGGCTTCACTAAAGAAATTCGCGGAGGCATGCACTGTGCATTGTGCGTATAGCATGCACTGAGCTGCTAATTACCGTACTATACCGCCGAACAAAAGAATACAGCGAGGCTTTAAGCTGGCTAGCTACCTAGCTGCACTGCATGCACGCCGCTGGTCTTTGATGTTCAGTGGCGGATCAGCGCAGTGCAGTACAGTACCCGGTTTACCCCCATGGAATTAGTCTGACGAATCACTGTACAGTATTTTCGCCGAAGCGCTGCGGTGCTTTACGGTTTCAGACACAATAGAGCTCTGGCGTTCACGTTCACATAATCGATCATGAAACGCCAGCGTGGATTTACTGAGATTCTGGTCGAAAGCGAAATGAAGGTTGCTTAGAAAAATCATTATTTATGCTATAAAAAATTCGAATTAGGACCTGAAATTTTCATAGAATGTAGATGAAATATGTTAGTATCAAATCCCGTAAAGTTGAATTGTTCACCCTGAGAGAATTTGTTTATGATTTTGAGGCTCCATGTACTAAAGAGCCATTGCGACTTATGACCGAAAGTGTTGTGCCCGGGCTCATATCTTAAATGCGGACTAAAAGGACACAAAATACACGTTTGAACAGATCTCTTTACAGCAAGCTTTTATCAGTCTGTCCTAGTTCTTGCGTTAATATAGTATGTTATCATGCTTATGTAAAAAATCATTATTGTTATCCATCATTTAAAATAATATTTGTACATATATAAGTAAATTTGTGTTACTCTGTCTGGTATAAGTTTGTTTTATTTTGTTTTCAATTTTCAGCTTAACACCGAGTGCCAACACACCATGGGCATATTTTACAGACACGTTTACCTTCTACTCATCATAGCTATGTCTGGAGGGGGAGAGCATGTACATACCTGTAAGTCCCATGTACAGGAAGGTCGCCTCACGCGAGCATCGTGTCAGTGTGACATGGGTGATAAATCAGTGATATGTGAAGGTAAGCAACTCAGAACAGTGCCAGGTTATTTTCCTGAACAATGTACAATGAATCTTTTCCTGCAAAAAAACGACATCAGAGTTCTTTTGAACACTTCGTTTGAACCCTATCCGAATCTCATAACTTTGGATGTTTCGATCAACAATCTGAGAACCATTGAGTCAGCCGCCTTCCAGCCACTTAAACATCTGGAGTCCTTGTGTTTGTCTAAAAATCATAATCTGGTAATACCAAGCAGTGTCCCTTTCCGACCCCTTACAGCTCTCGTTTTATTAAGACTCAATTTATGCTACCTAGAAGATTTGCCAAACGATTTAATGGACTGGTTTCCAAATTTGAAGTATCTTGATTTAACAGACAACCTTCTAACCTCCGTGAATGTGTCTCGATGTAAGACTGACCGACTGAATGAAGCACTACTCGGTGGAAACAAGTTCCAAGATCTAACTCCAGATAAATTAATGTTCGTTTGTCCAACCGAATTGATCAGTCTGTTAGCGAACCCGATTCGTTACATTTCAGAAGACACAATAACAGCGTTACCTGTCGACAAAATCTTTCTAGGGGTGAGATTCGCTGTAACTGCATCTATGTTTTTAAACCTCACAAACGGCGTTGCAAGGTCAACTATTAGCATACTTTTTATTTCAGACATGGAGTGTGATGGCATTCCAATTGGAGTATTTAGACCTTTATATGATCACCCATTGAAAGTCCTAACCATCGCCAGCAGCGGCGATCTTCGCCTCTATGAAAACGTTTTCAATGGATTAAGCTGTATAACGTTGAGATTAACCGATAATTTGATTAAAGAAATTGAACCAGAATATTTCTTAGGAATATCTGGCATACAAATGTTGGTATTGTCGGAAAATCAGATAAAGCGTGTTAATCCACATAATACCACTTGGAAGAGTAATATAGTGTTGTTGGATCTCTCTGGAAATAAACTAGTCGACGTTCATGGTTATCAGTTCCGTGGTCTTAGCAATTTAAAGATGTTGAATATAAGCCGTAATGTGGACCTACTTGTGTTGGACTTACTCTCGCATAACGGATTTGACAGCCTTGAGAAACTTGATGTTACAGGAACGGGGATAGAGCACATTGGGTTGTCGTCTGGCCTTTCCGAATGCCGCTTTGCTGACCACATACCTAGAGAAGTCGACCCTTTCATACCTGGCCAAACGTTTGATAATACAATGAAGCTAAACTACATTGACGTCAGAAACTCGGAACTCAACAGGGTAAATCTTTGGGACACCGATAATAGTATATCTTTGTTCCGTGGATTAATTCATCTGAGATATCTTTATCTGAGCAACAACCCTCTGGGGAATTTGCCAGATAATGTTTTTGAGGATAACTCGTTGCTTGCTTACCTAATAATGGACAACTGCAAAATGTATGGTATTACTGCGAAGGTGTTTAAGGGATTGCAATCTCTCGTCTATTTAGATTTGAATGGGAATAATTTACTCATAGTATCAGCCAAAGCGCTTACCTATATACCGGCTCTGGTTATTCTGAAAATCAATGATAACAAACTTATGTTTGTAGAGGAAGGAGCCGTCGAGATGGTCCCATATCTAAGGAGTTTGAGTCTGTCAAATAATCAGCTGGTGGCATTCAATCGGAGCACATGGAACACTCTGATGAAATACAAAATGAATTACATTGATGTTTCTGGAAACCCGCTGGCATGTCAGTGCAGATATCGCTGGCTGCACGACCTTGCCAACTCGTCTGAAACTGTTGTACACCAAAATGAATCACTTTGCTCGGACGATTCACTGAGCCAACTGCGGGGAAGAACTTTGTTCGAGTTTGATCCGAGTATATATTGCGTTCCAAACGTACTTATTTCGACCCTCCCTTTTGTTGCCCTCGTCTTGCTTATTGGTCTGTTGTTCGCTTTCCACAACAGATTGATCAGATGCAAACTATTTTGGGGGAAACTTTTATCGGCAATTATCGCCTACAGAGAAATGCAAGACGCGCAAGAACATGATGAATGTGTCTTTGACCTTAACATCATGTTTACTGAAGACGACGAAATATGGGCCAGAGAGCACCTGCGACACACCCTAGAAGAACGTCTTCCCGATTTCAACAGGTATTCCTTCGGTGATGAGGACCTCACCCTTGGTATGCACTACCTTGAAGCAGTTCACTACGCCGTGGAGCATAGCTTCAGGACCATCGTCCTCCTTAGCAGGCGCGCGGTCCGGGACAACTGGTTTCTCATCAAATTTCGAATCGCGATGGAACACGTAAATGACGAACTGACAGAAAACACCGTGGTCATCTTTCTAGAATATATTCCTGATGACGAGATCCCGTACCTTGTTCGTCTGTATATGAGCGACCGCCGCCCGTATATGAGGTGGCCCGAAAATGTCAGGAGACGCGAATACTTCTGGAACGAACTTAGGTTGTTACTTTTAATTTGAAGTACAACCCTTTGATACCACAAGAATAAATGTTCGCCAATAATTCGCATTTACATGTATTTCTAGAGTAGATCATATCTATACATACAGAACGTAATAAATGCATATACGTTTGGGACTTATAATAAAACCCGGAACATTGATGTCAGTGGTGCAGAGCTATTAAAATTAAAACACCTCCTACATGGTCTTGGTGCTGTGATCGGAACAAACGCCATCATCGGTCAAACGTTAACGTGTTTTTGTATTGGATAGCGAGTATTATATTAGTATAATACCCTCATAATAGTGACGTAACACCCAATAATTTCACATAAGCCATGTTTAAAATGGCAAATGATAAATAAATACATAAGTGGCGTGCCCCTTCGGTCAGAAGGGAAACACGCTGCACCTTCGACGATATACAAACACACTTCATGCAATTCAGTAATGAAAAACATAGCTGTCCGTTAAGATTATTTCAAGGTTTTATCCTTTAATGGTTGTTCATGTCATGCAAATAAACCTATTATGTCATGGTATTCCGTTTCTTGACCTTGAGAACAATTATAAAAGAATTATACTATTAATGAGCCTACAAACAACATAAACCACCTGTATGTAAACTACTGATATATTTGTTAAACTTGTTAAATCATACAATTAAATTACAATCTTGCGATAATTTGATGGATAATATGGAGAGGGCCCGTATATCAAGCCCCGTCATTTCTGTTTTGAAAAATGTTGTTATCACAAGCGAAACATTTTAGTGATCAGTTGTTAATTATTGCTTGGTTGTTTGTAATCCGACGATAGATATCTAGATATATAACAATATGCATGGTGAAACTATTTTGGAATTGACGTTTAAGGCGGAGAAAATGAAAAAGGTTGATTCGCATCTAACTGTATTAAATTACAAGGTTGATTCGCATCGAATTGTATTGTATCACAAGGTTATGTAAAGTCACTTTGCACGTAATGAACATAGATGTATTTAACCTGGTAATATTTTCTTTAAATGTTATGGCAAAAGTAGCGTTAGGCAAACCTGATTAACAATGCAAGAATTGTGTAACTAAGTGATTTAATTATGAAACCTGTATGTTACTCGCTAATGACCTGTACTGTACATTACACTGTTTTGTATTGCTATGTTAGAGATACTGTTCACCAAAAAGTGAAAAGGGAAATTATATTGTCTCATGTGAAATAAATACCACATCAAAGCTAAGGACATGCAAAATCAAATTTTAGTGGAATTATGGTGATTCATGTACACGGGCGTAGACAACGGGGGGATGAGGGGGATGCACCCCCCCCCCCCCCCCCCAACCTCACAAGGTGGGGGATGACATGTACAATCATCCCCCAAAGGTTTTAGGGAAGGATATATTTGTGTGTGTGTGTATCTGTATACGAGTGGGAAAGAAAACATTAGTTGGCTAAATTGCAGAATACCCCACCACGATCCAATATGATCGTTGGTCAGCCAACACAACGATCTTGATCTTTTAGCTAGCTCTCCGCGCGCGGCCGGCCGGCCGCGCGCGCAATTAATGCATTTATATGTTACGATATCATTACCGAATACAGTATGCGTGTTGGCAAAGACACTACAAGGGGAAGACTGGACACTTCGGGGATTTTGTGTAACGCTGAATGTCGTACATGGGGAAGGGCGCCCCTAGCGTTGGGTAGGTTAACTTCTTGTTGTTTTCGCGCGTAGCCATTGAAAACACAATAGGGAACTGGTAGTGAAGTATCAAATTCCTTCTTATTTTTGCTTTTTTATCTCAAAATGTACGTACACCAAATATTAACAGGAGTTTGTTTCTAAGTTTGTCTGTTTACAGGTGAAAATTTCCGAGAAATATTTAATAGTAGACATGCAGAATCAACATTCGCGTATAAGTTTCTTTGCTTGCTGTTAAAAAAGAACTCATGTACATCATCATGATTGTTGCTGTTACCTGTGTCATGGTTTGAAATCAAAATAGTAACATTTATTAGAATACCTCTTTTCTCTTTATATGAAGAATTGTTCTTAACAAGAGTGTCACATCCGAAACACAAGCATTTTGTTAACTGTCATATCGGAAATTCGATGCCTCAAAAAATCCAAGTCAAGTTAAAGTCACGCAGGAAATCTGGTTCCTCTTTTCACTTTCTTCTCCAAATTCGCAGATTAAAACATAATGTTCACTTCTCATTTTCTATGCAAAAAACTACAGAAAAAAAAGATATGCAGGATCATCTTTGTTGTCAAATTTGCTAAAATAGCAGAAATATCAACAACAAAAAGAGTGCCTTATATGTCTGCATATTTCAAGTTCATACTTCTATTAATCTAAATCCTGATATCCACATGGACAGGAGTTAATTTCATTAATTTTTTGTCCTTAGTTTGATTTATAACATTTCATTCACCATGGATACATAAATATGAAATATGAAATTTTATGTGAAAATGTTATAAATCAAACTAGGGACAAAAAATTAAGGAAATTAACTCCTGTCCATGTGGATATCAGGATTTAGATTACTAGAAGTATGAACTTGAAATATATGCAGACATAAGGCACATTTGTTTTTTGATATTTGTGCTATTTTAGCAAATTGGTCAACAAAGATGAAAATTTTCAAATCCTGCATATCTTTTTTTTTTTTTATTTCTGTAGTTTTTTGCATAGAAAATGAGAAGTGAACATTATGTTTTAATCTGCGAATTCGGAGAAGAAAGTGAAAAGAGGAACCAGATTTCCTGCATGACTTTAACTTGACTTGGATTTTTTGAGGCATCGCATTTCCGATATGACAGTTAACAAAATGCTTGTGTTTCGGATGTGACACTCTTGTTAACAACAATTCTTCATATAAAGAGAAAAGAGGTATTCAAATAAATGTTACTATTTTGATTTCAAACCATGACACAGGTAACAACAACAATCCTGATGATGTACATGAGTTCTTTTTTAACAGCAAGCAAAGAAACTTGTACGTGAATGTTGATTCTGCATGTCTACTATTAAATATTTCTTGGAAATTTTCACCTGTAAACAGACAAACTTAGAAACAAACTCCTTTTAATATTTGGTGTACGTACATTTTGAGATTTAAAAAAAGCAAAAATAAGAAGGAATTTGATACTTCACTACCAGTTCCCTATTGTGTTTTCAATGGCTACGCACGAAAACAACAAGAAGTTAACCTACCCAACGCTAGGGGCGCCCTTCCCCATGTACGAAATTCAGCGTTTCATTGATCGCTGTACAAAACCGGCGCAGTGTCCAGTCTTCCCCTTGTAGTGTCTGTGTCTTTGGTGTTGGTCATGCAGCGCGCGCATATTCCGGGCGGTGCCCGTGCGTACCGTACGTACGGCCGGTGCATGGGGCACGCCCAGCGGCTATAGGCTAGGCGAGTGCGGACTCGACTGCCAACGATCTACCCACGATGTGCATACGTGAGGGATAGTGTTTTCAGAACATCGTTGGCATAATTACCAACGAACTAAGATGTGATATGATCGTTTAGACCGGCAGCTCAGAGGTCTTTTGTGCATCGAAAAGCGTACTGATTGTTTAACATATGAATATTTAGAGGAGAATGTAACAAAACCAACAATATGAGGCTCCCGGGCTGTACCTGGTGGAAAAGAAGTCCTTTGCGCCTCCAAAGTTTGGCCCCTGGGGTTTGTGCGATGCTTCTATTTTGTGGCGAAGTACCGTGTCTAAGATTGATACCTGCGGGGTAAGCGAGACAATTACAAAAGGATCAGTGGTCCGTATCCCAGGCCTTCTTCTGACAATTTTACCTTGGCCGTTTTAAAAGACGAAATACACGTCGATGAATTGGGGATTATACCAAAAACCTCTTGCAACTTAACAAATATGTCTTACAGATTACTGAATACATATTGATAGCACGTTTGAATATGCCAAAGGCCATATAAATACATTCGAATGAACACCATCATCAAAACCAGATCAGATATGGCTTCCACTTTAAAATGAATTTCACAACAACACCCGTGTATAAATATACAGGGATGAAAACTATTAAAAGTAAATAGCCGATATCGAATGCAGAGGAACCAATATGAGCGCACGGCATAGGCGACGGAGAGGGGGGGGGGGGGGGGGGATGACAAATGTGGTCACAATAGAGAAATGTATCAATAGAGCCTTTACTCTGTGCAGTCATGTTTAGAGTGGCAGACGGTTGTCATGGGATATCTTTTGTTCTCTTTCATGAGAACAATTTTACAACCATCGCATCAAGGAATTTCTAATCGATGTAACAACTAACAAGAATAACAAGTCCTTTCAATTCGATAAATAGGCCTACACGTCCTTTTCACTTGACCGTAGTATTGCACATGCGCACAACGTAACTGTGAACTGTGGCCGAGAGCACGATCATGACCCAGGACCAGCCTAGTTGACTGATCTCTAGATCTGCTTTACGGTTGAATGTGTAAGGGCGGCATGTGTACTATGCTACGTTGTGTTGATTTGTATGTAATTATAGCATATTGACATGGATGAGTTAGAGCCAATTATGCTAATTACCATGGTAAATGTCACTGGTCCGTAATCGGGCCCCTGCCCCTGTGTATACAGTATAGACCGCTTCTGTAATGTATGCAAATAATATGCGTATGACGTAAGACTCCCCGTTGGCAAGCTTAACAATAGTAACTAGGTCCGGCAAGCTACGTTTGCCGGAGCTTGTTAAGACTTAGTTGCAAATCGACAAATTATCGGACTAAGGTGGCCGGCCGGCCGACAGGGGCGGGGGGGGGGGGGGGGGGGGGGGGGTGTTGAAGTATTTTTATATGCAAATCAACAAATTCAAACGGAAGCTAATAAGGGCGCGACAAATTCATGCGTAATAAAATAATTGCGCGCTTCGAACTAAGGTTATTTTAAACTCATACGGAGGATAATAATTCAAACGAAACAAATTAATATGGAAGATGGCGGGGTTTGGCGACTTGAATGGAGACCAAAGCGCGCATATTCAATCCGAGTTATAAATAGACTAAAATAGAGCCACTAAATATTACTTATATCCACTAAATCTGACCTATAGCCACTAAATCTGACCTATAGGCTAGCCACTAAATCTGACCTTTAGCCACTAAATCTGACCTATAGCCACTAAATCTGACCTATAGCCACCAACGTTATGGTTAGGGTAAGGGTTAGTGTTAGGGTATATGGGCAACTCCAGCGTCACGGACATTACAAATCGGAGAATTTTCATGACTTTCCAATGCCACTACTAATTCATACCTCTAACTAATGTCTAACTTTTATTTTGATTACAAAACAATATCCTAGTTAAGTATGCAAAAAAAGTTTCAGAACATATATCCAATTCGTTACTGAGTAATTCTGCAAAATGTGCGCCGTCACGGACATTACATCTTTTGGACATGACTTTTTGCATCCATATACATCTTTGCAAAAGTCTGTGAGTTCAGAGACCTCATAAAGGTGATTTAGGTGTTTAATTATAGACAAGGCAATGATGAATTGAATCCAAGTTGTTTTGGGGGAAACGGGCCAGGCATATGTGATCTAGACAACAAAACGTTGCGTCACGGATATTACATTTTCAGCGTCACGGACATTACACTTTTGTCCACTTTTTCTAAACTCAGAAATAACCCGCAAAAAATGCTCCATTGTGCATGACACTTTTTTAATTGTACATTTGATATGTAATCAAACAGTTTTGAGAACAAAAATTATATTTCAATTTTTTTTTCAATTAGCAAAAAATTATTTTAAAAATATTAATAAGTTTTTCCAAAATTATTGTAAAATTTGAAATTTTTCAACAGAATGTGCAGTAAACCAAATTTATATTTATACATTTTTAATGAGGTACAATGCTGTTTTGTGCCAAAAAATTGTAAAATCTAAAAAAAGTTGTGTACATCATGGGCATAACACATGGAAAATCATGGACTAAGAGTATAATTTTTGCAATTTGATCATACTATATGAGATTTAACCATCTCTTTCTCCTCCCAGTAAGTTATAGTCAAGTCCTTATTGATTATTGAGACATGCATTTTAAAATTAAGCAAGGAATTTAGTTTTATAAATAGTTCAGAGTACTGACTCAAAGTTCACTATCTGATTAACGATACAATTTATTAAAACTTGAACCAGGAAGGTAGTAGTCCCCCTGTTACTTGGGATTATCTTATTTCTTGGCTAAAGTAAGACATTTACATAAGAAAATAATGCTTGATATTTTTTTGCTCTGCTTTTTTATACTTTTCACTGTGTATGTAATGTCCGTGACGCAGCCGTGACGTAATGTGCGTGACGCCATTCTGGACAAGCCATCAAATATTTTAGTAAATGCTCTTGATATACTTTATGATATAACATTCTAGCTTTGCAAATGAATTTTGAATTAAATTGAATTAGGACTTCTGCTTCTACAAAAACTTTTATATCTAAAACGTCACGGACATTACACATCAATGTTGTAAGAATCAAGATTTTATCCAATAACAGTTTTCAAAAAGTAAAGATTTTTACACAATTTCCTTTTCTACGATGTTAAAACAAAGCATAAACAAGACATTAGAAGTAGAATTATTGTTCTGAAGTGATCCATATTTTAAAATTTTATTTCACAAACAACGGATGCAAATTTCATCATGTTTTGGGGTAATACATACAATTTTTGTCCCAACTTCAATGGCCCAAAAAAAAAATATTCTGCATTGAATTTCAAACTTTTTTCCTTTAGTCATAAAAATATGGTCCTTCCTCATTACTATCCAGTAGTTAACAAGGCTGTCCCATGAGTTTCATTTTTCCATCCTTGGGTGACATTTTTCGTGGAATTGCCCATATATATATTCTTATCTGACCTATAGCCACCAACGTCGTTAGGGTTAGTGTTAGGGTATCCTTATCTGACCTATAGCTATATAGCCACTAAATCTGACCTATAGATCTATAGCCACCAACATTAGGGTTGGGGTAAGGGTTAGTGTTAGGGTATAACACCAATCAAGCAATCCGAAATAGCTCCGTGGATAGAGAGTTAGATTGATACACTAGAGATCCCTGGTTCAACTCATACGGAAGATAATAATTAAAACGAAACAAATTAATACGGAAGATGGCGGGGTTTGCACTATGGTGGGGACTTTTGTTAGAGTATTATTATAAACAAACACAACGAATTTATAAGAAAGATTTTGATTTGACTAAGGGGGGGGGGGGGGGGTATTGTTAAAGTATTATCATATGCAAATTAACAAATTGATACGGACGATACTTAAACAAAACAAATTAATAATAATGGCGCGGTTTTGACTAAGGCGGGGGCTTTTGATTAACAAATCAACGAATTCATACGAAAGATAGTTTTGGCGCAGTTTGGACTAAGGTCAGGGTTTGGGGGAGGGGTGGGTTTGTTAAAGTATTATATTAAGCAAATTACAAAATTATACGGAAGATAATAATGGTCCGATTCGGTCTAAGATGGGGAGGGGGGTGGGGGGGTGGGGTGGCTGGTAAAGTATTATTATATGCAAATCAACAAATTAATACGGAAGATAAATGATGGCGCGGTTCGGACTTAAGGTGGGGGGTTTTGTTAAAGCATTATCAAATCAATAAATTCATACGGAAGATAATAATTTTAACAAAACAAATGAATACGGAAGATAATAATTCAAACAAAACAAATGAATACGGAATATAACTAGACATGAAATTCGTCATAGACGAATTAGGTGATACGTACCCATTTGAAAATTTATCTTTTGAACCTTTCCACATAAGTTTAAACCGATTTTATTTGCAGGAAATCTTAATGAGGAAAAATTATTGAGGTCTATCTGTAAAGATTTGCAATGTAAGATGGCGTCCAAAAAAGCAGTCGTTTTGTCTTGCTATTGTCAAGATCATATTAATTATCTTACGTAAGTGTCTTATTGAAGTACACAATATTATGTGGGACACATGTACAGAGCCTATCGAGATTCCAACTCCATATTGATTGCAAGGCATGCACCCTTCATGCCCTATACACTTCTTATTACATGTACTGGAATCCATAAAGGTCTATACAAATGGCTGATTTAGTATTTAAAAAAAAAATAGATGGATCTTTGCCTCCACTATCACGTAATTTGTATATCATGCCAAAATTAACATGCACTGAATGAATACTGTAAACTCTATTTTGATGGTAATTCATCAACCAGATCTTGAGATATCACAATTACGAGCTATTTTGGCATATACATATATAATGAATCTTGTGACCCCGACCTTTGACTGCATGATCCCAAGATTGTAGCGCTACATTGGTTCCATAAGAAACATTGAGGTACCAAGTGTGATTGAAATGTGACATTAATTTCTTGAGTTTTTACAAATACAAGCTATTTCGCATCTATGAATTCTATGACCTTGAACTTTGACCTCATGACCCCAACATTGTATGGCTACATCAGTCCCCTAAGATACATTCAGGTAGTAAGTTTGATTGAAATGTGACATTCAGTTTTTGAGATTTTGCTATTACAAGCTATTTAAGCACATATTAAGAGTTCTATGACCTTGACTTTTGACCTCATGTCCCCACAATTGTATGGTTTCATTGGCTCCCTAAGATACATTTAGGCACTTAAGTTAGATTAAAATCTGACATTTAGTTCTTAAGATTTTGCCATTATAAGCTATTTTTGCATGTATTTATCAGGTTCTGTGACTTTGACCTTTGACTTGACCTGACTACCCCCAGGATCTAATCAGATCATTGTGTCCTCAATATGTACACTTATACAAAGTTTGTAATTGATCCATCAACTTGTTCTTGAGATATCGATAGAACGTAAACGGGACGGACGGACGTACGTACGGACATACATATAGACGTACGTATGGACGGAAGGATGGACGGCCGGACAACTCGAATACATAATTATTATATGTAGCGCCCTCTCTACCAAAACTCAACTATCTCTTTAAGCAATAATAAAAACAACTTCCATCTCAAATTGTTTTCTCCATATAATCGTTGTTTCACCCTATTATCTGCTGTGTTCTAACAAATATTTCAAAAATAATCATTTTGACTCCACCATAATTATAATTTTGTTACATAATTTTTCTTTTCATACGATCTTTCCCTCCCCATATAAAATCAAACGATATTTTCTCCACTTCTATATAAACCCATAAGGGAAAAACAAAGAGGGATAAAACATTATTCAACTTTAACTTTCAAACCACTTACTTTTTCAAATTCTTCAAATATATATATTGCAACCTTCTTATGGAGTCTACATCTTTCATAAAAATTGTCATATCATCTGCATACAATACTTGTCTTATTTCATGCTCCCCAAAATCCCTTCAATTATTTTGTCCCTTCTTACTTCATGTGCCAATATTTCTATTACAACCAAAAACAAATAGGGCGACAATGGATCACCTTGTTTGACCCCCCTTTTTATATTAGAATAACCAGTGGAATACCCCCCCCCCCCCATTCATAATACAACTACTTATACCATTATATAATATATTCACCTGACACACACACACACACACACACACACACACACACACACACACACACACACACACACACACACACACACACACACACAAACACACACACACACACACACACACACCCACTCTCACTCTCACATGTACATACATATGTCTATACAAATTTAGGGGAGGGTATGGGATGGGTTTACCCCCCTCCCATTTGGAGCCCGTTTGAAATTTGTGTTTAAAACATCACTCTAAGAAGTGTGGTTATTATTATTATTATTATGTATTTTTATAGAAATTTAACGTTAAAAATAGCGGGGAATAATTGTACAGGCCATTGCCCCCCACCCGCACCCAAAAAGGGGGGTATATTACCCACCCCCCCCCCCCCCCCCCTCCCACGATCTATACGCCCGTGAATTCTACCGATCGAAACTGAAAGTTATCTTCGGGCATCAATCATCAACATCCTAATCTTTCACAAGTGTCTTTGGTCACGTCTATAGGACACTATAATACAACACATAAATAATACACTTTCCAAATCAAAAGGGTTAATATCAATCTCATCGTTTCCCAAAGTCTGGTGTTCATCAAACCGACTCCGTACGCCACATCATTAACGTGTAGTACCCTTTCACATTGGTGATATAATCTTAATATTTTTCTACAAATATATTAACTGTACATTACTTACATATATCATACATATAGCATTTTCCATCAAGAAAGCATTAATTTAGTCAGTATGCATGTCTAAAACAACAAAACAATGTATAATCGAGACAAATATTATACCATATTATCACTCATGGTCATGGCAATATACTGTTCTCAATATACTATCAAATATCAAACTCTTCTCTCTCGCTCTAATTATACTATTAATAGTTTATATCTCATTCATTTAACAAGATATAAAATCATCCCAGCTACAAAATATCAAAACTTTGGATAGATTTAAGCAGACTTGGCCGAGATATCGGGATCCAAACATGATATAAACATAATCGCAAATGGAAAAATCGATGAAAACTGCAAACATTCAATTCTGTCTTACCTGTAAAATAATGTGTTGAGAGAGACGAAAACTTTCTATGCACAGTAACTGTACTCGATCGCCACTTCATCTGAAGCATAATTAAAAGTATTTGCCTTAACCCTATCAAGCCTAAGGGGGGGCTAAATGAGCCCCCCCCCCCCTACCATATTTTTTACTGCCACACCCACATTTTTCATCCAATTTTCACCAAAGTCGGTGACTTTTCCTAAAGTTTTATAGGGAACATTGTGGTATGAAATTTAAAAGTGTCAGGTTTTTCCCGTTGCCATGGTAACCACTTTCTGAAAGGCATGTTTGTCAATTTAAGTCTTATTTTGTTTTCCTTGCAGTAAACAAGTAAATCGTGTAAATTTCTGAAGTGTTTTCTATTTTAAATTTATAAACTGTACAAAAGTAAAGTCACAATATCAGACAATAGATGTCACTTGTTTGTTTTTGTTTTTTCTTTGTTTTTCTTTGTTTTTCAAGAACAAAATGTCGGAAAACAATAGAAATAATAAGAATTATTAAGAAAACTAATTTTCTCATAATTTTCTGATTTTTTTTCTTCTAAATTTGAATTGAACAACCTTTCCATACAAAACCCAAGTTATTGACATGGTATTTTCATCTTCAATTAGTAACAGTATTTAGTAAACTTATATTGAAAGTGATTTTATGTCACATTATATAACACAAAATAAGTGTAAAATTATTATAGGTTATGTCAATTAATTATACTGTCCAGGCATTGACATGAATGAGTTTATTTATATTATCTATATGATCGGTAACAGGTTGCTATGACCTGAACAAATTTTCATGGATATTTCTTTTGTTTTTCTTTGTTTTTAAGGACAAAATGGCGCAAAACAATGAATATAATAAGAATTAAAGTCATATATAGTTTTCAGCTATTTTTATGATATTTTTGTGATTAAAATCTGCCCATGAGGGTTTTTATGATGTCAACAAACATTTTGATATGAACAAAATCCATTTGGTTCAAGTTTATAGGGTAAAAATTGAAAAAAAATTGCATAAGTCGTATGAAGGTCACCTCCACAAGGACTTTGCTGACCTAATGTACCTCTAAATCCCATCAAATTCCACATAAATGTCCTGATCTATGTTCCAGAATATGTAATATTACACAATTATGTTGAAAAGTTAAATTTGCCTACTTGATAACAGTCCACTTGGCAAAAACAGCTCCAAAACGTCTATATTCTGAAATTTTCTGTTTTTTTATCATATTATCGTAAATAGCGCCCTCATATGGTGACCTCTAAAAATGTTTATGATTGCAACTTGTAGAGCTTGACCTGCTTGATACATGTGCCAAATATGAAAGTGGTTGATTGAATAATAAAGAAATTAGAGAGGGGGGGCCCTATGAGCCCCCCCTTGGGTCTGGGAATGCCAAAATAGCTTGGGCTTGATAGGGTTAAAGTTCAAAATAAACGTTACAGATGTAATGCACGCCATTCCGAATAAATGTCTGCTTGGAACAATGTCACCCCTCTCCCCTCCCTATAGGTGCCTCCGCACACACAAACACACACAGGACTTGATCTATAGCGACTGGAGAACTTCAGTTCGTAGGGATCGAATTACGTTGATACAGTACGAGTCGAAATCAACTTAGCAGCACTAATAGGGATTACTACACACAAACGCTAGGGTTGAGAGATTATTTTGACCATTACTGAAAGAGATGGGCGTTTTATAAAATGTTATGACGTAGTATAGGGGCAAAGCCACATACTTTGGGGAGGGCCCCTGCTGGAAAGTTCACACTCATTCACAGTGTGAAACACAGTGTGAAAGCACATTTCACACAGTGAAAACACATTTCATACTGTGAAAAAACATTTCACAATGTGAATGAAATGTTTTCACAGTGTGGACACAGCCACACTGTGGTAAACCACATTGTGAAATTTTGATTTCACAATGTGAAATTTGTTTTCACATTGTGAAATGTGTTTTCACATTGTGAAATGTGTTTTCACATTGTTTTCACACTATGGCCACATTGTGAAAATTATTCCACAATATGAAAACAAGGTTTTCACAGTGTGAATTGATTGCGACATATATTTCACAGTGTGAACAGTATAATTCACAGTGTGGCCTCTCTGTAAAATATATTTCACATTGTGAAAAATATAATTCACCTTGAGGAAAATATTTCACATTGTGAACTGGGGAACTCACAATGTGGCCACTCTGTGAACAAAAAAATGACAACTCCATGGAAAATATTCACAGTGCGAAAAATATATTTCACTTTGTGCAGTTATAAACAATTGAATGAACCTGTATATAGAGGTCACATGTATGCAGTGGCCACCTGTCTTACTTCCCCTTTGATGGACAGAGGTTTGATTGTATAGCTATACAACTTTGTACACACCAATAGTATTTCGATATTATTGTATTTTTTTGTATTTATTGTTATTTCGCAGACTTAAATATATTTTAAAGATGGTTAAATATTTAATTACAAACATAAACCAATGTTTGACTCTAAGCGGTTTGGATTTTATCGATGCTAGAAGGTACTCTTATATAAAGGCATGCAGGATTTGTACAAGGGGGAAGGGTGTCGTTGAAGAGTTTTTGATGAGGAAGGGGGGGGGGGGGGGGTGGGGGTCCATCAACATTTTTTTTAGAGGGCCATAGATGTCGGTGAAGATTTTTTCAAAGCCCGTCCGAGATCCGAAAAAATATTTGAGGCCGAGGCCGAGGGGGCCGGTTGACACCATTTGTTATGATGGTCAAGACGAAGTGGCCTCGAGGAGGGGGAGGGGGGGGGGGGGGGGTAAACCCCCAAACGGCCCCTTTTTTCAGGAAGGGGGGATTGAACCCCTCAATCCTCCATGGGTTCGCCTATGCCCTAATATATATATATATATATATATATAAATATAATGATTGGTTCACCGCCCACCCCCCCCCCCCCCCCCCCCCACCCCCTGGCTACGCCTATAATCGTACAATTATTTGCAAAGGACTGCAATTTAACTGTCCAGGCTATACGACAAATACCGTTTGTAAAATGTGCATTATGTGCTGTATAATGTAAAGTACGTACACAATGAGCGTACCGAATCTAGACATCTCCACCCAAGGCTAACTCGATCCTTTATACCAACTCCATCGACCCCAAATTTACAAATAGTCTCGGGAAGACCATTTTATACTCATTTGATTAGGTTTTATTTAGAAAACAAATATTTGAAATGCCGAAAATTAAACCATTACATCGTTGTTCGAGTTATCTTGATTTGATAGGTCAGACTCCGACCCGTACCGATTCGGTTTGGCCGAGTTTGTAACGGTCGAGCTGTGTAGCACACCCACAATGACAATACCACGCGGCCATCGGATTCGACGCTATTTGAAAAATTACTTAATTTGAGTTCTGTCACAAAATCAATGGCAGAATTGGCTCTATTAAAAAAGTGGGTCCTCGTAAATTAGATGGAGACTATAAGCAAGTGTTGGGGCATGGAAACGGACACGAGCGAGACATGATGGACAAAGCAAAGCCGAATGTCGGAATTCAAAATGATGATGATGTGACGACGATCGAAGACGTGCAACGGCAGCGGCCCCACGGCCAGAGCATGCAGCGTGCCGCGGCACGGCGGGCGAAGGTGCTTGACTGTTCTGTGACTCGTGTGTAAATGACGTCGACTGAGCCAATGACATGAACTGGTGAGTGCATCATCTTTGACTTTGCTATTACTTAGTTAGCCATTAGTATTTATAATGTTTCAATACCTTCCTATTGACTTTGAGTAAACTGGCTCTAATAATTATTGATACAAGTTACAACTGTCTATTACTTGAACTTACCAAAATGGCCCAAGTTATTCTTGAAATGTCGGAATTATGGAGAAATCTGCATTATAGTGCAATAAAAATTGCTAGGTATTCAACCGCTTTTCAAATTTTGACTCAAAAGCTTTGCCATCGAATTGAATTTTCGTTCCTCTAGCTAGTATGACTTCGGGAAAATTAATGTTTTGCTCGTATAAATCGACCAAAGCATGAACATGTGTTATTTTATTGCCATATTGCCATATTCCCCATATAAAAAGATAAATTTAAACGTTAAACATTACATTTGTGTGATTGCTTGCGCAGCTCATGATTGTTATGCTCTCGCCCGGCAGGTGCGGCGGCTCATGCTTTGAGCGCATTGTCAAAAAACAATAGAAAACATAGGGCAACATTTTTGGGGAAAAACGTCGGTGCATCGGATCGGAACGGCTGAAGGCGGGGAAAAAACATTGGACATCGGGTCGGCAGTGAAATCCCACATCGGTTAATTATGCCCTAGTTGTCACATTTCTTTCAGGTATTATAGAGTGGATATGCAGCTTTGGACATAATATACTTATTACCTATCATTTCAATGATTACAAGTTCAAACTAGCATTAAAAGTTCATCAAGCATCGGAATGCTACACTGCAGGTACGCACCACACGCAAGATGGCGCGGTGCGTCTGATATATGAATCCAAACCTCCTTTAAATGATTTATTAACATTTGTTTCTCTCATTCATTTCTGAATAGAATACGTTGTGGGAAGGTGGCCA
Source organism: Echinarachnius parma (assembly GCA_037951105.1). Taxonomy (NCBI): domain Eukaryota; kingdom Metazoa; phylum Echinodermata; class Echinoidea; order Clypeasteroida; family Echinarachniidae; genus Echinarachnius; species Echinarachnius parma. The sequence goes on from JBAMJV010000409.1 coordinate 84,437, forward strand.
GGAGCGGACTCCACAGAGATACATGTTCAGAGAAAAGATCGGCCAAAGCAGAGGTATGCCTCTGCCATCTTCAAAACCGGGGTCTGAACGGCAGTAAAGAGGAGTCGACCATTGCACCACACACGTCTCCACTCTGGTGACTCACCGACTGCCTCGCACTAGTACCAAGCCCGGAGTTCCGGGGGCTACGACTCGCGAGAACCGTATGCAATTACCAGGCCTGGATCTGCGGCACTGTGCTGAGACGGACATGTCTGCTGGTTAGTATTGTGGTCTTACAAAACAAAATCATTTCTCTAGGATGTTACATTCACCCTTTTGTTATAGGAATTGTACAAGACTGGGCCCAGTGCCTTGAGGAAAAATCAAGATATTATTTGCCAATTACTTAAGACAAGTAAAGTGAACATCTGAAGATATTTCATGGGGTATAACTTGTTCATAATAAACAACTTGTGACCATGGATTAACAAAGCGAAAAGAAGCAAAGCTAATGCACATAAGAATTACGGCAGCGACTACATTTGGCGATCTGCTTGGCTCTGGCTTACGGGACAGTGTTATGTTCGAATGAAAGATGCAATGGGATTGGATAATATTTCAGAGAGTGTTTTGTCCTTTTTCTGAAAAAATTGTTATAACCCAGGTAATAATTTAGTAATGTGTGGGAGGGCAAAATTACAATTTGGAAAAGATTCGCTGGGATTTAATGCTAAGCTAATTGTTGTCTTTTTTTTTTTCAGTAGATATGTAGCTGTTGACATGTATTCATCACCTACAGGTGATTTTAATGATTACAAGTTCATGCTAGCATTTAAATCAGAATATTAGATGTATTAACATTTGTATCTCTCATTTATTTTGATTCATATCTGAATAGGATATGTGGGATAAGATGGCCAGGAGCGAACTCCACAGAGGACATCGGGACATCAAAGAGTGACAGCCAACTTCATCTCAGGAGCGGAGGTGTGCCTCTTCCATCTTCAAAACCGGGGTCTTGGGAGCCGCTCAGCAGGGTAATGCATCAACCAAATGCCAATGCCGGTCTAGAATAAACAAAAGGTTATCCTAATTACAATTGGGTACACCACTATCACAGCGAATACAGGAGGCCGCCATTTATTTGTCTGCCTGCTGTATCATTACGTCTGCACGGACAACACTAATCCGTCAATGATGCATTGGTCTTGGAGGACTCAAAAGGCTGGAAAGTTGCTGTAATTTTCAGTCATGTAATCTGGTGCATGAGCCCTGAAGTAAAGAAAATACCCGAAAATAAGCAGAATCCTTAATTTGCAAACGGGTAGTCCCATGTGTGGAATATCATGTATGGTTTCTGTTTCTCCTATGGGGAGACACCTGATAATTCGAAACAAAAATCTTGTGAACTGAAAGATCATGATTTTTATGAACTAATAATAAGATTTTCAATCGAGCTAATTGTTTCTTTTTTTTAGTTTATGTCCACATTCCCGTGGAAATGCCGGAGATGAGTAGAGAAAAAAAAGGCCCAGGAATCAAAATCAAGACCTCTGGAGGTATAGGTGTATAAATTAATGGAGCCATAAATTGTGTGTACCTAAAATAGAGATGTTTCCAAAATGTATTGCCAGAGATAAACATTTTCCTCATCTTAACCCTAACCAGGCTGGTAAGGGGAAAGGGGGGGGGGGGGGGGGGGGGTGGGGGGTGGAATCCTACCCCCCCCCCCCCCCCTTGACGTTTTGTGCAATAATTATGCAATGTATGCACTGCCGCATGATTCATACATTTTTATATTGAAGACTTGCGCAAGTTTTCCAACCATATTTGCGATGACCGGGTATACGATAATGAAGTCACGTGTGATTTTGTGATTTGTGTACAAAACCTATGGATTTTTTCCTAGAAAAACCTTTATTTTCATTCTAAATACTGCATACAGTAGTTGACAAAACAAAGAAATACAAATTAAAATAAAGGACAATTTTAATGTTGAAAACATGTTACAGTGATCCAGGTAAAGTGTGTAACTCCACGAAAAATACTTGGAGCTTCCTCGTTTCTCTTCTGCCGTGTTGTTTAGCTTATGGTAAGAGAAGAATAAAATAGGGTTAGATTTGTTCAAATGTCCCTTTAGTATGAAGATAATTATCATTGAAAATCATTTTTTCAAAAGCGTTGATCAACACTTTAAAAAAAAAAGTACAATTGTTGTAGCTAAACACGTCCGAGCCAGCACGCGTGGGAAACATTCCAGACGCTACTGAACTTTGATCCAACGTGCGCAAATTCCATGAATTCTCTACAGTCTGTAAACATACACGAGTGTGGCTGATTATTACTGCTACAAATCCATGACAGGCCATCAGTATTCGGTGATAAAATATGAACTCAATATTCGTTTTTTTCACTAGGTTAACAGTGTTCGTTTTCTTTCAAACTTTCACAAATCTTTCAATTGTATTTTACAATGATATTGATATAGGATTGAGGTCTCAAATGTCATTTTGTGCAATATCTGACACTTTACCTGGATCACTTTAAATGAGTCATACAGAAAATTCTTGCACAAAATTAGTATATTCTGACAATATTTAGTGATTTACAGATGAAAAAGGGATTTCTGCATAAATTTGCAGAATTAATTAATATCTGACACTTCACAGGTGCACCTTTAATTAGAAATGTATTATTTTGTGGCATGCTATCTGTGTGCTGAATATCCCGGCGGCTGCTCGCTTGTCGATCGGTCTTGACCGACTTGCAATTTTTATATAATAGCATTATATTCTGAAGGTATGTATATGTATGTCCTTAGTGAAAAGTACATAAATGATAACTTTTGAAATACATGTACTCTAAAATGCTATGAAATGTAAATATGTTTTAGATGTGCTTTTATGATATATATCTATTAATTAAAGTTAAGTTTATAAGTAAACATTGACTAATGATCATTTGTCCTTTATATTATGTACTAAGCTCTACAAAACTACATTTTCCTAATATGACAAATTTTACATTGTGGAAGTTAAAAACTACTTATTTCAATGTGGCAATTTCACGCAGTACGCTATGAAAGTCCACACAGTTAACAATTTCATTTTTTCATTTAATATGGTGATGGATGTTTCACATTGTGAGGTTTTCACAATGTTAAATTCTATCATTTTTAATATGGTCACACAGTTTCAAAGTGTGGTCCACAGTGTGATTCACACTGTGAGTGAATCTCCACAATGTAATTTTTGGGATTTCATGGTGTAGTGACACTGTTTCACAGTGTGAACCACAGAGTGATGCACGCTGTGTTTCATACTGTGAATGAGTGTGTTCTTTTCACAGTGTGAATCTTCACTATGTGAATCTCCACAATGTTAAATTCAAGCATTTCACAGTCTGGTTCACAGTGTGATTCACACTATGAACCGCATTGTGATTCACATTGTGAACCACAGTGTGAACGACGCGGCCACGCTGTGAAAACGCCCGAAATACACAGTGTGGATGAGTGAATGAGTGTGAATGAGTATGTTGTTTTCACAGTGTGGTTCACAGTGTGAATCACAGTGTGAATCAAAGTGCAGTTCACAGTGTGAATCACACTGTGATTCACACTGTGATCCACACTGTGATTCACACTGTGATCCACACTGTGATTCACACTGTGAACCACACTGTGATTCACACTGTGGAACGACACGCCCACGCTGTGAAAACGCCTTCACACTGTGTATTTCGGGCGTTTTCACAGCGTGGACGCGTCGTTCCACAGTGTGAATCACACTGTGAACCACACTGATTCACATTGTGAACCACACTGTGAACCACACTGTGATTCACACTGTGAACCACACTGTGATTCACACTGTGGAACGACGGCGTCCACGCTGTGAAAACGCCCGAAATACACAGTGTGAAGCGCACTGTGATTCACACTGTGAACCACAGTGTGATTCACACTGTGATTCACACTGTGAATGAGTGTGAACTTTCCAGCAGGGGCGGCTTAGTCACGTTAATTGGCAACGCATTATATGCACCAATTTGATGTGCCCTGTCTTGAGAACCAATTACTGTTTTCAAATATCTAATTAAAAACACCATAAGTTACGAAACAAAAGAAATATAACGGCTTACTCGGAATATCTTGAAATATTTGTATGCTAAATTGCAATAAAGGAAAAACAAATGTTGCCATTATTTGAGCAAAATGATAGGAACATATTATTTTTCCTCCAGATCTCCGCTACAACATATCAACATTGTAGACGTATTCGAGCAGAATCGAAGGTGATAGAAACACAACTGCACCTTCCAAACATAATACAAAATTTATGAAATCAATCAAAATTAAATTTTCGCTTTTCATGGCAATTTGATGACGTCATGATGTCCGATTGGCAAATTTTGAATATCACACCATACATTTCATGTGTAACACGCGCGCATCGGTACATTTCCGGTCGGAAAGAGCTAGTAACTGTTCGAAATCATCCCAGCTACACGATATCAAAACTTGGGACAGATTCAAGCAGAATTGACCGAGATATCGGAATCCAAACACGATATATACATAATCGCAAATGATAAAATCGTTGAAAACTGCTAATGTTAACTTCTCATGGTCATATGATTACGTAATGCTGTTTGGTTGGCAATAAGGATGCATGACGTCATATCTACAACTCATTGGTCTGCAAGGAAAAATACTTTTAACAAAATTGACCACGGATCTTAAAAATTATTATCAATTAAAAAAGGGCATATTTTGTACATATTTTGAGCATAGCAGCACTCGCGGATTTTAAGGTTTTACGCCCTCGCATTCGAGCATTTTTGGTCGAGGAGATCTGGAAACTGTTTTAATTTATCATAGAAAGTATTGGGAACAGTTTCCAAGAAAAAAAAACGCGACTTTTTCGTTCCGTGCGCGCTACGCGTGAAAAAGCGCGCGCGCAAAATTTTGAAATGCTCGAAATGACCTGAAACGTATGGAAAATTGGTTCGCGGGTCGATTTGAGAATTTTGCAAGGATTTTTACCCTTTGACGCGCGCGTACGCGTCCGTCGTTGTCCATACGACCTTGGGTGCGACCTTTTTTCATAGCCCTTGACCTTAGCTTTCCATATACAAAATTTGGTTAAAATATACCATTACGTAAGAAAGATATGGGCTGTTGAAATATTTCACAAAATGGCGTCTCTATGACGTCACAGGGTAGTGACGTCATAATCATTACCCAGGTGCACAATTTCGGACCAAGGTCTATAATATTCACCAAGTTTCATTATCATATCCCCAGCCAAATTTTACAAACACGACACACAAAAAACGTAACAAGAAAAAAAAAAGTAGGAAGAATAATTTTGTGTTTCCACAATTGCGGTATATTTATAGATCGGAATGACCACGGGAAATGACGACGGATCGTGGTAGCGTTATGAAATGTTGTGGCATGATAATTTGATATGTTATGAACAAGATCTTATCGAGATCGAGCCTTGTAACATGACACGAATTATATAAACAAAGCCAGAGATGATCGTGACGTATTGTGCGATTGTGGAAGCACCCGCTGAGTAATAACAATAGGTGATACGCTATACGTATCACCTAATAATGGCGCAGTGCGGACTATGGTGGGGGCTTTTGTTAGAGTATTATTATAAACAAATCATCGAATTCATAGTTACGAAATATAGAACTGCCGCAGCTTGTTTGGACTATAAGGTGGGATTTATATTATAGGTTTTCTAACGTTAAAAAAGTAATTTATACATTCACTTTCAATTTTCGCTGCGCGCTTCGCGCGCGATCAGTTTGTTGTGTAACTTTCATATGGTCTGGGGTGAGTTTTTTTTTTATGTATACCGGGCCACGTAGTTCCAGTGTAGGCTGGCATAGCTCTAGCTGCTTGTGTGACGACGTGCACCAAATTGCACCATTTCAAGTATATATATATAAATGCAAAATCTTCTCCGTGGGAGGGGGGTACACCCTCCCAAACCCTCCCTATTTGTCTCTGCCCCAGCCCTTGGTAGCTTCGCCCCTCGGGACTCATTCTTGGCTAAGTTGTTGGATCATACATAATGTGGCATATAGTGATGTTGAAACTGTGTATGACGCTAAATATAAATACGATATTTGTGTTTGTGTTGGGGTGCATATTCATTAGTGGCCAATTATTTGTTTTCTTCGGAAAAACAAATTAAAAATTTCTGGTCGATCAAATCATAACAGATACAGATACAGTCATCAGATTGCACAATTTCAAGTTCAAAAATACAAATTCTCCCTACCGTGGGAGGGGGACACCCCCTCCCACACCCTCCCCCCGCTCAGACACTTTCGCTCCCTGTGTTGGGGTGTATGTTTATTAGTGTGTAAAATTATTTGTTTTCTTCGTGAAAATATATATTTCTGGTCGATCAAATCATAACACGCTTTCCCAGATACAGTCAATGTAAGCCCGAATTTCCTACCTAGGCAAGCACCAGATAGCACAATTTCAAGTCCCAAAATGCAAAAGCTCCCATACCCTCCCCCCGCTCAGCCACTTCGCTCCCTCGGGATTGGTCGCTTCGCTCCTTGCAAAGTCTCACTCTCACATCTGGCTCAAAGTTGGCACCACTGTGAGTATGGTTGGGCATAAGCCCCTACACACACAAAATCGTGAGCCCCCATAGGTTTTGCCTCCCCCCAAATCCAAAACTGCTTCCGGCCCGCCTGGACACGACCATCTTAACATCTAACCCCCCCCCCCCCCCCCCCCCCCCCCCTCTGAGAGGACTTTCAAGCAATTGTCTTGGTCTCGGCCGCGAACAAATTGGTCTTGGTCCAGTAAACGGCAAATCATCCCCCCCCCCCCAGGTGTAAGAACCTGTCTACGCCACTGTTCATGTATTAACAAAAACGGTTGATGTGACATTATGATCAGTCTAGCATGTATATTATAATACACTAATGACGTGTACAGTACACTGTTTATATTTTAATGTCACCTAGTATCGCTATAATTGTACTGTATCAACATTTTATTGGTATATGTGTATTTGGGTTTGCTTTGGTCGATCATTATCATGATTCATGCGGCCGCATGAAAAACAAACGATATAGGTATTTTGTAAAAATGCAGTTAACATGTATAAAGCCAGAGTAGTTAAAGGGGCCCTGCAACCCAAATGCATGTTGACCTCTGTTCATCTGTATTAGTGTACACATTCAATATTTGTAAACGGTTTGACCCAAATATGTTTTGTATATTTTTAAACATTTTATCATTTATTTGTCTTCATGTTGCTAAGCCCCACCTCCTAAAAAACCCTCCAGAGCAAATTCTATTGTTGACCTGCAGTGACATCATTTGTCAATCACTGGTCAACTATCATGAGATTAACAAAAGATGAAAGTACAAAAAGAACATCCACACAAAAGCATGCCCTGCATACCTCCATGCAATAGCTTAGACAGTGCTTTTCTTCTGACATAGCAACAGCTATTGTAATTGAAGTTGTGTGAGTTGGTATTCTATTCAACCGTGTGATGCTACTGTGATTAGGCTAACCACAATAGCATGGTAGCTGACCAGTCCCGTCATGTTTACGCCACCTTTCCGCATTCGTCGTTTTGGTCATTGTTCTACGATACTTCTTTCCACTGGTCACCGTTGATCGGTCATAGTGTAGCAATAATTCATATAAATGACCAGGTATATAAATGGGCACATCATTTAATATGATCTCCAGATGAATTATGACCACCGTCCATTAATATTCAGCGGGGAATTAATTAATAGATTACCCCATTCCAGTGAATAGTATATATCAATTACAAATCGACGCCCATTTTATAGCGTACCCAGGATTTGAAGGGGGGGGGGGGGGGGTTGTTATTTCGTCGGTAAACATTTTCGAGGCCGAGGCCGAGACCAAGAAGAAGAATACCTCGTGTTATTTGTTTTTTGTTTGCTTGTTTTGGTTGTTTGTTTGTTTGTTTGTGTGTGTGTTTTTTTCTTCTTTTATTATTATTATTATTTTTATTTTTTATTTATTTTTTTTTTTGGGGGGGGGGGGTGGATAATCGCCCGGGGTTAATAGTCACATAACCGTTAAAGGGATCTAGTAACTTTGTTGACATATGCAAACAGTGATGATTGGTTGATATAATGTATATTGTTGTTATTTATTTATTTATTTATATGTCCACAGGGTATTGTGTGAAAATTTCAAGTCAAATGGATGCCAAATGGCCCAGTAATGAGCAAAAATGCAAAGTGATATTCACTAACTCGCAGCACTCACTTTGTTCACGGTTTCGAAAATCCGACGGATATTTCATTATCTGAAAACTTCAATCGTTCATAATTTTGTAACGAAAGGGAAATTAGAAAAACCGAAACCTGTCTCATGCTTTTTTTGTTAATACGAACAAAACAAGGTATGAGAGAACTGCTAGTTTTCTTTTAACCGTATGTCCATGGAAGAAAAACACAAACACGTCCAAATTACAGTGCTGTTTTTTATTCAAGATATATAATGGTTGAATAAATTAGTAAGGAAAGAGATCATCACAAATATATCAAAGCGAAATCCACCGTGTTTTTTCAGCAATGCATAGGATTTATAATTAATACATGTTATTAAATAAAAGTTTGGCCTAAACAATTATTCTTATTAATCGCATACATTTATGAATATTTCCGCTGTTTCTGATCCGTTTTTGATCAAATTGTTTATTCTGTCTTTTAAATATGTGCCTTTTTTCAAATATAACACATGAGTTGTGATTACGTTTAAGAAAACAAGGATTTAGAGCGCCCTAAAATCAGAACTGTACTATCTATGTAATATTTGTTTCATTTAAACTTGGCCAAAAATAATCATGTCTTCGTTTCTTGATCAAGTACTGCGAGTGCGTAAACTATTCGGGAACCATGCCAAAACCATTCCGAAACTGTGCGGAATCTTGTCGGAATCTTGTCGGAAACTGTGCGGAACCTTGTCGTGAACCAGGCGGGCCACAATGCCAATGATCGGCATTGTCACGACTAGTTTCGGCATAGTTTCGGTATTGTTTCGGCACTGTTCCCGACAAATTTAGTCGTGAACTAGTCGGAAGCAAATCTTGAACATTTTCAAAATTTCGTTCCGCCTTTCCGCATCCTCCCGACTGGTTTCGGTCAAGTGTCACGCATCCTTCCCGCATGGTTTCGGTCAAGTCGGAAACCAGGCGGATTCAAGAAAGCGGAGTAGTGTCACAGGGGCATCACAGTGGCATTATATTGGGTGGAATTCACAAAGGAGGTTTGTAGGAGGTTTGTACAAACCATGGTTTGACGATGGTTTACATCTATGGAATGCTGCTCGCATACCGTAAATTGTAAATCAGCATTGTTAAGTATGAAGTTTACATTCCTTCTCCATCAGTTTACAAATGGCATCCCATAGATGTAAACCTTGGTCAAACCATAGTTTGTACAAACCTCCTTTGTGAATTCCACCCATTATGTCCGCTGACTAAAAGAACATGCTGTATAACTAGAAACATGTTCAAGCATGCCATTGGAAATTCAAGCATCCAATTGTCTGGATGTCTAGAAACAATCAGAAAGTGGTGCATGACAACCATCAATGTGATTGTTAAATTCCCTTTGTCTGAACTGGTTTAACTGGTTACGGGGAAATTCTTGTCTTTTTTAGTCTAACCCTAAGTTGATAACTTTAGTAGAATACAGGCCCTTCATGTTTTGGGCAATTGCATGAATTATCACTGCTTGTACATATAACGCGCGTTGAGTGGGTTTCAGTACAGATTGTTTATGCAACTTCAAAACACGTCCAGAATCTGGTCTAGTGGGAACCTGATGGGCCATTTACTTATTTACTTATTTACTGGGAATCGCAATAAATAGTATTACATGCAAATTACTACCTGATTGAGAAGTGATGAGCTTCCAGTTTTCGTATCGAATCGCACCGGACATTGAGGTCACGAACCTCGTAGGAAGATCGGCGTAAGTTGGCGAGTAGGGGTCAATGTTGTGCAGGATCTCCTTCCGGGGCCAATCCTTGGCCTTCCTCTTCTTCTTCTTTCGACTGTATAGTAATTATTATTATTATTATTATTATTATTATTTATTCGACCAAAAAGCATAATACAGTGTAAAATACACCATAATTATTAAACATGTTAAAGGGGACCACCAGGCAAAGGAACAACAAATAATTAAATGGCCACGCATACTTCTGGAACGAGCTCACAAAGGTTGCCACTGTCAATTTAAGATATAACCCGTTGGTACCACCAGAATGATTTGGACAAATCATGTCGAGTGCAGAAAGTTAATACTGACGTGAAAAGTGATGTGACGTCTTGAACAATCCTACAACACAATTAACATACACAACATACAAGTATGGACACTTGTGGAACAAATTTACAGATCCAGTTATTGTCAATTTCGAGATTAATAATTAGATGTTATAAAGTACCTGACAAACACGTATACAGTTTTCGATATCAGCAGAATAAACATATAACCATGCAATTACATTAGTATTTGGCAAAAAAGGACTATGAACGTGAACACTTAGGAGATGCATAAAACCTGCATAGCATTTAAAACATGTGTGAGGAACAAGATTAACAGGCTTTTCGATCTGGATTTTTTGTGTGTGTGTTACATCCATCCCCATCCGTCTACTGGAAACTGTTCAGACGATTTGTAAAAGGCGGACAGTCCCTTTAACGAGTCAAATTAATTATCTTGCAGTAGGCTACAATGTTTTCTGGTCATGATGAACGATTATTCCAATTTCGAAATAAAAAGAAAAACATTAAAGTGATACCTGTAAAGTGTCAGATATTGTACAAGAAAACGAACACTGTTTACCTAGTGAAAAAAACGAATATTGAGTTCATATTTTATCACCGAATACTGATGGTCTGCCATACATTTGTCGCAGTAATAATCATCCGTTTGAGATATTCGCACCCGTGTATGTTTACAGACGTAGTACAGAATTCATGGAATTTGTGCTCGCTCGGCTCAAAGTTCAATCTCCGGAATGTTTCCCACGCGTGCTGCATCCGGACGTGTTAAGCTAGGACAATTGTACTTTTTATCAAAAGCGTTGATCAACGTTTTTCAAATAAAAGATTTCAATGATAATTATCTTCATACTAAAGGGACATTTGAAAAAATCAAACCCTATTTTATTCTTCTTTTACCATAAGCTAAACAACACGGTAGAAGAGAAACGAGGAAGCTCCAAGTAATTTTCGTGGAGTTAAACACTTTACACGCATGACTTTAAGTGTTGAAAGAACCTTGAAACTCGGCCAATGCCCTCAAATCCCCGCCCACACAAGTACTTATCAAATGTACAGATTTTAAGCAGACAATACAAAGATTATGACCTTGCTGTATAGGTTTTTCGCCATGATATATGATACTTACGATTTCGAAAGCAAAAGGGGCTATGCACTGAGAGTTTGATTTGTAAGTGATGTTATATTTTTAATCATGTGTTCAATCAAATATGGCCGATATGAATTATAATTAAACTAAATAAAGCAATATCAGATATGCATCACATTCCCTGCATATGTTTCCTCATAATTAATCATAGACTCGAAATAGTACTTTCGAAATAAGACTACCATGCATGTCGTTACATTGTAGTAAATTTCAACTTCTTTCAAGCAAGAAAATGGTTATTAATATAAGTATATTTGTATAACTCTGTAACTTAACAAATGATGGCTGACATACAAAACCCTATAGTTTCATTTCGATCCCTCTTTAGTCAGAGGGTTAATTAAATGATTCGCAAAAGTTATGATTATATATTTAAATACAGCTATTGTGGCAGAATAATATGTTTGATTGGTGTACTGTTTGTTTTATTGGTCAGTTGAGATGGGTGGGGCTTGATATTTAATACGGTTATATATAAATATACAAATATATATCAATGCGTTGATGGAAATCACGTATCACATCTTGCAATGATTGTGATAGCGATTATTCACGGAAGCTATATCCGTATACAAACATCATTTTCGGTTTTCTGCACGGGTGTGACTTCCGGTCATTAGGCTGCTTTCGTTTTTGTCACGTTCACTAGTCATGCTAGTGAGCGTGTCGAGAGTGAGACCTACTGTACTGGATGACTAAGCACGTTGACTGTCATTCGTTACCCTTTCGTTTTCACTACACGTTGACGCTCGTTCAGTCACGTCGCGCTCGCGCAAACACAGACACGCATAAACAGTGCAATACAAAGCAGCTAAGCCTAACCATTTCGTGCCCGGCCCCGGCCCATGTACATCGCCACGGCATGCCGTAGTGATAGGCGATGCGCTTGGTGGTTGCCTCCCCACAGAGCTCTTGATTTCTGTCTTTATTTTCATTGATTTAGTATTGTTTCTTTTGCTATTGCTATACTGTACCATTGTATATGTCTTCAGGAAACTACTAGACAATTTTGGTCTTATTTTTGGTGATATTTCTTGTGTATTTTTCAATATAAGATTTTGGATCTCAGCATTGCATTTACTGTATATTGGAGTAGCCATGTTCATATGTACTAGTATATGCTTTACATGTTACTAGTGTATGCTTTACATGTTGGTGCACAGAGTGCATGGTTGTGCGCACCAACACAATGAAGGGTGCCAGCCTGCTAGCCTTTGTACCTATTGTATTCATCTGTATTGTGACTTGCACATCTGATTCTTCATGTGCTTATCTTGTTCCCTATACTGCTTGTTCATGCAATTTGGTCAATCATGAACCTAAGGGAAAGTACATTGGTTTGCCCATTCAGCGGTATGCCAATTCTGTATCTAGATTTCGCATTTTATTGCTTATCTCGGGAGACATCAGCCCCAATCCTGGCCCTTCCTCTGGTGGATCGAACCTTTCCGTTGATTCTCTGACTTCACATTACACCTACGATAGTCTGACACTTCATTCCCTTAACGTTGCTGTTAGGGATGGTTGCTCCACCAGATGTTGGCGGGAAGAAAATCATGTTGTATGGGACCGGCTGCTGTCTCTCGGGATTGGTAGATCGTGTCGAGGGCGGAAAACACATCGGGGTAAGAGAAAGGAGGATCGCTTTAAAGAATATCTTAAGTTCGGGAGTATTAATTGTCGCTCTCTACGTAATAAATCAACCATATTTCAGGATTTTGTTATAGATCACAAGTTGGATTTTGTCTGTGTTAGCGAGACTTGGTTGACCTCGGATGATGATGCAGTTGTGGCCGATTTGTGCCCTAACTCTTACACTTTCAAGAATTGTCCTAGGGTCCATGGGCGTGGCGGTGGTGTGGCTTTTCTTCACAGAAGCAGTCTGCAAGTCGTCACCAGGCCGCTTGATAAATATGACAGTTTTGAATGCTTGTCAGCAACTATCTCCAACGATGTCACCTGCATGGACATCTCTGTAATCTACAGGCCACCTAGTGGTCATAGTTTCTCCAAATTCCTGGAGGAATTCTCTGATTTTCTGGATGGAAGATTGTATCGAACTCCACCTTTTATCATTACTGGTGACCTGAACATTCATTTAGACAATACATCTTCACCTCACACACAAAAGTTTAATGATCTTATCAGCAGTCATGCCATCACTCAACTAGTTGATTCTCCAACTCACGACAGAGGCCACATCCTTGATGTAGTCATGGTTCGGAACTCTGGAGATCGTATCCACTTGACGAAACCTAGAGTCACACCTGGTATCTCGGACCACTCTGCCATCTTGTGGAAGCTCAGATTTCCCAAGCCTAGTCGATCCCAGTCAACGGTTGTATGTCGTAACATCAAGGACATCGACATGAGGACATTTGCGGACGACATTACCGAAGCAGAGATCATTACCCCCAGGACAGAGAGTGTAGAGCCTGCTGTACAGCGATATAACTCTGAACTGGGAAGGATTCTCGACAGGCATGCACCTCCGCAAGAAAGGAAGGTCCGAACTCGTGCCGATTCTCCGTGGTACAACAGTGACATTCGCGCTCAGAAGAAAGAACGACGAAGGCTTGAGAGGCAATGGCGGCAATCTAAACTCCACACCGACAGGGAACTCTTTAATGCCCAACGCGACCTCGTTAATCACCTTGTGACGAAGGCTAAGCGCTCTCACTATGTGGGACTGGTTGAGGACTGCCATGATGACTCCAAGAAACTGTTTTCATTGGCCAATCGATTACTAAATCGTCGACAGTCGTCACCTCTTCCGTCTCACTCCGACAGTTCACAAATGGCGTCATCATTTCTTAACTTCTTCCAGACTAAAGTCAAGATGATCTGCGACAGTTTAGCCCCGGACGAGTCACCACACCGCCCGCTCACTTCTTCATCATTCGATTCAATCCAACTTACTTCGCCCGTCGAGATCATGTCACTCTTGCGTAAACTGCCCCCTAAGTCCTGTCAATTAGATCCGATTCCCACAAAATTGTTAAAAGAATGCTCCACTTTAATTGCTCCTGTTCTATCCCATTTGATAAATTTGAGTATTGAACAGGCATACGTTCCTCCTTCTCTGAAAGTTGCTTATATCACCCCACTGTTAAAGAAACCATCTCTCGATCACAATTCCCTCCAAAATTACCGACCGGTCTCAAACTTGCCCTTTTTGTTTAAGATTCTTGAAAGGATTGTGTTTTCTCGTTTGTCAGAATACCTTTTGGCTAATGATTTGCTCGACCCTTTCCAATCGGGTTATAAACCGAATCACAGTGTCGAAACACTCCTTGTTGATGTTTCCAGCTATATTCTCCAAGGAATGGACAACGGCAAATCGACGGCCCTTTTGATGATCGACCTCTCCTCCGCCTTCGACACGGTCAACCATACAATTCTCCTAAACACACTTAGTTCTCTAGGTGTTAAGGGTAATGCATTCCATTGGTTCGAGTCTTATCTCTCGTTCCATTCACAAATGGTCTGCATCAATGGTAGCAAGTCGGAAGCTCTGCCGCTAATCTGCGGAGTTCCGCAAGGCTCTGTGGGTGGGCCAATCCTCTTCTCGATATATTTGACCGGATTGCGACAAGTATTGTTAAAGCATGGCATAAAGTACCATATTTATGCTGACGACATCCAATTCATGATCTCCTTTAATTCAAATCAATCGGCAGCAGAAAGTGCTATTCACCGCCTTGAATGTTGCATGGTTGATGTTCACAACTGGCTGACTTCACATTCTCTCAAGCTGAATTCAGCCAAGTGTGAATTTCTTCTTTTTGGTTCCAAAATTCAACTTAGTAAAATTCATATTGATTCTGTTTCATTCTCCGATCTCACCGTCAATCTCTCAAATTCTTGTCGCAATCTTGGCATTATTTTTGATAGTAATATGACTATGTCTAACCACATCTCTCTTGTTTGCCGATCAGTTCGCTATCAACTGCGAAACATTGGGTTCATTAGGAAGTACTTGTCCCGGACAGCTACAGAAAAATTAGTTCACGCTTTAATTTCTTCCCGTCTCGACTTTGGTAACGCTTTATTATTCAACCTTCCACAGAACCAGCTGCTCAAACTTCAAAAGCTTCAAAACGCTGCAGCTCGCATAGTTTCTTTATCCCCCAAGCGCACTCACATCACTCCCATTTTGAGATCATTACACTGGTTACCTGTAAAGCAACGTATTATTTTAAAGATCTTATTATTGACTTTTCATTGTGTCCATGGCTCCTCTCCCCAATATTTAATTTAATTAATTCAGAGGTACACCCCTGCAAGATCATTACGTTCATCCACCTCCAGTTCTCTAGTTCCTCTCAAAGTCTCAAAAACCTGGGGGGAAAGATCGTTTGTTTATTCATCTCCGAATTTATGGAACAGGCTTCCTGAACATATAAAGTTATGCCTCACTTCTGAATCTTTTAAGTCTCACCTTAAAACCTTTCTGTTTGATTCTTAATTTTCTTCAAAAAGCGCCTTGAGCACTCTTCAGAGTGGATTTGGCGCTCTAAAAGTCTAATTTATTATTATTATTATTATAGATGTTTGCATTAATTTCATTCATTTCATAGCACAGGCCCGTCGGAGCCGCTACGGTTGGTACGGATTCGACCGTACCACTTTTCAGCCCAAAAACAAGAAGAAAAAAGAGAGAGATGGAGAGGGAGAAGAAAAGAGAAGAGAAAAGAAGACCGTAGGCGCTGGAAGTGGGGGGGGGGGGGGGGGGGGGGGGGCAGGGTGGCGGCCGCCCCCAATCCAAAAAGTGGGGGGGGGGCAAAACGCGTTTTTGCCCCCTAAAAAAGCCCCCCGTCCCAAACAAACAATTCGATCATACATAATGTGCCATAGGGGGGGGGGGGGGCAGGGTGGCGGCCGCCCCCAATCCAAAAAGTGGGGGGGGGGCAAAACGCGTTTTTGCCCCCTAAAAAAGCCCCCCGTCCCAAACAAACAAAAAGGAGTGGGAAAGACACAATCAAATGTATGAGCTAACGTTCAAAAAATAGTTATACATTCATTTTAGATTTTCGCTGCGCGCTTCGCGCGCGAACAGATTATCTCAGTTTGTTGTAAACATCTGATGAAAGCATAGACATTTTATTCTTTGTTTTTTCGAATCATGACAAGTTAATTCGGAATCTAAATTTCCTTCACAGGTATGGCATGAAGTGCACCAAATTGCAAAATCTTCCCCGTGGGACGGGGATACCCCCTCCCAAACCCTCCCCCTCTGACTCTGCCCCAGCCGTCGGTCGCTTCACTCCCTCGGGACTTATTCTTGGCTGTAGGCTATGTTGTTGGATCATACATAATGTGCCATAGATTGAGTTATGTTGGAACTGTGTATGACACTAAATACAATGTTTGTGTGTGTGTTTGGGTGCATATCTATTAGTGTGTCAATTATTTGTTTTCTTCGTGAAAAATATATTCAAAATTTCTGGTCGATCAAATCATAACACGTTTACCCATATACAGTTAATCTTAAGCCCGAATTTCCTATCTAGGTATGAACCAGATTGCACAATTTCAAGTCCAAAAATGCAAAAGCTCCCTACCGTGGGAGGGGGACACCCCCCTCCCACGCACAGTCGCTTCACAGTGGGCATGAGCATACAAAAATTGTGAGCCCCCTTAGGGTTTTGCCCCCCCCCCCCCACCACCCCCCCCCCCCCCCCCCCCAATCCAAAACTGCTTCCGGCGCGCCTGAAGAAGAGAGAAGGCGGGAGGATGATAAATGTCACGTCATGTAGGCTGATCGTAGGCTTATCACCAGCTAATGGAAGAACACGAACATCGAAGTGACATAATACCTTTTTTCCATTATTATGAAACGCATTATCATATAAACCGAAGTTTGTAACCAATCGTAAAAAGTAAATGACTTGTAAATTTATATGAAATGTGCAGTAATGAATAAATGCCGAGAAGGCGAAAGATCCTTTTGCCCCCCATCTTGAAAATGATCCTTCTATCATCAAGCGCATCATTTACAGATCCATCTAACTAGACAATGTACGCCAGAAACAACAGTTCTACCAGCAGAGGCGACACATTTATCAATAATTAATCTTCAAAATAGCTGTTTTTTTAGCTGGAAAAGGACTGCAAGTCTCTTTTTTGCCGCGCGCTTCGCGCGCATACAGTTTCTTATATTGCAAGTTTCATTTCGATTGTGGGCACTCACCTGTCCAAATGTGTTGGGCAATGTAATTTCTCAAACGCACATCTCAAACGGAGTTTATTAGACCCTCATCTATAGCACACCGTCACAGAAAGAAAAAAAATATTATGTCTTTCGATTCTGTCCATATGCGCTGAACACAAATTGGAATATTATGTCCCCCCACATTTGAAAGTGGAGGAGATTGTCCCCCTCTCTTTTTAATTATGTATGTTTGGTTCCATAGCTTATACACTTGAACACTTCATATTATGTGAAATTTCTGTCTCGGGTGTGCACCAAATCGCACAATTTCATGCCCAAAATTACAAAATCTCCCTACTGTGGGAGGAGGACACCCCCTCCCCCAAGTATAGACATGCACGGACGATGTGCCCCTATTTCTGGTGTGTGTGTAGGTTCGATTGTGTTTGTATACTATATAGCGGTCTTATCATGAGGGAGATGATTTAAGTCATGATTTCTTTAATTTAGTATTATCAAATTTCCTTCCAAGCATTATTTCGAGTCAAAATGTGCAAAAGCTCCCTACCGTGGGAGGGGGGAAACCCCCCTCCCACACCCTCCTCCCCCCCCCCCCCCCCCCCCCTCGGGCGCTTCGCTCCCTCGCAGTTGTGCCTCGCCCCCAATCCGTTGACCGTACCACTTTAAAATTCCTTCCGACGGGCATGTCATAGCATACAAACAGGCCAAACACGTTATTGTGTCATTGGCTTGGCATCGTACACAATCGCAATGCAAATTCAAGCAATAACATGTTTGAATTATTGTTGTTAGTACCAAAATTGATAAACAAACATGAGACTCGCTTGTAGTATGATACAAATTATTTCCGCGATACCATGCATTTCGAGAAGAGTATGACGTCATAAACAAAACATGGTGACCGTCTTTTGGGTCGCCGGTGAAAACAGGGGGGAACGCGTGCTCAAATCGGACGGTGAGCGTGTGGCCGGTATTGACGCATGCGCTGTGCATGAAAATGACGTCATCTCGACGCGTTGACTAGTCAACGTGTCAAAACGAAAGCAGCCTATTGTTTTGGGTGAGTAACTTGTATCACAAACTTATACAGGGTTTTTCATTGTGGCGTAAAATCAATTATCATTGACATTCGAATATGATATAGAATGATACAGTATACATGGTATAGAAGGGCTTCCTTTGCGTGAGTGATTTTTTGCAGAGTCATATATAAGTAAAACTACTTTGACAAACAGAGTAATAAGAGAGTGAACGATTATGCTGTATTGGCTATTGGTGCTGAGTAGGGCTAGTCATTTGAGAAGTTCATGTACAGTTATCAACGCATAGATATTTCCTATATCACTTTTTGTAATGATGGTGATATCACGGAAAGTCGAATCAAATGCAGTTATTGTTTATTTATGATTGGACGGGTGTAACATACTTTTATTTTTCTGGGTGAGTAACGAATGCTTTAATCACTGAGTTCTGAAGTCATTTTCGACTCTGTAAGATGATTGTATAAACGATAATGTTCTTTGTGACATTTTAAACCTGTTATGTACACTTTAATTAAATTTGCAAACAAGGACATCACGCATTACGCTAAATAGGATAAAAAAAATCATAATCGCGAAATTTCAAATACTACAAATTAATATGTACACTGTATTCAATCGTTGCGAACTTTTCCCAAGGATATTTAATATTATCGTTTATGAAATAATCAAACATTTTATATTCAATTTTGTATGTTTATATATTTCTCATGTCGTATCATTCATATTTCATTGCCTCAAATTCTTGTCAGTGGCAAATCTTTAATCCAGGCTTAAATGACATAAACTAAGGCAAGACGTCACAATTATGTTAATATGATCGGCGAAGAGCGGCGATGTAGCACAACAGAATGTTTGTAACACATCCTTTCAGGACAGGCTTTTATCCGTCAGTGCAATTTACTTGAATAATAAATTATGTTATCATTAGTATTATTATTTATACTGTCTGGTGTTGATTTGGTTATTCTTCTTTTGTTCAATTCCCAGATAGAATCGAGTACCGATACAGCCATTGGAACCGTATACAGACACGTTTACCTTCTGCTCATCATAGCGATGTGTGGACTGGAAGGGGCGAACACCAGCACTTCTAAAGGCAAGGAAACCTTGTCTGGCTGGTTAGATAAGCTCCATATACAAAAAGGTCGTTTCACCCGTGCATCCTGCCAGATTGACGTGGGTGATAAAACGGTTATGTGTGAAGGCAAGCATCTCAAAACAGTTCCAAGCGATTTTCCTCAAAACACAATGAAGCTATACCTGCAGAACAACGAGATCACCACTATGTTGAACACTTCATTTTTATCCTATCCGGATCTGGCAGTCTTAAACTTGAAGGCCAACAGACTCAAAACGATTGAACCAGCAGCTTTTCAGCCTCTTAAACATCTTATTTCCTTGAATATATCTAAAAATCATAATCTGGTAATACCAAGCAGTGTCCCGTTCCGACCCCTTGAAGCACTCGTTTTTTTAAACATAGCTTCATGCGGGCTGAAAGATTTGCCTAATGATTTTATGGACTGGTTTCCAAATTTGAAATGTTTGTATTTATCGGAAAACCGTTTGAGCTCCTTGAATGTATCCAGATGTAAGACTGGCGTCGAACTTAATGAAGTAGAGCTCTTCACGAACGAGTTCCAATATCTGTCTCCAGATGAGTTCATGTTTACTTGTCCGACCGAATTAATGGGACTGGAACAGAACCCGATCCGTTACATTTCGGAAGACTCATCAATAGCGTCATTGCCAATCCGCGTACTTGCACTAGGAATACATTTGGTTCTAACTAAATCTATGTTTTTAAACCTTACAAGCGGTGTTGTAAGGTCGAATATTACAAAACTTATGTTGTCTGATTTGGAGTTGCGTGATGGGATTCCAAATGAAGTATTCAGACCTTTATATGGTCACCAACAGGCGCGCCGGAAGCAGTTTTGGATTGGGGGGGGTGGGGGAAAACCCTAAGGGGGCTCACGATTTATGTGTTTAGGGGCTCATGCCCAACCACACTCACAGAGTTGCCAACTTTGAGCCAGAGGTGAGAGTGAGACATTGCGAGGATAAAGCGACCAAGCCCGAGGGAGCGAAGTGACTGAGCGGAGTCCCCCTCCCACGGTAGGGAGATTTTGCATTTTTTTGACTTGAAATTGTGCAATCTGGTGCATACAAACATAATCCAACAACATAACTTAAAACCAAAAATGAGTCCCGAGGGAGCGAAGCGACCGAGGGTTGGAGCAGAGCCAGAGGGGGAGGGTTTGGAAGGGGGTATCCCCCTCCCACGGGGAAGATTTTGCATTTATATACCTGAAATGGTGCAATTTGGTGCATAAAAACATAATCCAACAACATAGCTTACAACCCAAAAAGAGTCCCGAGGGAGCGAAGCGACCGAGGGCTGGAGCAGAGCCAGAGGGGGAGGGTTTGGAAGGGGGTATCTGTTGTATTAGTGGACTGATATGAATAAAGAGATAACAGGCGGTTGTGTAAAGATATAACAACAACTTTAATCCAGTAATACAAACAAACGTCCGTGTCCAAACGGCGTCATCTTGCTGCTCATACCGCAGCACTCCTTGCATAGCGTATATGTATAATGTACTTACATATGAATAATATAGTGCGCGTATATAATACAACATCCCCCTCTTTCTGAAAAGATAAGATGGCAAATAACTTTTTGACTATCATATAAATGTGAAACATTCATTCAGACTATTAACATTCTAAACTTGTTTGAGCTTTGGATGCAGTCATTATCATCTAATAAAAACTTTGATGGTGAAAAACTCAATCTCATTCTTATCGAACAATTGGTCTAATGATTATTCCTAATAAATCAGTTTTAGCCTTTTTATAACACATATTAAGCGTTGTACACAATTAACGATTTTGTACTGAACAAATTGTCAAAATACTTGTATGCATTTTCTTTTATATTTAAATATTCATAATAGTTCTTTATGTAACTATAATTAATTTTCTTGTTTCATATGAATAGAAAAACAACATTAATTCTACGCAGTATGCACAATCACATAATCTAACCTTTTCATTTAAACTCAACTTATTTTTTGTCAATAAAAGCATTTCGTCTTGTACGTATTTCAAAGCCTTTGTGTCAAATTTGAATGAACTTTCCAATGTGAAATATCAGCTTCACAATAATTTAAATAATATTTGGGGTCCTAATGTTTGTACATAAAGTATGCAACAAATATTTCAAACGGTATTAATTAAGATACTATACATAATAACCACTTAATGAACTACAAACACCAATAACTGATTAACATTGCGAAGTTAACAACATCCGCACAAATAAAGAACACAATGGATGAACATATCTTTGTTCAAGAACTGTTTACTCATACAATATTTACGATATTAACAGTGTAGCTGGTTTTCTCTCCAGTGTGTACTACTCAGGGTAACGCGAGGGTCGTCTGATCTCACGCCCATATCTTGTAGTGTAGTGTGTGGTGTCTGAGCGTGTGTTTGACGTGTGATGTTGTCTTTGTTTGTGTGTTTGTGTTTTGTTTTGACTTTGTCTCATCACTTCACTCCTGTCGCTGTCGTCTTCGAAATGTACTCGTTTTGGAACAATCTGTTTTTGAGTGGTTCCATTCGGCATCTCTCTTAAGTGAGATCTGTTCCTCCTCAAGATGCTGCCGTTGGGAGTTGCTACTTCGTAGGATCTTGGTTCTGGCCGCACTTTGCTCACTTCGGCTGGAAGCCACGTGTTGTACTTAGGATCCAGAACTCTGACTTTCTGTCCAACGTGCAGAGGTGGTAATTCTCTAGAATGCGCGTCGTGATCGTGTTTCATCTTCTCTTGTCTCTGAAACAGCAGATCAGGCGTAGACGATTGTCTGGTCAGATGGTGACTCGGAAGCGTTGTCCGGATTGGTCTCCCAAAGAGTAACTCTGCAGGTGATGGTAGGTTGGAGTCAATTGGTGTGGCACGGAAATGTAGCAGTGCTGTTTGGATGTCTTGGCCAGTTCTTGTGCACTTTGTCATAATCCCTTTGACAGTTTGCACCATGCGTTCGGCGAGTCCGTTGGATCTTGGGTATCGCGGAGATGATGTGATGTGATCTATTGACCATTTCTCGCACATTTCTCTGAATGATTTTCCAACGAATTGTGGACCATTGTCTGATACCAGAGTTGTTGGTGGTCCAAAAAGACTGAAGATGCCACTCAGTATGTTCGCAACCGACATGCTGGATGTATTGTGCAGCTTGCGCACGATAGGATACTTTGAGTGGTAGTCAGTCACCAACAGGTATTCTTCTTTGTTGAAAGTGAACAGGTCAGTTCCAAGCTTCGTCCACGGTGACGTTGGTATGTCGTGAGGTTGCAAAGGTTCTCTTTGCTGCTTGGTTTGATTTTCTTGGCAGGCACAGCAATTCTTGATGACTCGCTCAATGTTATTGTTGATCTTTGGCCAGTACACCGTTTCCCTTGCTAGTCTGCGAGTACGTTCGATCCCTTGGTGGCCCTGATGGAGTTGATTTAGAATGTTTTGTCTGAGTTCTGTGGGAATGATGACTTGATTTCCTTTGAAAAGTACACCATTTGATACTCCGATTTCATCACGGTATGGCCAAAAGGTTCTGACCTCTGTGGGAACTTCCTTTATCGTGTCTGGCCAGCCATTTGTGACGACTTTCCACAGAGCTCTCAGGGTAGGATCTCTCGATGTCTCATGCTGTAGTTCGTCCCTCTTCTTTTGCGCGAAGAATATCAGATCAATGTGCGAATTGATCTCTTCCACATTGACATCGAGTTGAACATCTTGGTTCTTGTCTGGATTGGGCATCCTGCTCAGGGCGTCTGATATGATCATCGATTTGCCTGGCTTGTATCTGACATCAAAATCATATCCTTGGATCTTGATGAGCAGTCTTTGTAGACGAGGTGGTGCACATCTTAGTGGTTTTCTCGTGATCATTTCCAGAGGCTTATGATCAGTCTCGACATCGAACTGGTTTCCAAACAGGTACGTGTGGAAGCGTTGAATTCCAAACACTAGGGCTAGTGTTTCCCTCTCAATGTTGGAGTAGTTTGCCTGGCACGGTGAGAGAGACTTTGATGCAAATGCAACTGGTTTGCCATCTTGCATCAAACATGCTCCAAGACCTTTCATCGATGCGTCGACCTCCAGGGTCGTCTTTTCCTTAGGATTGTAGTATTGCAGACAGGATTCTGCAGAGATTGCTTTCTTGAGTTGATTGAAAGCGTGTTGATGATCGTCTTGCCATGTGAATGGCACATCTCGCTTCAGCAGTTCACGTAGAGGTGATGCCTTTTCCGAGAAGTTGGCGATGTGTGGAGCGAGATAGTTGAGAAGGCCAAGACACTTCTGTAGATCTTCTTTGTCCTGGGGTGTCGGCATGGCATGAATGTCTTCGATCTTCTGTGGATCAGGGCGGATTCCATCTCTGGTATACACGGAGCCGAAGAAGTTGATGCTGTCCGTCTTGATGATGCACTTCTTGCTGTTGAAGACGAGTCCTTCTCTTTGCGCAACTTCCATCAGTCTGTGGAGGTTCTTGTCATGCTCCGCCTCGGTACGTCCAACAACTGCGATGTCATCAGCGATGCAGATGCATCCTTCTGCTTGGCCAACAATGCGGTCCATATGTTGTTGGAACAGATCTTGGCTGACAGACAGTCCGAAAGGAAGACGTGTGTAGCAGTACCTGCCAAACGGGGTACGAAAAGTTGTCAGCTCCTGGGATTCTTTGGATAGGTGAACAGACCAGTATCCAGATTTAGCATCTAGCTTGGAGAAATGCTTTGCTCCAGAGAAGGTTGGATTGAGTTCTTCGAGAGTTGGAATCTTGTGTGGACATCTTTTGAGATTTTGATTCAATCTCCTGGGGTCTAGGCATACCCTCAAGGATCCATCTTTCTTGAGAACTGTCGTAATCGAACTACACCAGTCGGTGTGATGTTCGACTTTTCGGATGATGCCTTGCTTCTCCATCGAATCTAGCTCAGACTTCAGTTTGTCTTTGATGTGGACACTGCACTTCCGTGGTGGATCAATGGTGGGAGCAGCCTCTTCTCTGACATGCAGTGTCGCTTCCCCATGAAAATTACCAATACGGTCAAATTGTTCGGGATACAGTGCTTGCAGGTCCTTGACAGAGTTCAACGGAGGCGGTCCGCTGGTCGGGCTACGGCTCTGGTGGTGCATCTCGTGGATGGTTACAACCTGAAGCTCACTGCACATAGGCAGTCCGATGATCACTGGTCCGGAGACATCGACCACGTAGAACACTTGATCTCTCCACTCGGAGTCTTTGTACTTGCACGTGATTGATAGTGTGCCCACACAATGTATTGGAGAACCGTTATATGCGGTAAGACGTGCAGTGGTTGGGCGAGTTACTGCTTGCCATCTGCTTCCATACATGGCCTTGATCGTTCGTAGAGGGAGTGTGTTTCCACTGGCACCGGTGTCAACCTTTGCGTGCAGGATGTGCTGTCCTGGTTTGCTTGGACAGATGATCCCAATCTTGACGAATGCTTCTTTCTGATGCACAGAGTCAATGCGAGCATCTTCGTCATTTCCCAGTACGATAGTATGGAATTCTTCGAAGTCATCATGCGTTTCTCCTCCTGGCTCTTTGGAGACTTCAGCAACCCTTTGTTTCGCTGGGTGTCTTGGGGGCGTGTTCTGCCTTCGTTGAGGAAAACTGCGATTGCTGCCTTGGCGTCCCCTGCTTTGACTTCGTCCTCGAAATGGTTTTCTATGTTTGGCCTTTCTGCAGCATTTGGCCCAGTGTCCCTTAGAACCGCAGGATTTGCAGGTATCTTTGTAAGCTGGACATTTGCGTGGCGGGTGATTCAGATCACAGTTGCCGCACTTCTTGCGTCCGGCTTGGTTGTGTGATAGGGCATCTACATTGTTCGCTGCAGAGTCGATTGAGCGAAGACATTGTTTGCCTACAGCGATGGCTTCATATTTCCTGCCCTCACCTAGGAGCTCTTCTATCTTGTAGCCTTTGGGCTGGTCTAGCAAATCCTTCTGGAATGCTTCATTAGGTGTGGACGCAATAACTAGCTCTGTGACACGTTCCGAAAGTTCATTTTCAGTAAAGTCACATTCTTTGGCTTTGCTCCGACATCTGTTTACAAATTCGTCGATAGTTTCACCTGAGTGCTGTCGATATCGCATCAGCTCGAGCCTGTGGATGCGGAAGTTCAGCTTGACTTTCAGCTGACCTTCAAGGGTTGACCACAGCAGTGCAGGGTTTTCTTGGTCATCATTAGATAGCCCGGATGCATTTATTCTGCGCAAACCTTCATTTCCTACTGCTATCTTTATTTTAATTGCTTGTTTCTTTGGGTCTTGGACATCATTGTCTTGGAGGCATAACTCCATGCGTTGTTTGAATAGCTTGAATTCTTCTGGCACATCAGTGTTATTCCAATTCATTTCTGGATATCTCGACATGATGCACTTGTGATATTATGACTGATAACGACGAAGAAGAAATGGTATAGTTGCTTAATATCAATATTAAATAGTGCAAATTTACAAAGAGTGCAATTTCAAATATAGGGTGTACACCGTGAATAAATCACAATAGATAGATGTGAATATGTCAATCACAAATGAATTGATTGTATGACACAAAATCACTAGGTATTTAGTGTACACGATGAAGAAATCAAAATATACGAGCTTGCAATTACATTCACAAAACATGTATATTCCTGTATGACAAAAAAATTGATAGTGAATTATCAATTCTGTCTATATTTTACACTCAGTAAGAATAAGATATCAAGGCATATAATATGGTAACTTTCACAAAAATGCATGAAATATAAATGTGTCAAGGCATTCATGAAGAATAACAAATAACAAAGTGGTGCAAAATCGCCCACAGGTAAATATTTCAAATGTCTGAAATTATGTCATTATTTGCATATTACTTAGATACTTAGTCCATTTCCTTCAGCTGGCTTGGATTAGTTTCAGGTTTCAGTCTATATTGTGCCGTGTCTTTGATGATGTCCCTCGACTTCGGTACGGTCTTCGCCGGCATACATAAACAGCAATGTTTATTCGGTTACTCGATCGGCAATCTCACAGCATACGGTATATAGAGACTCGACCCGTCAGCTATATCCTTCCGCGCGGTGATGATCCCGTTCCGTTGCTAGGCAGTTTTTCACGGCGGTGCGTCGATCTGCGTTGTCAGTGCGTCGGTGCAGTACTGGATGCATGCAGCGAGCTAGCTGGCTAGGCTGT
Source organism: Echinarachnius parma (assembly GCA_037951105.1). Lineage (NCBI taxonomy): Eukaryota > Metazoa > Echinodermata > Echinoidea > Clypeasteroida > Echinarachniidae > Echinarachnius > Echinarachnius parma. The sequence goes on from JBAMJV010000409.1 coordinate 111,400, forward strand.
GCGCAGCGTAGACGATCGATGATCGACTGGTACAATGTCTAAATTACGCTAGGCTGGCGTAGCTAGCGTGCGTGTGGAACAGGCTTGGCGTATAATGTCAAAAATGTGTGCAACGAAATCGTCGTAGAAATGCTCTGCATAGCGTTCATATATCGAATGACATGCACAAAATTCTCTCTGATGAGCAGCGATTTGAGAGAAGATAATCAATTAATTCCCACACGATGTTACTTACAGATAACGAGTCATTCAGCCAGTTGATGTACGAGTGTCTGCAGTAGATATGAATGTGTTGTGTGTCCCATTGAATCGGTCCAACTTTGTTTCAGCACAAATCACTCATGTTGATTTTCCTTAACAAAACGTCAGTCCTGTGCTGATTTGGCAGTGAATCTGTATCGCCACTGCGTTGCCACCATGTTGTATTAGTGGACTGATATGAATAAAGAGATAACAGGCGGTTGTGTAAAGATATAACAACAACTTTAATCCAGTAATACAAACAAACGTCCGTGTCCAAACGGCGTCATCTTGCTGCTCATACCGCAGCACTCCTTGCATAGCGTATATGTATAATGTACTTACATATGAATAATATAGTGCGCGTATATAATACAACACGGGGAAGATTTTGCATTTATATACTTGAAAAGGTGCAATTTGGTGCATAAAAACATAATCCAACAACATAGCTTACAACCAAAAATGAGTCCCGAGGGAGCGAAGCGACCGAGGGCTGGAGCAGAGCCAGAGGGGGAGGGTTTGGAAGGGGGTATCCCCTCCCACGGGGAAGATTTTGCATTTATATACTTGAAATGATGCATTCTGGTGCATAAAAACATAAACCATATGCCACATTTGTGTGATCCAACATCAAATTTACAGCCAAACATGAGTCCCGAGGGAGCGAAGCGACCGAGGGCTGGGTCAGAGCCAGAGGGTGTGGGTTTGGGAGGGGGTATCCCCCTCCCACCGGGAAGATTTTGCATTTATATACTTGAAATGGTGCAATTTGGTGCATAAAAACATAAACCATATGCCACATTATGTATGATCCAACAACATAGCTTACAGCCAAAAATGAGTCCCGAGGGAGCGAAGCGACCGAGGGATGGGGCAGAGCGAGAGGGGGAGGGTTTGGGAGGGGGTTTCCCCCTTCCACGGGGAAGATTTTGCATTCATATACTTGAAATGGTGCAATTTGGTGCACGTCACACAAACAGCCAGAGCAATAACAGCCTACACAGGAACTACGTGGACCGGTACAGAAAAATCCACCCCAGACGTACCATACGCAAGTTACACAACAAACTGAGATAATTTGTTTGCGCGCGAAGCGCGCAGCGAAAATGATAAATGGATGTATAACTTAGTTTTTAAACGTTAGAATTAACAAGTATTGGGTGATACATTTAATATTTTCTTTTCCTTTTTCTTTCTTTCTTTTCTTTTTTTTCTTTTTTTTTTTGAGGGGGGGCTTTTTGGGGGGGCAAAAACGCGTTTTGCCCCCCCCACTTTTTGGATTGGGGGGGGCGGTCGCGCCCCCCTGCCCCCCCCCCCCCCCCCACTTCCGGCGCCTATGGTCACCAATTACGTATACTTACCATCGAAAGCAGCGGGATCTCTCCCTCTATAAAAATGTCTTCTCTGGGTTAAATTGTGTAGAGATATTTTTAACGAGTAATTTCATCAGGGAGATCGAACCAGAATATTTCCTAGGAATATCCGGTCTACTAGCATTGATGTTGTCGGACAACAAAATTATGCGTGTTAATCCACATAATACCACTTGGGAAAGTACTATGGTGGTTCTGGATCTGTCGCGAAATGATCTAGTCTACGTTCAAGGTTATGGGTTACGTGGCCTAAGCAATTTAATGGCCTTGAATCTTAGCCGTAATAGGGCCCTGGTTTTGTTGGACCTAATTTCTTATGACGGGTTAGAGAGTCTTCTAATAATTGATGTTACAGGAACGGCGTTATATAAACTGGGTTTGTCGCCTAGTCTTACCGACTTTATCTTTGTCGACCGTATAATTTACAAACGAGATCCTTTCTTGCCTGGCCAAACATTTAACAACACAAAAATGCTCGCCTGCATAGATTTGAGTAACTCGGAACTGACCAGAGGAGATCTGTGGGACTCTTATGACAGTGTATCTTTGTTCCATGGATTAGTTCATCTGTCGGGGCTGTATCTGAGCAACAACCATTTGGGAAATTTACCAGGAGGAGTTTTTAAAGACAATGCACGTCTCACTTACTTGACGATCGATAACTGCCAAATTTCTAGTCTCAGCGAGAACGTATTTCAGGGATTACAGTCTCTCAAATCATTAGATTTGAACGAGAATAATTTGTGACCTCACACCACAAAACGACCGTTATGTCGCTGAGATAGTTTCTCTGTAATTAGCTGAAATAGTCAAATTTGGTTTAAAATATGAAATTCAGGATTTTTGTATTTCTTGAATGAAGGTATCTTAGTCTGCCTTCTGTGAAATTTTGATTGTCAGAAATCATGTTAAAATTAGTTTTTTCATCGAATACAAATTATCAGATATACAGCGCTTGAATGGACGCCAATCTTTGAAGTGGCCCGTTTCTCCTTTGTTTTAAAACTGCTTCAGCCATTTTCCAAATCTTTGGCACTAATTTTCAGAGGGTTTGCCTTGTCTGAATATGACAAGTTATATACGATTTTAAAGATAATGAATTCTACTGTAATGTCATGTGAAAATCAGTATAATAAATTTCCCCGACTTATTGGTCGTTTTGTGGTGCGAGGTCACATTTGGTCTTACTGCCAATCAATGCGTTTACGGATGTACCGGTTCTGGAAAGTCTTTTCATCAACGATAATAAACTTATGATTGTAGAGGAAGGGGTTATGGAGATGGTTGCATTTCTCAGAAACGTGAGTCTGTCGAATAATCGGTTGGTGGCATTCAATCGCAGCACATGGAACACTCTGATGAAATACAATTTGGAATACATCGATGTTTCTGGAAACCCGTTGCCATGTCAGTGCAGGTATGGCTGGCTGCACGACCTCGCCAAATTGTCTGAAAATTTTCTACACCAAAATGAAACCTTCTGCTCGGAAGATTCATTGAGCCAACTGCGGGGAAAGCATTTGTTCAATTTTGATCCGAGTAAATATTGCGTTCCAAACATTGCACTCCTGTCCACCCTCCCTTTCGTTGCCCTCGCCTGATAATTGGTATTCTACTCGCGTTCCACAACAGATGGTGGATCAGGTACAAACTATTCCTGATGAAACTGGCAATCATCGGCTACAGAGAAATGCAAGATGCGCGAGAACACGACGAGTTTATCTTTGATGTTAACATCATGTTTACTGAAGACGACGAGGAGTGGGCCAGAGAGCACCTGCGACCTACCCTCGAAGAGCGTCTTCCCGATCACGACAGGTATTCCTTCGGTGATGAGGACCTCACCCGTGGTATGCACTACCTGGAAGCAGTTCACTACGCCGTGGAGCATAGCTTTAAGACCATCCTGCTCCTCAGCAGACGCGCTGTCCGAGACAACTGGTTTCTCATCAAGTTTCGCACGGCAATGGACCACGTACATGACGAACTGACGGAAAACACCGTGGTCATCTTTCTAGAAGATATTCCTGTGGACGAGATCCCGTACCTGGTTCGTCTGTATCTTAGCGACGGCAGACCGTACATGAGATGGCTCGAAAATATCAGGGGACGCGAATACTTCTGGAACGAACTTACAAAGGTTGTCACTTTTAATTTAAAGTACAACCCTTTGATACCGCCAGAATAAAAGTTTGCAAACCATGAATGTCTAAAGTATACCATATCAATACAGAATTCAATAAAGACATATATAATATTTTGTTTGATGGGTGAAGTGAATAAGGCCCTTACAACAAACCTCATTAATCTGTTTCCAATTATGTTGTTGTCACAAGCGTATAGCATTTTAGTGATCAATTGTTAATTTATTGCTTCGTTGTTTCTAATTTGATGATATTTTTTCTACCAATATGTATCATCAATGCTGTAGGACTCGAGTCCGGACTCGGACTCGAGACCGGTCTCGAGTCCGTATTTCTCGGGACTCGGACTCGGACTCGGACTCGAGCCAAAAAGACTCGGTCTCGGACTCGGACTCGACCAATGGTGACTCGTGGCTCGGGCGAAAATCGGGCCAAGACCGGCAACGAGACCGGCATTTTTCCCGTTTTCCCACGTTTATTTATAGGTCATAAAATTACCCCAGCGCAAGCAAAAACAAACCCGTTGTTCTAGCGTACCTTGCTCGCTTGAGTGGCATTCTGGAAAATGATCGTAACATCGCCTCAACAAGCTACTATTATATGCCTAAATAGACGTTGAGATTAGTCGTTTTATGTTTTGGAACACGTAAGACACGGTCAAGTATTACGGCCAGAATGTGAATTAATTACCGAAAGCCTAAAGCGACTATTGCGATACAGTAAAATGCACTTGTGTACCGCGGTGTGTACGTGTGCAAGAACAGTACGCGTCATTGGCTAGGTTTCCGCTAGCTATAGAGTACAGAAGCTATGACGTCATACAAATCTATTTTTAGAATTTTCAAATTTGAACTTCATTTTCGGAAAGAACATAACAAATAATGTCCAAATACAGAAAATCAATTGAATATGTTAAGTATTGGCTGATTGCCTATTGAAGTAAAATTCATTCGGTTGGGCATATCTCAGCCCATACTTAACATATTTAATTGAGTTTCGGTATTTGGACATTATTTGTCATGCTCTTTCCGAAAATGAAGTTCAAATTTGAAAATTCTAAAAATAGATTTGTTATGACATCACACTTCACCACTCTATACCAGCGCGCGAATAACGACAAAAAACAATCGACATACTGCATTGCATTGTATTGCGAATTGCATCTTCAATCAACCAGTCATTCAACAATCATGTCTTCAGTTTCTCGTGTCATACTGTTTGGGTATACGGACCATAGAGAGTATGTTGATCGTTCAACAAAGAAAAAACATTAAGCATACCCCAGAGATATTTTGGGCAAGAGAGTACCTGCGACCTACCCTAGAAGAGTTTCTTCCGAATTACGATAGGTATTCATTCGGTGATGAGGACCTCACCCTTGGTATGCACTACCTTGAAGCAGTTCATTAAGCCGTGGAGCATAGCTTCAAGACCATCGTGCTGCTCAGCAGAAGCGCTGTCCGCGACAACTGGTTTCTCATCAAGTTTCGCACCGCCATGGATCACGTGCATGATGAGCTGATAGAAAACACCGTCGTTATTTTTCTTGAAGATATTCCTTGGGACGAGATTCCGTACCTTGTTCGCCTGTATCTTAGCGACCGCAGACCGTATATGACATAGCCCGAAGATGTCAGGGGGCAGGAATACTTTTGGAACCAACTTGAAAAGGTTGTCACTTTTAATTTGAAGTACAACCCTTTGATACCACCAGAATAAATGTGACCGACTACAGCAAACCCTGCACTTTTCGGTAAAAAACAAAATGTATATTTTCCTGTCCTTGTGAGTGTGGAGTGCCGCGTGGAGCTTGTTGGATGAGCTATGTCGAACTTTGATGTCTGCTGCCTGAAGGATGCGTTGAATCTTGTGTGAGGCTGGTCCGATATATGGTAGACATGGTAGAACAACTGTTTGTGTCGGCGGTGTGGCTTAAGTAGGTCCTCTTCCGTTGTGATGTCGGCGACGGACCTGCTGGCTGGAATCCTGGTCTTGATCTTGTTTCTTGGGTACTTGTTGATGTCAGTGAGGGCAGTGGTGACGTGCTCGATTTCCTGTTGGAGATGGTCGGCATCACTGAGTTGGTGGGCTCGGCGGATGAGGGTGTTGGGTACTGACTGAATAACTGCTGGATGGTGGAACGATCTGTAGCGTAGGACATCAAGCACGTCACCACCGCCCTCACTGACATCAACAAGTACCCAATAAACAAGATCAAGACCAGGATTCCAGCCAGCTGTTCCGTCGCCGACACCACAACGGAAGAGGACGTGCTAACCCTCGAAACCAGTTGATAAAAAAAAAAACAATCAGCCTACGTATATCCCCGTAGCCTGACAGGCAAAGCGTAAACTTTCCGCCGTGACCCCATCGCACCATTCGACATGCATAAATAGTACAGCATGAACCTAACTTTCAGCTGCGTAGGTATTGTAACGTTAAATAATGGGCCACATCTTGACCATTTATGTTTACAAGCCAGGCAATATCAGCTTGGCAACCGGTGTATACTCAATGCATGTGTGCCAAGCGTTTTTGACATGGGCCTTACACATTATCAGTGCAATGTAGGCTGAACAGTACAGTATTGTAATGTGTGTATGAGTGGGCCAGGCAACCTCTCACCCCGGCCACGGACCCCGAGTATGAGTATGAGGCGCTGTTTGTAAATGTATTATTTGCACATATTATATGTTATATAATCATTATTTAACATATAATAACCATTATTTACATATAATGTAAGTAAATGTATCATTTTTTTTGTAAATCATTTTTATACATTTTTAATTGTTTATATATAATTATAATTCATACTCCATTATTTATAAATAATTACAAGTCATACTTTATTATTCATAAATAATTGGAATCTGCATTTGCATTATTTATATATAATTTGCATTATTGATAAATAATTATAATACTCATCTTTATTATTATAATGACAAAATACATAAATATTATTTATATATAAATGCTATTATTTCTAAATAATTACATTTCATATATCATTATTTATAAATAATTGCAATTCGAAACTTCATTATTTATAAATAGTTCCAAGTCACATGGCTATTATTTATAAATAATTACAATTCGATACTTCATTATTTATAAATAATTCAAATTCTCGTTTTCATTATTTATGAATAATTATTCTGGTTTAGTACGAACCCATTATATATTATATAATGAACACACGTCACAATTGTATGTATATAAAACAACGCGTGAAGACCCAATTCCTTTATTTATAAATAATTGAAATGCGTGTTTTCGAGTTTTCTTTATATACATATACTGGTGACGCGTGTTCATTTAGGCACATTTCAGCTTTTGTTCCGGTTTAAATGTTAAGAATTGAGAAACTTATGAACTTAACATTCTCAGTACCACCATGAAAGTTTAATGAGCATTATAGATACTCCTAAATTGATCTTTTGAAGCGTGTTTTCATGAATTGAAGCGAACAAATCTAGCTCCCGTCGCCCGGTCGCAGAAAGAGGTACACTGTCCCACGTACTCACAATTGTGTCTGGTGCCGATGCGGTGAAGCCACATAGCTGTATACAGCTCTATGGGTGAAGCACACAAAGATCAGCGTGACTTCGCATTTCTACTTTCAATCTGTTGCAAGCAATATCGAGATGAATACATCAATCAAACTAACGAAGAGAAAGAAGAAAGAAGAGAAAGAAGGATCATCTGGTGTGATCAAGACAGATTAATCTGATAAAATTCCGATCTGCGCCACATTTCAAATGTTTAGTTTTACACACTTATTTCTAACTTCTCTTGCATCCCTTCTCAACATTTGTTTGTGTTCGTTGCTTGATGTTTTAGTGGCTTTGAATTATAATATTGTATTACTTAGTTTACAAGTGAAGGTTACTAATTACTCTTATTCATAATTATATGCATCTAAACGCAAGTTTGTGAAACCCCGTTGCTGCGCAACCCAGCCGTTGTCTTTATCATCACCTCTACCGCCATGATGATGATGAAGATGACGATTTTCATCGTGGTCGTCGTGGTCGTCGTGGTCATCATCAGCGGACGGGGAGGGGGGGGGGGGGGGGGGGGGGGGGGGGATATAGAATCTCGTCCAGAAGTATCTCAGTCTCTGCTTTGAAAAATCTTGACCCCCAAAAAAGACACAAAAACAATTGTCGGATACCCCCTCGAAAAATTCTTACCGACACCCACCCCTCGAAAAATCTTCACTGTCACCCCTCCGTCCAAAATTCTTCACCGACACCCCACTAAAAAAAAATCTTCATTGACACCCCCCTACACAGAAAAATTATCGGTCTCGGCTTCTACGACTACGATTAACATCATTGTGTGTCGTCGTCGCTGTCATCACCCTCCCCCCATAAAAACGATTTGACGGATACCCCCCTCAAAAATTCTTACCGACAACCACCCCCTTGAAAAATCTTCACTGTAACCCCCCTTCACCTATTCTTTTTAGAAGGGTTTCAGTGAAGGGGGGAGGTCGGTGAATAATTTTCGAGGGAGGGGTGACAGTGTAGATTTTACGCAGAAGGGGAGGGGGGGGGGTGTCAGTGAGTATTTTTATTTATGGGGGGGGGGTGTCGTTGTAGGGGGTTTCAGTGAAGATTTTTTAGTGGGGTGTCGGTGAAGGGGGGAGGTCGGTGAAGAATTTTGGAGGGAGGGGTGACAGTGAAGATTTTTCGAGGGGGTGGGTGTCGGTAAGAATTTTTTGAGGGTATCCGACAATTTTTTTGGAAGGGGGGGGGGGTCAAGATTATATCAAAGCAGAGTCTAAGATACTTCTGGACGAGATTCAATACCCCCCCCCCCCCCTCCCCCCCCCCCCCTCCCGTCTGCTTGAAAAATCCTGGGTATGCCACTGGTATGCTGATGATGACGACGACGACGACGACGACGATGATGATGAAAATCGTCATCTTCATCATCATCATGGAGGTAGAGGTGATGATAAAGACAACGGCTGGGTTGCGCAGCAACGGGGTTTCGCAAACTTGTGTTTAGAAGCATAGAATTATGAATAAGAGTAAGTAACCTTCACTTGTAAACTAAGTAATAAAATATTACAATTCAAAGGCTAACCTCAAGCAACGAACACAAACAAATGTTGAGAAGGCATGCAAGAAAAGCTAGAACTAAGTGTGTAAAACTAAACATTTGAAATGTGGCGCAGATCGGAATTTTATCAGATTAATCTGTCTTGATCACACTAGATGATCCTTCTTTCCCTTCGTTAGTTTGATTTATTTATTCATCTCGAGATTGCATGCAACAGATTGAAAGTAGAAGTCACGCAGATCGTTGTGTGCTTTACCCATAGAGCTGTATACAGCTCTGTGGCTTCACCGCACCGGCACCAGACACGATTGTGGGTACGTGGGACAGTGTACCTCTTTCTGCGACCGGGCGACGGGAGCTAGATTTGTTCGCTTCAATTCATGAAAACACGCTTCAAAAGATCAATTTAGGACTATCTATAATGCTCATTAAACTTTCATGGTGGTACTGAGAATGTTAAGTTCATAAGTTTCTCAATTCTTAACATTTAAACCGGAACAAAAGCTGAAATGTGCCTAAATGAACACGCGTCACCAGTATATGTATATAAAGAAAACTCGAAAACACGCATTTCAATTATTTATAAATAAAGGAATTGGGTCTTCACGCGTTGTTTTATATACATACAATTGTGACGTGTGTTCATTATATAGTATATAATGGGTTCGTATTAAACCAGAAAAATTATTAATAAATAATGAAAACGAGAATTGGAATTATTTATAAATAATGAAGTTTCGAATTGTAATTATTTATTAAATAATGATATATGAAATGTTATAATTTATAAATAATAGCATTTATATATAAATAATATTTATGTATTTTGTCATTCTATGTAAAAAATAAAGATGAGTTTTATAATTATTTATTAATAATGCAAATTATATATAAATAATGCAAATGCAGATTGCAATTATTTATAAATAATAAAGTATGACTTGTAATTATTTATAAATAATGGAGTATGAATTATAATTATATATAAACAATTGTTGTATACCAATTATTTACAAATAAATTGATACATTTACTTACATTATATGTAAATAATGGTTATTAGATGTTAAATAATGATTATATAACAGATAATATGTGTAAATAATAAATTTACAAACAGCGCCTCATATATATTATGAGCGGTGCAGAGAGTGAGATCGATTAGCACCGCGCTACAGTAGCCAGCGTGTACGAATTGACAGACGGGCGAAGGATCATGAATGCGACAATAAAAAACGTCGCGCGTTTTCATTACGTTTCACCCAAGTTAGAAAATATTCGCTTCTCAGGCCTGAGGAGAGGTTGAGAGATTCGTGCCTCTAGTAGAATTTTATCACCGTTTACACCGTTCTTATCGGTTTACTGCGTGTAACCGGAGGAGATTATCTCTATAATACCACTAGGTCTCGGGGGGCAGTTAACAGGGCATGGAATGTTGACGAAAGCTATTAAAATGGTTGAGTTGATTTCCACCGTGGTGGAGATCACGGCTAACTAAGTGAAACGTAATGATTATCCATTAAAAGGAGGTTTCAAGCCCTAAAATTGTAGAGCATTGTGACATTTTCTTTCATGTAAGACAGTAACCACGCAACTGTTTAAATTTGGCTTGCAACAGGCGGACACTCCCTTAAAAATGGAAAATAATGTGTGATCCGCTTCAGTGGAATGCCAAATCGATCAGTAAGAACACGCTTCGGGAATGAAATACATGTATATAACTCGTAATTAAAATTATTTCAATGTACCATCTATCATTGTTTCCCAATTCATGCAAATAAACGTAGTAAGTCATGTATTTCAGTTATTTGGACCTGAGAACAAAATAATGTAACACTAATGCGTACGTCTATGACCCTGCAAAGGATATTCTGAGGTACAACATGTTTATATCCTACATTGTATTGATCAATTGTTATTTATTGCTTCGTTGTTTCTAATTTAACGATACATATTTAGCTAGCTAAATATACTCCTCAAAAAAAGAAACTGGACACTTGTATAAGTTGAAATATTTCATATTAATGTACGATAAAGTGTACATGATCATATATCAAATTAAAGGGAATTTAGTCCTCTACATGCAGGGTATAACTTAAAGGTGTAATCCTTCATGCATGAAATGCCATGGTCAATTAACACTAGCAAAGTCTGTTTTCAAAAATAGCAAAACAATGGAGGACCACACCATTCGACTGAAATGATAGTAAGCGTTTCACTTAAAACAAGATGAGCGGGGCAAGTAAATTATGACATTATTCAACTTTATTGTTATGAACAAACTCTGGAAATGCAAATTTGTCAATAAAACAGGGCCAGGTTATGAGAGCATTATCATACTGATCTGTATTACAGGCATGACGCTTGTCTATTTCATGTGTCCCCTGCAATTTTAACCATTGTTACCTAGAGAAATGTCATGTTAAAGACTGCCCAAATGTTTGACCAAGGGTGACTTCAGGTTTTGAAGATCTTTGGACTACGGTATAATTCTTGAGAAGAATTTATACCATCTTCATGCTGAAATAAGGGCACAAACTGTGGTTTTTGACTAATAAAGCTTTGCCATGGAATTCCCCATTTTGTTACTTTTGGATGAAAATAACACCTATAACGTTCACAATTTGTCTTCATTTATACTCTTTATTGAGGTGAAGATAGAAAAGGTCACATTTGTAATGAAAAACTATGCCATCTCATGAATATAGCGTTTTAGATTATGCTTATCAACATTTATATGGTTGAGTGGATGTATCATTTTTGCTATTTTTGAAAACAGACCTTGGTGTGATTAATTGACCGTGACAAGTCATGCATGAATGATTTCATCTGGATTTCATGCGAATATTGAGGAGGGTAATTTTATCTTTAATTTGATATACAATATCATATATTTTATTGTTAATGAATACAAAATATTTGGTCTCATACAAGTGTCCAGTTTCTTTTTTTGCGGAGTATATATCATGTGTAAGCTCAAACTATTTTGGAATTGACGTTTAAAGCGAAGAAAGTGAGAAAGTTGATTCACATCGCACTGTTCTGCATCACAAGGTTATGTAAAATCAGTTTGCACGCAATAAACATACATGTAATTAACCTTGTAATATCAATACTAAATCAGTTAATGAAATATAATGGCAAAAGTAGCGATATGCAAACTTGATTAACAACGCTTGAATTGTGTAATTAAGTTAATTAATTATATAACATGTTTATTATTCGCTAATGACCTGTATAGTGCACTTGTTATGTCTTTGTTAGAGATATTGTCAACCAAAAATGAAAAAGGGCAAGATTATTGTCTCATATGAAAAAAAAATACCACATACCAGCCGAGCAGCTGAGGATTTGAAGATATCTTGAAGTGGTATAATAGCGATTTTCTTTATAAAAAGACGTTCGCCGCGACGGTTTGATCAGTCTAGCATGTGTTTTATATCATAATTATTACTTGTCTATTACACATGAATGATGTGTACAATACACTGTTTATATTTAAACGTTAGCTAGTATCGCTTAATTGTACTATGCCAATATTTCATTGGAGATAAACACATTATGTATACCACAATGTATGTGTGTATATTTGTTGGCTTGCAATATTTCTTGTAAAATGTAGTTAAAATGTATGATACCAGAGAGGTTGTGTTATTTTCTTATTCTGTGTACACTATTTGAATATAATTATACAAAACACCGTTTGTAGTAATTTATTGTTGCATATCGCTGGTATATTAATGTTAATATTAGCTTGCAGTGGATAAAATACTAATCAAAATAAAATGGGGTTATTTGATCGAACATACCGATTTGTGCACTTATCCGTTTTAAATGGATGTAGTTTAAACTTACTTATAACTTTAGTTTTTCTTTCATACCTTGTTGTATTCGTTTTACCAATAGAAGCTTTGAACATGTTTTTGGGGAACTTCCCTTTCGTTAAAAATGTATAACGGTTCGGATTGTAAAAGTGCTGTAAAAGTGTTCGGATTACAATTGTCCATTAAGCCATGGTCTCATCCGACCCACGTAGGCGTAGCGCGGGATCTACGTAGAGATTTTGGGGTGTAAGTGATCCTACGTGGATGGCCCGCGCGCACTACGCACGTAATTTCAAGCTACCTGACCCTCACGTGGCCTAAATTTTCCTTCGTCGAGACAAATTGACATGCACAATTTTTGGTCTGCGATGATTTGTTGCAGCTACCGCGTGACTGGTGAGTGGGTGCTTGCGTGCGGGGCACGTGGGGGGCACGTGCGGGGGTCGTGGGTAGTACTTGATCATTTTCTTAGTTATTTGCAGGGAATAAAAGCTAGAGAAACACCCACGTAGCCCCTGTGCGCCACGCACGTAGCACTCACGTTCTACGCACTCACTACGCACTCACTGCCCACGCGATCACCACTCCCCCCTCGCCATGCACACGTAGCACCTTCGCGCTACCCACGTAGCACCCACGTACTACCTACACACTGCCCACGCGAAAACCTTGATTAAACGAATTTTCTACGTAGACCAGGCGCAGATGATACGAACAATCCCAGCCATGGTCTCATCCGACCCGCGTAGGCGTAGCGAGGTCCACGTAGATACTTTGGGGCTGTGCGCGGCCCCTCGCGGGTGGCCCGTGCGCACGACGCAAGTAGTTTCAAGATACCTGACCTCCGCGTAGCCTTCATTTTTCTACGTAGAGAAAAATTGGACATGCACAATTTTTGGTCTACGATGATTTGTCGCGGCTACCGCGTAGCTGGTGCGTGGATGGTGCGTGGGGGCCACGTGGGTAGAATTTGCGATTTGTCTTCGTTATTTTCAGGGTATATAGTGGTGAAGTGTGATGTCATAAATGATGTCATAAATATTCTTTTAAGAATTGTCAAGGCACCGAAAAACATCATAACTACCAAAAGGTTTTCTCGATTGTGCTGCTTGCGGTAGTAGATGCCAGCTGCAAGTTCATATGCATGGGCGGATGTCACGTCTGAGGGATCGGCTTCAGACGCGGGCATTTTTAATTATAGTAGGGCGCACCGGCCTGACATGGGGGAGGATCTCCTGGGGTTTCCTGATCCTGAACCACTGCCGGGAGATGAACATGACCTTCCTTTCTTTCTGGTGGGGGATGACGTATTCCCCCTTTTGGAATCCTGGCGCACTGCTAGCGTGTCATGGCGTGTCCTGCTCACTATTATTCAGTTGGCCCCCGGGGTGCACGCAAGGTCACCTCAAGCTGCTTGATTCTGCACAATCTGATGCGGACGCGCTACCCTGGTCTTCAAAAGCCAACGATGAAGACCAGGAGGATGCCCAAGGAAATCTCATTCCCGGAGTGCGGCGTCAGCATGCAATGGAAGAGGCCAACCAGATCGGAGGCCCCCAAGTCACCAATGAGGGCAAGCATTTCAGGGTCTCCCTGAAGAACTACAGTAGCGAAGAAGGCGGGATGCTATTGTGTAAACTCTTTATGAACTTGTGAACGTACGTTGGGACAATAATATCTATATATCAGGTGTATTTGGTATTGATATATTGTATTTTATATTGATATAGTGTATTTTGTATTGATATTGTATTTTGTATTGATGATTTGAATCATGTTTACATCACGGTGATTATACTGCCTTGCTTTTACACGCAAACTGTGATTACAATCTTGTTTCTGGAGACGTATCTGTCAATCAAACAAGGAAACACTAGTATTACACTGCATGACTGCATTCGAAGCGAAGAGCGCCCGGTTTACACTACCGATTCGCACTGTGATTTGACTGAATCATGATTAAAAAACACCTCTGGACCACTATTCGAGTTTCGCGATTCGTGATTCTAGTTTGCGTTTACACGGTCAAAAATACAATGATTGGAGTGAAAATGACTCCAATCGTGATTGCAGTCACCCCAAATAATACTTGTAAAAGCACTCCTTGATTGATTGACAGATACGTATCCAGAAACGCGATTGTAATCACAGTTCGCGCGAAGTCTTTTTCAACAGAATCACCGTGATTTTAAAAATGATTCCAATCATGATTGCCATCACTCGTGTAAAAACGATCTTAACTAAATTGTCCCCTCGTCTTGCCCGCCTAGCACCTGCGCGCCACCCACGTAGCACCCACGTACTACCCCCGCATTGCCCACGCGAACAAACAAATGAACTTTCTACGTGGACCAGACCTAGGTGGATGTGACCACTCCCAGGTAGAATTTGCCCACGTAGAGAACAGGGGCGCGTATGAAAAATTACTGCTCTACGTGTGCGCTACGCCTACGTGGGTCGGATGAGACCATGGCTTTAGGTAGCTGTGTACAAAGCTAGTGCAATGAGTAAGTGTGTATACTTCTCTTTGCTCAGCCATATATATCTATGTAACGTGAAATATTAAAACATTTCCTTAGTGGACATAACATATCACCATACACAATTTGTTAACCTTTCATCACTTTTTGCACATGTCAAGATACGAGATCCCTTGATAAAGTGAGAAGCATGCGATGTATATTGTTACTATAAGGGCAGTAAACGTGTATAATGAAAGTGCATATTAGACCAATTCAAATTTCCAGAGATACTAATTTTTCATTTCACCCGATTTTTGTATAAGATAAGTATAAAATATTCTATTAAAACACCGTAATTCATCTTTGAACTTTTCTGCATGATTTCTATTTCATCCTGAAAGGTGTGGGAAAACGGCCGTTATTAGACTAGCAGTACAGCCGCACATACTGTGGTATAAAGTTGAATCTATGAGCACGCTATAACATATAACAAGAAATTATGCATGTATGTGTGTGTGTATGTGCATTTGTTTACGTGTGTATGTGTGTGTTTGTATGTGTGTACTAATGTGGGTGTGTGTACGTGTGTGTGTGTGGGTGTGTGTGTGTGTGTATGTCTGTGTGAGCGTGTGTCACCCCCACAATTGTCGACTCTCTAACATGCCACTTACAAATATACATATGCTGTTGCCGAAAGTTTGTGGGTTGATATATTGCTTTTAGTTCGTGTCTAAACACATTTCTTGACTATAATTATATTCATAACACAGCTCAAAGCAATAGAGGATATATTTGTTTCCAGAAAAAATTATAGGTAAAAATGCCCAAGATATCGACCCTCTTCCAATATCGGATGTGCTCAAGTGGGTAAATATCGCATCGCTCGAGGGCTATTCGGTATTGATTCGGTTTGGTATCGGTGTAGTTGCGGGCATCATTTGGGTACAAAATTGTCATTCTTTGTTTCTTGCGGTTTCAGTTCGGCCGAATCCTAATGGCATCAGAACCGAACCCAGCCCGAATTTTCACCCCGACACCAGATGGAATCCACTCCGAATCCTCCCCGCATTCCCCGAACCGTCCCAAACACGACTCCGACACGTCCCCGCAAGCACCCCGATAATTTGTCGGAGTGGGTTCTTTCGAGCGCGATCGAGAGAACCCACTACGACAAATTCGGAGTCCGAACTGGACCCCGATAAGAGACCAAAAATTCCGATACCACATCGACACCAAACCGCCAGCACCCCGAACGTCCCCGCAACATCCCCGAATTATTCGGTCTCGTGTCGGTTTGGATTCGGTTTGGTGGTGTGACTGGGGTATTAGGCGTTAACAAACTCTATTTAATTTTCGGATAAACGAACGTTCGGAATAACGAGCCTTTGGATTGATGCAACAAATGTTCGGATAACGAACCCTCAGGTATAAGAAATTTGATTGTTCGAAATAACGATTCAGAATAACGAACCGCACTCGTGAAATTCAACTATATGATCTATCCTGCATGTTTTATTTACTTATTCAGTCTCGCAGAGAATCCCTATTCAGTCCCTCAAATGCCTGCTTTACAACGGGGGCTTTGTTCATCGTGAGTGATATGAGTAGCTTCTCAAAAAAATGTTTCACACACACATACATGTGCACTCATACTCATGCAATCTAACACAGTTAAGGGTATACCATACCATGGTGTCTGCACCATGAATACCAATCATATAAATGGTTAGCCCAGTTTGGACTGTGGCAATTTCAGTTTATCCCTGTCTGCTCCTGCCCGCTAGTAGCTTCAAACCCCACTAAACCTGTCTTACCCAGTGGCGTAGCTACGGGGGGGGGGGGGGGGGGGCACGTGCCCCCCCCCCCCCCCAATCGTTTGGCCAAAAAAAAAAAAAAAATGATGACCCGACATGAAGCCAAATGTGTCTACAGTGTATATCATTCATTATTATCACGTTTTATTTAATGTGTGATAATAATCATTATCAACGATAATAACCAAGAACATAACAGTCGTTCCCTAGTACTAGCAATAGCGCACCTATATCAGTTTGAAGAATCCTTCCAATATAGCGCCTTATGCAAATTTTCAGTCCCGTGCGCGAGGATCGACGCTCACTGCATTTCAGAAGACATAGAGCGCGTATAGGCCTAACAAACTTCCTAGCATGGTAAATCGTTTATCATACCAAGGGCCCTTTTAGGATCTTGAATCTGCCTCCCGCTTTTATAAACCCCTCAAAAAAAGTTCGGAAACTCAAGTTTGATCGATCATATCTCTCGTATTTTTTAATAATAATACTCGAAATTGGTGTCACAATAAAGCCTCATTATATACCTTTCAAACGGTGCATTATGTGTAGTGATTATGCAATTGGGGCGATTGCAGTAGCCCAGAGAATAGGGGGAGGCAGGAAGT
This sequence comes from Echinarachnius parma, assembly GCA_037951105.1. Classification (NCBI taxonomy): domain Eukaryota; kingdom Metazoa; phylum Echinodermata; class Echinoidea; order Clypeasteroida; family Echinarachniidae; genus Echinarachnius; species Echinarachnius parma. Next base: position 128,941 of record JBAMJV010000409.1, read on the forward strand.
GAAATCTCGCAAAATGGCCCCAATGCATTCAATTTACGAGTGCATGACTGTGTTGATCAGTTTTCTAAAGGTTAACATTCTATTGAATACTGCCACCCTTTCCATTCATCAAAATTGTTGAATTGGATACCATTTTAATGGAAATTATCTCTTCATTACGATGGCATATTAATCGTAAGGATTATGCAAATGGGGTGTGTGCAGCGAACCGGAATATGGAGATGGGTCGAGTGTGAAATCAGAATCAGACAAAAAGATATGGAGTTGACAAAAAATCAGAGCGTTGCATTTTTTTCGAGCTTTTGGGAGGATTTTTTAGCATTTCAAATAAAATATTCATGATCAAATATGATATCAACGGAAAGCCCAAAAACTCTTCTGTATGAAAATGTGAAATTTATAATGATTTTTGTAAAGGGCGGCTGCAGGGAGATGAATGGGAGGGAGCCTCAAAATGACCCATTTTGAAACGCTCTGATTTCAAGGCACTATTCATGCGTTTTCAATTGAATTCCTCTCATTCATGGCCAACTCATTCAAGTCGCATTACATCCTCTACACAATGGTATACAGATACCGACACCAAATCAGAGCGTTTTGAAATGGGTCACTTTTGAGGCTCCCCCACATTCATCTCCCTGCAGCCGCCTTTAACAAAAATCATTATAAATGTCACATTTTCATACAGAAGAGTTGTTGGGCTTTCCGTTGATATCAATTTAAATCATGAATATTTTATTTGAAATGCTAAAAAATCCTCCCAAAAGCTCGAAAAAAATGCAACGCTCTGATTTTGTGTCAACTCCATATCTTTTTGTCTGATTTCACACTCGACCCATCTCCATATTCCGGTTCGCTGCACACACCCCATTTGCATAATCCTCTACGATTAATATGCCATCGTAAGGAAGAGATAATTTCCATTAAAATGGTATCAAATTCAACAATTTTGATGAATGGAAAGGGTGGCAGCATTCAATAGAATGTTAACCTTTAGAAAACTGGTCAACACAGTCTTGCACTCGTAAATTGAATGCATTGGGGCCATTTTGCGAGATTTCACTTCCTGCCTCCCCCTATTCTCTGGGCTACTGCAATCGCCCCAATTGCATAATCACTACACATAATGCATCGTTTGAAAGGTATATAATGAGGCTTTATTGTGACACCGATTTCGAGTATTCTTATTAAAAAATACGATAGATATGATCGATGAAACTTGAGTTTCCGAACTTTTTTTGAGGGGTTTAGATAATTTTGACGCCTTCATGCAGGCTATAAAGGCGCATAGCTGCACTACGTAGTCCTAAATGTCTAGGTAAAGACAAAAATCTTTTACTAATTTCTTCACTCCAAATGCACCCGTTCCATTAATTCATGATGCATAATCTAGGCATATTGTTGATGATCATGATTGAAGGAGCACCAGTCATCTTCTCCAGAGTCGATTTCTGCATCAGTTGAGCATAGGCCTACTGAAACTAATTCAAGGGACCCGAGCATAGCTGTTTTTTTTTTTAGTTTGAAAAGGACTGTAAATCTTAATTTTTGCCGCGCGCAATTCGAGCGCATATTCTGAAATACTGATATTTACGAAATTTATTAAACCCTCATCTATCATGTCTATAGCACACTATCATCGGAAAATAAAATAATTTGAAATAATATATCTTTTAGTAAATTCGGTCCATATGCGCTGAATGCAAATAAAATTGGAATATTATGTCCCCCACATTATAAAGGGGAGGAGATTGTCCCCCTCCTTTGTCAAGTATGTTTGGTTCCATACTTATATACTTTATATTACGTGAAATTTCTGTCTTAGGTGTGCACCAAATCGCACAATTTCAGGCCCCAAAATACGAAAGCTCCCCCTCCCACACCCTCCCCCAATCGGTCGCTTCGCTTCCTCGCAATGTCTCCCCTCCACTTTTGCTTAGTTCCATTGGAACTTAATGCCCTAGACTATATCGATGGCTCTATAGTATACAGGATCACGTGGATCCATCTCACGGGCTTAATCTTTCCTCGCTATTACCGTTTTAAAATACGTAACGAGTAGATTCACTATTATATAGCATTTTAACACCCATGATTAAGACAATGATAAAGACAATAATGACCATACTTCTACAGTGATATTTTAAACACCAATTTCAAAAATTTCCAAAAATTTGGGAGGGGGTGAACCCCCTCCCACACCCTCCCCCAAATAAATGTAGACAAGCATACGGCGTGAGAGTATCGAGTCTGGTGTGTGTGTACACGTAGGTTTGATTGTGTGTGTATACTTTATTATGAGGAAAATGATTTCTTTAATTCAGTATTATCAAATTTCCTTCCAAGGTATGCACCAAATTGCATTATTTCAAGTACAAATTTGCAAAAGCTCCCTACCGTGGGAGGGGGGACACCCCCCTCCCACACCCTCCCCCCCCCTCCCCCTCGGGCGCTACGCGCCCTCGGGCTTGGTCGCTCCGCTCCCTCGCAGCTGTGCCCCCTCAATCACTTGACCCTCGCTACGCCACTGGTCTTACCCCACTAACCTGTCTTACCCCACTAATCTGTCTAACCCCTATTGGCTGCTACACCACAGTCCAGTCCTTTACCTATCGATATAACGATTATAAATGGCAGAGTAGGTGAAGATCAGCAGATCGGAAATTATACTTGTTATAATAAGAATGGTGGCTGTAGTACAATTGATTATGCAATTATTTCTAGAGACATTTTTATACGTGTGAAGGATTTTGCTGTCGATGTTTTTGATAAACTTTTATCTGATGTCCATTGCCCCATTAGTTTAACTTTGCAAAAAGGAATATAATGTTGAAAATGTTCAGGATTTTAGTGGAAATAAAAATTGTGATTTAGATGATATGAGGATTGAGAAGTGTGTATTCAAATGGAAAGCTGAAAGTCCTTTGGTTTTTGGGCTACATGTGAAGGAGTCTGTTAATATTTTCAGTGGACACTTAGATCAGCTAGAAGATAATGTTAATCAAAGTAGCGTTGATGTTTTTTATAAGCATTTAGGTGATGTTTTTATTAATGCTGCCGAAGATACTGGTATTTGTAAATATGTTCATTATTCGAAGGAGACGGCTAGTGTAAATAAAAAGAAAGATTCTATTTTAGGTAATCAACCATGGTTTGATAAGGAGTGTCATGATGCTCGCCAGGCTTATATGAATATTAAAAATAGGTGGAAAAGGAAGTTTAAATTTATAAGGAACTCTGTTATAAATAGGGATTCTCAGGATTATGAGGATGCTGTTAAGCGATACAACAAATTATTGAGGTATAAGAAAAGGTTATTTTATAGAAATTTAAATAGGACATTGAGGTGTTTGCGCTCTGTTAATCCCAAGGAGTATTGGCAATTGTTAAAAGTTAATAAGAATAAGTGTGGAGGAAAATATACAGATGTTCCATTGGCTGATTTTGAAAAGCATTTTAGTAAGTTGGAGAACAGAGAAGATGTTAATGACTCATTTGATGAAATGAGAGAGTTAGATATGTTAAGAAATGATGATAATTTAGATTTTCCTGTTACATTAGAGGAGGTTGAGTTGATGATAAAGAAATTGAAAAATTCTAAGGCTTGTGGAATAGATAAAGTAAGAAATGAGTATCTTAAAAGTTGCTCAGTTGACATGCTTGAGGTGTTAGTACGGTTTTTTATATATTATATTAGATACTGGTGTTGTGCCAACAGAATGGTGTATTGGAATAATTATTCCTATATTTAAGAATAAAGGTGAGAATACAAATCCTGATAATTATCGAGGTATAACATTGCTTAGTTGTTTGGGCAAGCTTTTTACTTCAATTTTGAATAATAGAATTTCTACTTTGTTAGAAGATGGTCACTTGTTAGGTGAAGAACAAACTGGGTTTCGTCCAAAATATTCAACTCTTGATAATGTTTTTGTTTTGAAAAACATTATAGATTTTTATTTAATTAATAGAAAACGATTATATTGTGCCTTTGTAGACTTTAAGAAGGCTTTCGATTTAATTGATATAATTTCTTTATGGTTTAAAATGTTGAAGATTGGTATACACGGTAAAATAGTTAGAGTTATTAGAAACATATATGATTCAGCAAAATCTTGTATTTCTGTAAATGGAAGGATTTCCGATTTATTTAGTTGTAATGTAGGTGTTCGACAAGGTGAAAATTTATCCCCCCTTCTCTTTGCTATTTATTTGAATGATTTTCAAGAGTTTTTAAGGGACTCTTATAGTGGACTGCCGTTGTTAGATAGATTTATTTTAGATTCACTGAATTTTGAAGGGAACAATGGAAGTATTTTTAAGAGCCAGTATTCAACATTGTTATATGCTGATGATACAATAATAATGGCAGAAACTCCAAATGACTTTACAAAAAGCCCTTGATGCATTGAATGATTATTGTGGTTTGTGGCATTTAACAGTTAATCTTAGTAAGAATACGGTTATAATTTTCTCTCGTGGCAAAGTTAAAAGATTTCCAGAGTTTAGTCTTGCTGGAGAAAGAATTGAAGTCGTGGATGACTATGTTTATTTGGGAGTTATCTTTAATTATAATTTTCATTTCATTTCAAAGACTTTATTTTCTGCAATCAAACAAATCAGTTATACAACAAATATGGATAATTATATAAAACATAAGGTATGGAAACAATATACAAAATATAGAAACAAATGTATAATACATGAGTAAGAGTAAATTTATACGTTGGGCCATTGCGTGTATAAAGAAAGAAAGCAGAAGGTCGCCGTTATAAGCAAAAGCTTGAGCAGACGGTCAACCGAGCTAAGATAAAAATGAGTTGTGAAATATTGGCTAAGTAACAAGAAGAGGGGGCCATGATACTCAAATGATATATATTACAATTAAATGTGAATATAAACAGTTGGATTCAATATAAATAATTATAGAAATTAGCATAATATGAATCTCATCTTTATAAGGCTACTAATTATACGTTAATGACAAAGATAAGAGAGAAACTAAACAAAAACAAGGGTGCGAGTGGTGCGTGTGTGTGCAAGTGCAAGTGTCCTCATGCGCCAAAATGTTGAATCATCAGTATTACTATGTAACGTCAGACCAAAATTTAATGTAGTTTCTAAAGTTTTACAAAGAACGCTTTTATTGTTTTATCTTTATACATTATATTGTGAAATAATGTGTTTTTTTAGTGTAGCTTTAAATGAATAGAGAGATGTACACTGTTTAATATGTCTAGGGAGTGCATTCCAAATGTCTGGACCATGATATCTTATGGACTTATGCGCTAACAAAGTTTTAGGATTGTGTAAATGAAAATCAGTACAATTTCGCGTTGGGTATGAGTGAACATGGGAATTAGGAATAAATACGTCATGAAAAAGAGGAAGTGAATTTTGTGTGTATTTAAACATACAGATTGCTGTTTGATATAAGTGCAAATCACTCACTTTTAAAATGTTTAATCTATAAAATAACGGATTTGTATGAGCTAAGTAATTAGAATGAGTACAAATCCTAAGTGCTCTTTTTTGCAAGAGAAAAATTATATTAATCTTAGTTATACTACAGTTCCCCCAAACTACATTACAGTATGTAAAATAAGGTAACACTAATGCATTATATAATGTATAAAGTATTTTCTCGGGTACAAGGTCCCTCATTTTACCAATTACCCCAACTGCCCTTGAAATTGATGTTGTAATATTATTTACATGATCATTCCAAGTAAGCTTTGAGTCCAAAGTTATACCTAAAAATGTTGTCGATTTCCTTTCAACTATAGAAATATCATCAATAACAATATTTATAACCTGATCAAAGTGTGTTTGGGAAGCACAACAATTTATAAAACATGTTTTATCTAAATTAAGGGACAATTTATTGCATTTAAACCATGTTGAGATTTTAACTAATTCATTATTGAGAGTATAAATTAGAGTATTCAAGCAGTTATGAGAATAAAATATGTTAGTGTCATCTGCGAAAAGCACGTAAGTAAGAAGTGGTGATGACTTTACTATGTCATTAATATAAATAAGAAAAAGAAGGGGGCCTAAAATTGATCCTTGTGGAACACCACATAACACATTTAAGTTAGGGGAATTTACTGACTGAAATGAAACAAATTGCTTTCGATTAACTAAATAATTCTTAAACCATTTTAAGGCTGTGCCTCGTATACCATAATGAGTAAGTTTTTGCAACAAAATGTCATGATTCATGGTGTCAAAAGCTTTTGACAGGTCCATAAATACCCCAATTATATGTTCCTTATTATTAAGTGTTTGAGTTATTTTATCACAAGATTGTATCAAAGCATAATCAGTAGAAAAACCTTTTCGAAATCCAAACTGATTGCAAATAAGAGTATTATTTTCTTGTAAAAAAGAATAAAGACGTTTATAAACAATTTTTTCTAAAATCTTGGAAATGACCGGCAATAGCGAGATAGGGCGATAATTTTTTATTTGAGTTGAATCATCTTTTTTATAAATAGGAATCACTTTGGCTATCTTTAAGGAGTCCGGGAAAATGCCTGTCGAAAGTGATAAATTACAAATATGAACTAGGGGAGAGGCCAAACAATAAATAATTTTCTTTAATAAATACACACTTATTCCATCATAACCGCATGATCTACTCATCTTAAACGATCGAACTATCTCTAATATTTCATTTTCATTCACTGGAATAAAAAATAATGAATTTTCATTAGCATCAAATAAATAATCCTTAAAGTTTTCATTTGAGTGTATTGTTGAGGCTAAACGTGGACCTATATTAACAAAAAAGTTATTGAAAGCAGTAGCAATTGAATGAGGGTCCGTGATTTCATTACCACTTTCAACTATTATATCAGAGCATACTTTCTTTTTAGTTTTTAAGAGATCATTAATAGTTTGCCATAATACCTTTACATTCCCTTGATTAGATTCTATTTTATTTGAATAATACCGTTTACGTGATACACGAATTAAAGTTGTTAATCTATTTCTATAATGCTTATATCTATCTTTATTCTGAGCAGTTGGTTTACGCAATGATATTTTATACAAACGATTGCGAGTTAAAATTGATTGCATTAACCCCTGAGTAATCCATGGCTGTTTTATACTTATATTATCTTTTTTTTTGATAAATGGCATATTCTTATCTATATAAAAAGAGAGTTTATGCAAAAAGTTTTGATATGACAAATTAGCATCTTCAACCGAGAATATCTCGCGCCATTGTTCTTTGGACAAATCAAAAATTAAAGAATCAATAGTTTGTTCTGTTTCTTTCCTCTTTTTAACGAAAATATTTTTCCTAGTTTTCTCACTAATGACATTATAGCATATAGCAAAAATGGGTAGATGATCTGATATATCTGAGTACAGAATACCATTTAAATGTTCTGCATGTATGACATTTGAGAATATATTATCAATTAATGTTTCACTTATTGTTACACTATCAATTCTAGTTGGTTTAGAAATATGGGGATAACAAGAATATAATAACATAGTATTATAAAATTTCAATATATTATTGTTTGTTTTATTAACTAAGTCTAAATTATAATCACCCATTAAATATATATGTTTATTTTCCTGCGATATCTTATTCAAAACGGAATCTATTTGATTTATGAACGTATCTACATCACTAGTTGGTGGTCTATAAATAGTTCCTATTATCATATTTTTATTTTTACTCATACTAACTTCTATAAATAAACTTTCGGAACCTTCAATTTCTATATCAGTCCGAATTTTGAATGTAAATGTATTATTTATGTATATGGCAACACCTCCTCCTCTACCATTCTTACGGTCTTTACGTATCATTTCATAATTAGAAAGATTAAACATTTCGGGTGAATTTTCATGTAACCACGTTTCTGTGATGCCAATGGCCGAAAAAGGAAAATTATTAATAGAGTCCATTAATATTTCAAAAAGAAGAAAATTTTTATTCAAACTTCGAGCATTCATATGAAATAGACTAAATTGATTACTAATGTTATTAGTTGGTCTTAAGGTAGATTGATCATGAATGCTATTAAAATCAAAATTAATCTTCTTATTAAATTCATTTATTGTATAATATTCACTATTGTGTTCAACTAAATTTTGGTCATCTATTAAAACATCAGGATTCATTTAATTTGAGTGACATATTAACATTGAGCGCGCGAGAGTGAAGGAGTGAAGGGTGAGCGTGCAGTGACAAGAAAGTGAGCATATCAAAAAAACATAATTCTATATCCAAAAATAAAAAATACATAATTACAATATTGAGAAAATTATCAACAAGTATCATGACCGCGGTGTCCTCAAGCGAGACTCCCGATTAATTATAACTATTATAAGTAAATCTAAATACACATCAGTGCAAATACAAAAATAACAAGATTGGACATAAACCTTCTGCAAACAAATCAGGTTCGAAAATAACCTGATTACGTCTTACAAAAGATACAAATAATACTTATATGAATGAAGCGATTTCAAAGTGTTATTACACATTCAAGAGAACACAAAAATAAGCAGTCATTATTTATCGTGTGTGTGTGTTTTTTTTTATAAGATCTACACGTTTAAATGGTACACATTTGTACTCAATTTAACCTTTAAATAATGGTACCTTTAAGAAGGCAATTTTAAAACAACTTAGTCAGGCAAGGAGGGCAATGTGTAGTATGTTAATTAGAGCCAAAAATTAGAGTTATCCATTGAAACACAGTGCCATTTGTTTGATCATTTGGTATTGCCAGTTTTATTGTATGGCTGTGAGATTTGGGGCTTTGAATGTATTGATAAGATAGAAGTCTTTCATAGGAAATTCTTAAGAATGATATTGCGTGTTAATAATTGTACACCAGACTGCATGGTGTATGGCGAAACTGGTCGGACTGTGATTTTGAATTATATTAAATGTAGAATGATTGGATTTTGGTTGAGATTAGTTAAAGGAAAACAGACTAAATACTCATACATTTTATATAGGATGATTTTGTACATGTTATCTGATGAACAGAACTTATTAGGATACAAATCACAGTGGTTGGTATTTATTAAGAAGCTACTTGATAAGTCAGGGTTAGGGAACATTTGGCTTACTCGAGGTGAAGGTCATAGTATTGATTGGGTTGTGTCGTCTTTAAAATGTAGATTAAAAGATATTTTTGCTCAGGAGTGGCAATCTACTACTTGGTCAAACCGTATTTGTTCTAATTATAGAATATTTAAAATTAGTCTCAATTATGAACGTTATTTGAATGTATTGCCTCAAAAAGATTTAATTTCCTTGTGTAAATTTAGATGTAGAACACACAATCTTCCGGTTACTAAGAGTAGATTTGATGTCACTGTAGTAGATGAAATGCAATGTTCTTTATGCTCCTTAAAAGGCATTGGTGATGAATATCACTATCTTTTTATTTGTCCATTTTTTAATAATGAAAGACAAATGTATTTACCAAAGAAACTGTATGATTGTACTCCGTGTGCTTTGTATATGAAATCACTTTTTAATACGCTTAATACTTGCCAGTTAAAGAAGTTAGCATATTTTGTTAGAGTTATTATGTTAAAATTTAGCTTGAAAACATATTTTGATGAGGATTGTCTCGTTAATGATATGAGAAATAGAGCACCAATATTGACACGAAGTGGCAGAAGGGTTAATTGCCCAGAAAGGCTGAATTTGTAGATATGTTTATGTTACATTGTTGTAGCATGTTTTGTTTTTGAATTGTTGTATATTGTTAAAAAAAAGTTTGTACTCTCAAACCCCGGAAGGGGGTTGATAGAGTAAATAAAATCTTACAAATCTTACAAATCTTACCTATTAGCTGAAGACTTTGCTTTGACATTCCAACGCAAATCAATGCATACATCACGGTCCCGGCGAACGACGATGAAATCTCCTTGGCTCTGATTGGTCAGATCCCCTTTGGAAGTCGAGCTAATTTGCATATCAGAGATGTAGCGTACTGGATATGCAACCTAGGATCTACAACCTACATCGCGTAGAGAACCACGTGTACATGCATAGATTAATTGGAGGACATCCAATTCCCTGGTATACTAAAGTAACGTAAATAATGTTTCATACATGCTTCATAAAGAAAGTTTACATGCAGGCAAGAAATATATCGGCGTGATAAAGACCGATCAAAATGAAAGTGAAATGAAACGGCAAAGTAAGCTGTATAAGAGATTTATTCGACTTAAGAAAGAAAAGTATTTTGAGAAGTTACATTCAGATTCGAGAAATTCAAAAAGCTCAAATCAAAAAGATTACTGGAATATTATAAATAAGAAAAAGAGTAATTCTAAAATGTCATCGAAACTCTCAGTAGAGGATTTCTTTGATCATTTTTCCACATTGAGTAATGGTGAGAATCGACCAAGTAATTTAGAATTCGAGCCGAATCTCGATACTTTGAATGAGGAACTAAATCGAGTTATTGATGAACCTGAAGTAGTAACGCAAATCAAACGCTTGAAAAACGACAAAGCCCCTGGTTAGGATCTTATTGTACACGACATGTTGAAGAATATTGTCAGGTTGATAACTAAACTGTTTAACATTGTATTTGATATTGTTCCTACAGATTGGGTAAACGATTTAATAAAACCGTTTTCATTTCATTTCATTTCATTTTATTCCACATTCTGCATTAAAAACAACAAATACAATGAATAAAATTGATTCAAGATTACAACTACAACAACAAACACAGATAAAAACTAGGTTCACAAACAAACAAAAAGGAGAGAATTCTACTAGACAAACAATAAATGAGAATGTGGGGGATTACCAAAAAGCCAGAGGCTTATCGAGGGTAAATCCCCATTATGGCCTAGCGGTTGAGAGAGAGAAGGGAAGAAAAAAGCGAGTAAGAGGAGAAAGGGAGACATGTATATTTAACACTTAGTAAAAGAAATTTAAAATTCTACACATGTTTGTTACTAAGTTTCACATGACAATAAAAACTGTTTATATTTGTGCTTAAAATTCAATAAAGTTGGGCATTCTCTAATTTCAATTGGTATATCATTCCAGCATTTTGTTCCAATAAAAATAATGGTTGTGCGTGAAAAATTATATTTACATAATGGTACGTGCACATTTCCCTGTGTTCTAGTATTATGATAATGAATTGCACTATTAAGTTTAAAAATGTCATTAAAAACTGATGGAAGTGTTCCTTTAAAAAATGAATACATAAAAATTGCCACCTGCAGCTGATTTAATTGGGTTACCGTTAAAATATTACATTTCTTAAAAAGAGGAGCACTGTGTGAAAGAGGTTGTGCATTGCACATGAGTCTAACTGCACGCTTCTGTAATACATGAAGTCTATTAATCGATATTATTGCACATTTTCCCCATATAATATTGCAGTAAGATAAATATGGTAAAATCATAGTATCATATAACATCTTAAGTACTTTGAATGGAACAATATCCTTGATACGACTCATGACACCTATGGCTCTTGAAATCTTACACGATATATCATTTACATGTTGTTTCCAAGTTAAATTCGCATCAATCATAATCCCTAAAAATTTAATCTGATTTACCTGTTGTATCCTATGGTTACATATATGAATTTGCAATTGTGTTTCATCTACAAATACATTTTTAGGTTTAAAAATCATATAACAAGTCTTCTCTATATTTACAACTAAACGATTAGCAACAAACCATCGTTGAACATTTTTCATTTCAACATATAGTGTATCATTCAATGTATTAATATTATTACCCGAAATAAAAAGATTGGTATCATCAGCAAACATGATCGAATAGAGATGCTGACTTACATATTGAAAATCATTTACAAATAATAAAAATAGCAGTGGACCAAGAACGGATCCTTGAGGAACACCTGTACTTATATGATGTAAGTTAGATGATTTATGATTAATGCATGTAAATTGTTTACGATTATTAAGATAACTTTTAAACCAATCTAAAATATTACCTCTAATTCCATAATGTTCTAATTTATTCAAAAGTATATTATGATTGATGCAATCGAAAGCTTTTGAAAGATCTAAAAATATTCCAATTAAAAACTGTTTCTTTTCAAAAACATCTGAAAGTTTGTTTGTAAATTCTACAAGAGCCATACTAGTTGAAAAACCACTTCGAAAGCCAAATTGCTTATCATACAAAATATCATGTCTATCAAGGTATTGCATAAGTCTATTGTACATAATTTTCTCAAAAGTCTTTGCAAATACTGATAATAATGAAATTGGTCTATAGTTTGACATTGTAGTTTTACTTCCCTTCTTAAATACTGGTATAACCTTGGCAACTTTGAGTTTATCTGGAAATACTCCACAATCCAATGAAAAATTAAAAATATTGCACAAAGGTTGTAATATAAAACAAATTGATTTCTTAAATACAGCAACATTAATATCATCAAATCCTGGGCTCTTATTAATTTTCAAGGTATTAACAACTTCTAAAATATCAACAAATGTTATAGGGGAAACAAAAATTGAGTTTTGTCTTTTTTCTTTCATAAAATATCTGAAATCATCATTAACATTTGGCATATTTTCAACTAATTTGGTTCCTATTGCACTAAAGTATTGATTAAAATTATCAACAATTTCCTGTTCACCTTCAATAACAACATAATTTTCTATTAATTGTTTACATTGTTCTTTTGCATTATATTTGTTAATTACTTCATTTATGACTTTCCAAGTCTTATTCATATCACCATACACATTGGTAAATTTATTAACATAAAAATCCCTTTTACTCTTTCTAATTTGTGAATTTAAAACATTTCTATATTTCTTATATTTTTCCTCCCTAACAAGAGTAGGGTTTTTAATATATTTTTTATAAAGTGTATGCTTCTTTTTACACATTTTTCGTAAGGAAGAAGTAAACCATGGTTTATTTTGATTCATATTGCCTGTTTTAAGAATTTTCTTAAGAGGAAAACATTCATCATATAATTGCATAAATCTATCAAAGAAAGCATCAAACCTTTGATTCACATCCCTAATTCTATACACAAATGACCAATTCAATTTACTTAGCATCAAACAGAAACGTGCAATAGATTCATCATTAATTGTGCGTTTATAATAAAATGTCTTAGTAGGTTTATTTGAATAATTGAGTATTGCAAATATTGCACAATGGTCACTAAAACCGCTTGTAAAAATACCAGAATATAATATATCATCTGCACTTAAATTAGTAAAAATGTTATCTAAAAGTGTGGCACATTCAGTTGTAATACGGGTAGGTTTTGAAATTAAAGGAATAAAAGAATAAGATGACAATATATCTAAAAAACAATTTATTGAGGTAGTTATATTTAATAAATTAGCATTAAAATCACCAAGTAAAAAACATTGTTTATTTTCATTTAAAACCTGTTGTAAAAATGATTCTAAGTGTTCTAAAAATAATGGCAAAGATTTGTCTGGTGGTCTATAAACTACACTAATAATAAAACTTTTATGTTCATAATTAATTTCAACACATATAGTTTCTATATCATCATTCATTTTCTCAAGATCATAGCGTCTAACACATTGTATATCATTATGTACATAAATGCCAACTCCTCCTCCACGTTTACTTATACGGTTGTTCAAAAAGAGAGAATAATTGGGTAGAGTTAAATTTAAGCCATCATGTTCTTTTAACCACGTTTCTGTTAGGCCAATAAGTGAAAACTTTGAATCAAAACAATCTAAAAATGTACAAATTTCATCATAATTTTTCTTCAGACTTCTACAATTTAAATGTACCATAGATAATTTCTTGGTGTCATTAATATTTACATTTTTATTAAAATCAGCTGGAGTACTATATTTAGAATCATATGGGAATCTTTCAAATGTATTATTCATAAAAAAAAGGCAAGATAGACTATATTTATTGCCAAATATTGGTATTGAGAAAGCATTTGTGTAGACATAGGGTGAATTGAAGAATAAGACATATTCAGATAGATAACAAAAGAAACAGAAGGAACACTTAAATACAAAACAAAACAACAACAAAACTGACACACAAGAATTACTACAACAATATAAAAATGTTTAACTTACGAGACAATATACAATTCAAAACATGTAAATAAATATGAGATGTTCAAGCGTTTAAAAATGTAAAAAAATAATTTAAGCAGCCAGAAGCTTCGTAATGAAGCGATATAATGTTATATTCATGTTCATGTCCATGTTCACGTACCTATCCCCCTCAGGTCGTCATGACTGTGCACCATCTTTTTCATTGTTCCAGTGTTTGTTTTGATCAGGGCAATGATGCGACCGTCGGAGGACCAGGCCGTCTCTACCTTCTCACATTTTTTCGTGTCACTAAGTAGTTTGGCATTTGCGGTCGTGAGGTCCTCTTGTATCGATTTGCGTTGTCCAGCTAGCTTCCGACGATTCCTCATTACTAGCTGCCGTGTCCGGTACGACCCAAACTTGACGATTATGGGCCGTGGTGGTGAGTCTCTGCTTTTAGTTGACGTCTCCGGATTGCGATGTCTGGTAGAGATCCTGTGGCTTCTCTCAATGTCCGCCTTGGTGAGAGGGACCTGCAGGACATCGTTCACCAATGAGATGATGACATCATCGGTGTCCTCTCGATCAATTTCCGCGACCCCAAAGAAGCGCAGACAATTCCGACGTGAGTACTGCTCCTGGGAGTTTGCAGTGTGTTGTAAGGAACGAATAGCATCTTCGTTCGTCTCAGCTTTCCTGGTCACTTGCTGTACCTTGCGATTCGTCTGGTCGCTGCTGACTTCTAGCTCAAGAACTCTGGCTTCTAGCTTTGCTACGGTGGTTTGCAGCTCAGTTAGCCTCTTGTTAACTTCCGTCTCGACCAGCAGGAGAAAGCTTTTGTTTGTCAGGATGTCCTTGATTACTGCTGTGATAATACTCTGGGATGAGTCGTCTGAAGGTTTGTCCTTAGACCTTGTCTTTCTGGGTGAGTTTTGGGGTGCCATAATACCACTATTGCTACAAAGATGTAGCAATACGATATCTTGTATATAACTGGGTAAGGTGAACTGGCTCAGTCAATTCAGGATGGAACAAACGGCTATTCACTTCAGGTTGTCAGTTGTGTTCATGGAAGTCACATGAAAGGCGGGATTAACACTTAACAAAGGATCCACTTCACGCTCTGCCTCATATCCAGTTGTATGAACGGTGGAAAGTGATGCGCCGATGCACGTAGTATAGCAGTTACTGTAATGTTCTTAAAGCCGGTCTTAAAAGTGGGTGTGTGGGACTGAAGTAAGCAGAGTTATAAAAAGTCTCAGTTCACCTGAATATCTGAAGTACAAATTCTCACCAAAACTACTTGAAAATAGTCGAAT
The DNA here is from genome assembly GCA_037951105.1 of Echinarachnius parma. Taxonomy (NCBI): domain Eukaryota; kingdom Metazoa; phylum Echinodermata; class Echinoidea; order Clypeasteroida; family Echinarachniidae; genus Echinarachnius; species Echinarachnius parma. The sequence goes on from JBAMJV010000409.1 coordinate 144,318, forward strand.
AAATAGCTCCTGGCTGCTCTTTAGATAGTCTGTAGTTATTTACATGGTGCTGATACCATTTTTCGCAATGTAAAGTCCGTTAATTCAGTTGATATTTAAGAGAGAATAACACACACCATTCTGTTTTCTTCTGGTGAAGACTGTGAAAATAATAAAGGGAAAGGCTCGCCGTACTTGGCACGCTATTAAATTGTGTAGGAAAACTTTTCACTGCTGTCTTAAATGATAAAATATCTCTCTTTATTGAATCAAACAGCTTATTAGGAGACTGAGGAACAACCTGGATTTAGCAGTGTTTATTCCACTATGGATCATATTTTCTCTTTACATGCGATTCTTGAGAAGAAAAAGGGTTTACAAAGAGTTTTGTTCATTAAAAAAAAGCATTCTATTTAATTGATAGATCCTCATTGTGGTTTACACTAATTGATCATGGAATAAATGGAAAATTAATTAGAGTAGTTAATGAGATTTATGATAAATCGAAGGCCTGCATCTCAAACGATAATAACAAATCAGATTTGTTTTCGAAGTAATATTGTTAAACAAGGAGAAAATTTGTCTCCTATATTGTTTGCGTTATGTTTGAATGAATTAACATCTTTTCTTAAACGAAGATACACTGGTCTCAGCTTTATCTCAAGTGCAATTAATGAAACTTGACTCGATAGTGAAGTCGATATGTTATGTAATTTATTCACGCTTCTTTATGCAAACGAAACAATCGTCTTTGCTGAAAAATGCTTTGTTTGATTATTGCCAATCATGGCACCTTACTGTAAATACTACCAAAACAAAAATTGTGGTATTTTCCCGAGGGAAATTGAGAAGGGTACCTTCATTCTTAATTGGAGGAAATTTGATCTGTGTATGCGATGATTTTGTATACTTGGGAACTACTTTTAAATATAATTAAGAAGGCAATGAATATAAAACAAGTTTCTCAGACAAGAAGAGCATTATATTCTATGAAGAGTAAAACATTTTTGTTAAATCTTTCCATTGATATTCAATTAGAGTTATTTGATCATTTGGTTTTGCCTATTTTACCCTATGGTTGTGAAATCTGGGGTTTCGAAGATCTCACTCACATTGAAACTTCTTTTTGAAATATTGTAAATGGCTCCTATGTCTAAATAGGAGGACATCAAATTGCATGATATATGGTGAATTAGGTAAACATAAACTTGAAAAGACAGTTGCTCTCCGGATGTTATCGTTTTGGCATCGACTCGTGAACAGCAAGGAATCGAAGATATCAAATGTATTACAATTGCCAATATGCAGGGGCCGCGGAACCTTGGGGGGGTGGGGGGCTGGGTGGCTGCAGCCCCCCCCCCCCCCCCCCGCCCCCCACTTTTTTCCTTAAAAAAATATTACATAAGCATAAAATTAGAATCATTTAATAAATGATGCTCAATTCAAGATCTACATGTACGTGGGGGAGACCAAGATCAAAGTTTCGGAATACTTCTAAAGTAGCTGAAGTATTAAAAATAGTCATTAAAATCATTTTTCCAGGAAATGTTCATGAACATTAAAATCTGTGAAAGTGACTACATAGATGAAGTGTTTTTTTTTCTGCCATCTATGCCAACGGAAAGTATAATTATTTCAGTGAATTAAGTGAACTTAAACCACTCTTAATGCTGAATATTGATTTTCAATTATAACAAAACTCCTCCGATTTCAAGTTTAGAGTTAAGACACATTATCATAATGGTAGTCAAGTATTAGCATAATACATTACTTTCTGACATGTTTACGTGTATCATTCGTTATTTCCTGGTTCAGTTTAGTATGTGATGCACAACATAAGTAGTCCATTATTCAAAAAGTTTTGGTTTCGTTCGTATAATCATAGATCGGATAACGTTTTTTACTTTCGATCGAGTGCAAATGCTGCGTTAAATACCACCCAAAAAACGGTTGGTCCTTTCTTAGCGAATATGATCATAAACCTTGTGCCAACTTTAGGATTTAAAATTCAGTGTTCTGAGTTTTGATTGGCCAGCCTAGGCTGTGACCTGCGGCGGCGGTGTCGCGGGGTAATGCATATCCTTTGGTGGGTGTTTCAGTGTCTTGATTGGGTGGTGGACGTGTTGTATCCGATCTAGATCATTTTCAGAATCCCTGTAAAGCTTTATTGAAGTGATGTATTAACTTTGTAAAAATCCACACAGATTAATGCTTTGAAGACCTACCCTTATATTGGCGATACGTCGAAAACCTGTGCATTTGAAAGGATACCCTTTATAGCTAACAGACAAAAAAGGTATACCCTTACGACGATATATTTGACGCGGCCCCAACAAAGTCTATGGGGATTTCAAAATCTCGTAGTGAACGGGTTATGATTGTTTAAACAAGCAAAAATGTTTTTCAAAATCGTCAATAGAAATTTAACGCACCAAAGCGGTATTATTTAATTTGAGGTAATATGTTTGTTTTTATTTTGAACATTATAGTCAATTTCAACGCATTATCTGTCCAAATCTTAACAGATAAAGTATAATATATTATTTCACATGGTTGGTGATAAAGCGAATTTTGAAATATGTGTGTGTGGGGCGTTTCCAAATACTGTTATTTGGCTTATAAGCATAACACCCTTTGAACCCGGCTCATATACCCACTCATTCAGTACACTTTGCCATGCCCACTAAAAGGGGCTATTGATTGTTTTTTTGTTATCTGCCACCTGTACCCCGTTAAGGGCCCAAATGTGAGGGCCCATTGACCTTACCCATACGGATCTTTGAACAATCAAGTCGTTTGCACTGTGTTATTATTTCCATCATTAGTAATACCCAAGATGAAATATTCGACTAAAAGCAAAAGTTTAAAACTTTGGCTCCCCTTTAATGTTTAGTTTTTAGTCAGTTCATTTGGATAGGGCTTCTTATTGAATAGGTTTAATACGTTGATGGAAATTACATATATTATTTTGCAATGATTGTGATTACACGGAATCACGGAAGTTGTATCCATATGTACAAACATTATGTTGTGTTGAATACAAGGGTTTAAAGGGATAGGTGGGTTTTGGTATAGAGAGTACAGTTTTGGTCAAACTTAATGTTAGTAACCAAAACCTGCACCATTACATTATCAACTATTATGTGTATCTTTACCATGCCTGAAAGGTATCCAAACAATTGCAAACAAAATTTTAAAATTGTGCATGTGATGTTTTGTTATAATAATGATTAAATAGAGAGATCAATAACAACTATTCATAATCATTTTTGTAAACTTTTAAAAAGTGTAAGCATTTCTTTTCCAACAACTGTTTTGAATCATTCGATTATTGTGGTGTCCCACAATAATTACAAATGGTTATATTTATGGATATTTCAGCCGTCTCTAAACCGATTCTAATCAAATAAAGTTTATTCTGTCATTACAATTGTATGCTCTTTCAAATTTGACACTCAGTTTTCATTACCTCACCAAACAAAATTATTTCGTATAGCGCCCTCTATACCAAAACTCAACTATCCTACCCTAAAAAGGCCGGGGGGCCATAATGGCCCCCCCCCCCCTCCGCGATTTTTTCATTGCTCCTAAACGCGGTAAGATGACGCGCCGCTGCTTGGTGACTTTTTTATCTTGGGTCTTGCGCATATTTTAAAATACAAATTTTAAAAATCTGACCTACCGTTACGAAGTCACGTGCCCTTTTGTATATGCATGTCAGCCCGAAAATTGCTCAATTTCGTGAATTGTGTACAAAACATATGGACATATCAGTTTTCGTAAAAGGAGGTATATCATTGGTTATTTGGTCTTGTTTACATTTTATGTTTGTTTTGGGGTTCAAAATAGTTGAATTATAGTTAGAAATCAAAAATAAAAAAACAATAAAATACTTAAGTAAAAAAAAAAAAAGAAATACATAAGAAATTATAAAAACAATAGAAAACATAAGGAAGAACCTGGCACTTCCAAATGTTGTTGTCGTATTATTATTCCAAATGCTCCAAAGGATATATGTAGTGAAAACCAGAGTTTAATTATGAAGAATATATGATTTATGGGTAAAAATATGAATTTTATGACCTTATTTGCATAAATTACCATAAATATGCAAATTAATTAATTTTTCAAAAAAATAAAATTACCATTGTATTCTATACACTTCACTTATCATGCGTGCAATTTTTCACGGCGATCGGCCGCTCCGCGGACGAGATCTTAGGGGGGGGGGGGGGGGGGGGGGGCATAATGCCCCCCCCCCCCCCCCCCCCGGCCTGCTGAAGACCTCAAATAGCCCGGCCTTTTTAGGGTTATTAACGTCCGTTCATTGCTTTGGGTGAGTAGCTTAAGCGATGTTCACAAAGTTATGAAAGCATTTTCAGTTCTGTAGTAAAGTCAATAACCAGTGGCATTCAGAACAATTCAAAACCACTTGTAGCAAACTGAAGAACATAATTGGTAAAAGGTTTAAAAATATACAAAAGATACGTAGGTCAAATAGTTAACCAATAGTTGATGTACAGTATACACTAATACATAATAGTTAAAGGCAACTTGCATATATATTTCAGGGAACCTTTAACAATTCTGCTTTCGCAATTGCGGTAACGATTAACGATGGTAATAATTTAATTACAGTAGCAAACATAGTCACGAGATCTAAAAGTGTGTGATCATGTTGGTCACGTGAGTAGTGTGGTGCTTGGTATTTGGAATGTCATACAAGTTTTCAACGAGTAGATAGATTTCTCAGTTCACTTTTTGTAATGACTGTGATAGCACGGAAAGTCATATCACATCCAAACAATTGTTTCATTTTGACTGCATAGGTGGTACGTCCGTTCAATTTGTGGGGTGAGTAACTAATAATTTTAGCACTGAGTTCTAAGGTCGTTTGTCGATTATATCAAATAATAATGTGTAATAACTCCGATTCTACAGGTTATTATGATATACAGTATACAGACTCAGGAGTACACAACGGACACAAGTTGCTAGTTTGGTGGTCACATACTGGAGTGACTTTAATTCGATAGCAAGGTTTCTCCAATGCATGTAAAACAATGGTATATGTGTGTTAGAGGGTGATTGATGACCAGGGATGGAAAGGTCTGGACAATGTGTATGGTGGATCTAGCCAGTGGTGTGAGCTGTGGAATGTTGATGAGTAAACAGAGAGAATGACAGAAAGTAAGAGAGAATGACAAAATGTAAGAGTGTAATGATAAGATGACGATGGTACAATTTAGAGCATGATATAATCAAATTATATACTTCAGGATATCACATAATGTATAAACGTTATCAAAAAAAGGATACTTCATGACATTTTAGCTCTGTTAGATATACTTTGATCAGTTGCAAACAAAGAAATCACGGAAGTTGGACTTTTGCTTGATCCAATCAACAATTCTAATCGAACACTTTAAATGCTACATTTTGATATGTAAATCGTATTTCATTATTACAAAATCATCCTGGGAATATTGGAGGTTTAAGTTCTTACGATAAACAAACATTTCATATGAAATGTGTGCAGCTTATATATATCTCATTGTTATACCATTCGCATATCATTGTCTCGAAATCTTACATGTGGTATATCTTTAAAGGGGTAGTTAAATTTTGGTATAGAGGGCAGTAGAGGATTTCTTTGATCATTTTTCCACATTGAGTAATGGTGTGAATCGTCCAAGTAATTTAGAATTCGAGCCGAATCTCGATACTTTGAATGAGGAACTAAATCGAGTTATTGATGAACCTGAAGTAGTAACGCAAATCAAACGCTTGAAAAACGACAAAGCCCCTGGTTAGGATTTTATTGTAAACGACCTGTTGAAGAATATTGTCAGGTTGATAACTAAACTGTTTAACATTGTATTTGATATTGTTCCTACAGATTGGGTAAACGATTTAATAAAACCGTTTTATAAAGGGAAAGGCTCGCCGGACTTGGCACGCTATTAAATTGTGTAGGAAAACTTTTCACTGCTGTCTTAAATGATAGAATATCTCTCTTTATTGAATCAAACAGCTTATTAGGAGACTGAGGAACAGGCTGGATTTAGCAGTGGTTATTCCACTATGGATCATATTTTCTCTTTACATGCGATTCTTGAGAAGAAAAAGGGTTTACAAAGGGTTTTGTTCATTAAAAAAAAGCATTCTATTTAATTGATAGATCCTCATTGTGGTTTACACTCATTGATCATGGAATAAATGGAAAATTACTTAGAGTAGTTAATGAGATTTATGATAAATCGAAAGCCTGCATCTCAAACGATAATAACAAATCAGATTTGTTTTCGAAGTTATATTGTTAAACAAGGAGAAAATTTGTCTCCTATATTGTTTGCGTTATGTTTGAATGAATTAACATCTTTTCTTAAACGAAGATACACTGGTCTCAGCTCTATCTCATCTGCAATTAATGAAACTTGACTCGATAGTGAAGTCGATATGTTATGTAATTTATTCACGCTTCTTTATGCAAACGAAACAATCGTCTTTGCTGAAAAATGCTTTGTTTGATTATTGCCAATCATGGCACCTTACTGTAAATACTACCAAAACAAAAATTGTGGTATTTTCCCGAGGGAAATTGAGAAGGGTACCTTCATTCTTAATTGGAGGAAATTTGATCTGTGTATGCGATGATTTTGTATACTTGGGAACTACTTTTAAATATAATTAAGAAGGCAATGAATATAAAACAAGTTTCTCAGGCAAGAAAAGCATTATATTCTATGAAGAGTAAAACATTTTTGTTAAATCTTTCCATTGATATTCAATTAGAGTTATTTGATCTTTTGGTTTTGCCTATTTTACCCTATGGTTGTGAAATCTAGGGTTTCGAAGATCTCACTCACATTGAAACTTCTTTTTGAAATATTGTAAATGGCTCCTATGTCTAAATAGGAGGACACCAAATTGCATGATATATGGTGAATTAGGTAAACATAAACTTGAAAAGACAGCTGCTCTCCGGATGTTATCGTTTTGGCATCGACTCGTGAACAGCAAGGAATCGAAGATATCAAATGTATTACAATTGCCAATATGCAGGGGCCGCGGAACCTTGGGGGGTGGGGGGCTGGGTGGCTGCAGCCCCCCACTTTTTTCCTTAAAAAAATATTACATAAGCATAAAATTAGAATCATTTAATAAATGATGCTCAATTCAAGATCTACATGTACGTGGGGGAGACCAAGATCAAAGTTTCGGAATACTTCTAAAGTAGCTGAAGTATTAAAAATAGTCATTAAAATCATTTTTCCAGGATATGTTCATGAACACTAAAATCTGTGAAAGTGACTACATAGATGAAGTGTTTTTTTTCTGCCATCTATGCCAACGGAAAGTATAATTATTTCAGTGAATTAAGTGAACTTAAACCACTCTTAATGTTGAATATTGATTTTCAATTATAACAAAACTCCTCCGATTTCAAGTTTAGAGTTAAGACACATTATCATAATGGTAGTCAAGTATTAGCATAATACATTACTTTCTGACATGTTTACGTGTATCATTCGTTATTTCCTGGTTCAGTTTAGGATGTGATGCACAACATAAGTAGTCCATTATTCAAAAAGTTTTGGTTTCGTTCGTATAATCATAGATCGGATAACGTTTTTTACTTTCGATCGAGTGCAAATGCTGCGTTAAATACTACCCAAAAAACGGTTGGTCCTTTCTTAGCGAATATGACCATAAACCTTGGGCCAACTTTAGGATTTAAAATTCAGTGTTCTGAGTTTTGATTGGCCAGCCTAGGCTGTGACCTGCCGCGGCGGTGTTGCGGGGTAATGCATATCCTTTGGTGGGTGTTTCAGTGTCTTGATTGGGTGGTGGACGTGTTGTATCCGATCTAGATCATTTTCAGAATCCCTGTAAAGCTTTATTGAAGTGATGTATTAACTTTGTAAAAATCAACACAGATTAATGCTTTGAAGACCTACCCTTATATTGGCGCTACGTCGAAAACCTGTGCATTTGAAAGGATACCCTTTATAGCTTAAAGACAAAAAAAGGAAACCCTTACGACGCTATTTTTGACGCGGCCCCAAAGTCTATGGGGATTTCAAAAACTCGTAGTGAACGGGTTATGATTGATTAAACAAGCAAAAATGTTTTTCAAAATCGTCAATAGAAATTTAACGCACCAAAGCGGTTTTATTTAATTTGAGGTAATATGTTTGTTTTTATTTTGAACATTTGATTGTCCAAATAGTCAATTTCAACGCATTATTTGTCCAAATCTTAACAGATAAAGTATAATATATTATTTCGCATGGTTGGTGATAAAGCGAATTTTGAATTATGTGTGTGTGGGGCGTTTCCAAATACTGTTATTTGGCTTATAAGCATAACACCCTTTGAACCCGGCTCATATACCCACTCATTCAGTACATTTTGCCATGCCCACTAAAAGGGGCTATTGATTGTTTTTTTGTTATCTGCCACCTGGACCCCGTTAAGGGCCCAAATGTGAGGGCCCATTGACCTTACCCATACGGATCTTTGAACAATCAAATCGTTTGCACTGTGTTATTATTTCCATCATTAGTAATACCCAAGATGAAATATTCGACTAAAAGCAAAAGTTTGGCTCCACTTTAATGTTTAGTTTTTAGTCAGTTCATTTGGATAGGGCTTCTTATTGAATAGGTTTAATGCGTTGATGGAAATTACATATATTATTTGCAATGATTGTGATTACACGGATTCACGGAAGTTGTATCCATATGTACAAACATTATGTTGTGTTGACTACAAGGGTTTAAAGGGATAGATGGGTTTTGGTATAGAGAGTACAGTTGTGGTCAAACTTAATGTTAGTAACCAAAACCTGCACCATTACATTATCAACTATTATGTGTAACTTCACCATGCCTGAAAGGTATCCAAACAATTGCACACAAAATTTTAAAATTGTGCATGTGATGTTTTGTTATAATAATGATTACATAGAGAGATCAATAACAACTATTCAAAATCATTTTTGTTAACTTTTAAAAAGTGTAAGCATTTCTTTTCCAACAACTGGTTTGAATCATTAAATTATTGTGGTGTCCCACAATGTTAAACAAATGGTTATATTTATGGATATTTCAGCCGTCTCTAAACCGATTTTAATCAAATAAAGTTTATTCTGTCATTACAATTGTATGCTCTTTCAAATTTGACACTCAGTTTTCATTACCTCACCAAACAAAATTATTTCGTACAGCGCCCTCTATACCAAAACTCAACTATCCTACCCTAAAAAGGCCGGGGGGACATAATGGCCCCCCTCCGCGATTTTTTCATTGCTCCAAAACGCGGTAAGATGACGCGCCCGTGCTTGGTGACTTTTTTATCTTGGGCCTTGCGCATATTTTAAAATAAAAATTTTGAAAATCTGACCTTTTGTATATGCATGTCAGCCCGAAAATTGCTCAATTTCGTGATTTGTGTACAAAACATATGGAAATATCAGTTTTCGTAAAAGGAGGTATATCATTGGTTATTTGGTCTTGTTTACATTTTATATGTTTGTTTTGGGGTTCAAAATAGGTGAATTATAGTTAGAAATAAAAAATTAAAAAACAATAAAATACATAAGAAATTATAAAAACAATAGAAAACATAAGGAAGAACCTGGCTCTTCCAAATGTTGTCGTATTATTATTCCAAATGCTCTAAAGAATATATGTAGTGAAAACCAGAGTTTAAGAGTTTAATTATAAGGAATATATGATTTATGGGTAAAAATATGAATGTTATGACCTTATTTGCATAAATTACCATAAATATGCAAATTAATGAATTTTTCAAAACATTTAAATTACCATTGTATTCTATACACTTCACTTATCATGCGTGCAATTTTTCACGGCGATCGGCCGCTCCGCGGCCGAGATCTTAGGGGGGGGGGGGGGGGGGGGGGGTGGCATAATGCACCCCCCCCCCCCCCCCGGCCTGCTGAAGACCTCATATAGCCCGGCCTTTTTAGGGTTATTAACATCAAGTTTTCAACGAGTAGATAGATTTCTCATTTCACTTTTTGTAATGACTGTGATAGCACGGAAAGTCATATTACATCCAAACAATTATTTCATTTTGACTGCATAGGTGGTACGTCCGTTCAATTTGTGGGGTGAGTAACTAATAATTTTAGCACTGAGTTCTAAGGTCGTTTGTCGATTATATCAAATAATAATGTGTAATAATTCCGATTCTACAGGTTATTATGATATACAGTATACAGACTCAGGAGTACACAACGGACACAAGTTGCTAGTTTGGTGGTCACATACTGGAGTGACTTTAATTCGATAGCAAGGTTTCTCCAATGCATGTAAAACAATGGTATATGTGTGTTAGAGGGTGATTGATGACCAGGGGTGGAAAGGTCTGGACAATGTGTATGGTGGATCTAGCCAGTGGTGTGAGCTGTGGAATGTTGATGAGTAAACAGAGAGAATGACAAAAAGTAAGAGAGAATGACAGAATGTAAGATTGTAATGATAAGATGATGATGGTACAATTTAGAGCATGATATATGATCAAATCATATACTTCAGGATATCACATAATGTATAAACGTTATCAAAAAAAGGATACTTCATGACATTTTAGCTCTGTTAGATATACTTTGATCAGTTGCAAACAAAGAAATCACGAAAGTTGGACTTTTGCTTCATCCAATCAACAATTCTAATCGAACACTTTAAATGCTATATTTTTATATGTAAATCGTATTTCATTATTACAAAATCATCCTGGGAATATTGGAGGTTTAAGTTCATACGATAAACAAACATTTCATATGAAATGTGTGCAGCTTATATATATCTCATTGTTATACCATTCGCATATCATTGTCTCGAAATCTTACACGTGGTATAATATCTTTAAAGGGGTAGTTACATTTTGGTATAGAGGGCGCTGCATGAAATACATTTGTTGTGAGATAATGAAAAACTGAGTGTTAAATTTGAAAGAACATACAATGAATAAACATTGTTTGCGGAAAGGGCTGAAATATCAATAAATATATCTGAGCGGAATAAATCTGGGCCAAAGATTTATTCGATGATTTTTTGTTTGATTTTTTTAAGTGCTTACACTTTTAAAAAAAATTTCAAAACAGGTTTTTAAATAGTGGTTGATGATCTCTCTATTTCATCATTATTACAACAAAATAACACATGAATAATTTTGCATGAAAATTGGTTGAAACCTATTCCTTTTTAGAGAGCGCCCTGTTATGTTTTAGTAGCTCTTTTTGAATGATAACAGGCGTTTTATTTAGTAGCATGGTGGAGGTATAACTTTTAGTTTGTAATGTCATTGCGCAGGTTTTGGTTACTAAAGCTCAGCCTGACCAAAACTTTACTGCCCCTAAGGCCGAATGACAGTATTGGGAAACGCCCCACAGACATGAAATAAAAATTAGGCTTTAATTACCTATACCATGGGAAAGATATTAAGATATTAAGATGAATATTTTCACCAAAAGTGGTTTGAAATTAACTATTTGGGCATTACATTTTTTTTTTTTACCGAGCTGTGCACAGATAATTCAATTCAACCGCAAGGTGCTGTGTGCGAAAGCTATATGAGCGCAATTATGCACGGTATATCGGGCTTGTCGACCCGATCTGCAGCCCAGCGGAGCGGCGCGAACTAGGGTTGGGATTTACCATAAGCTCTTTTTTATGAATTAAACAATATTGATCAATTAGTTTGGCCAATATAGATGTTGTTGGTAACTTTCCTAATACTGTTATTTGCCTTTAATCCAGACTTAAATGACACAAAACACCATTTTTAACACATCCCTTCAATATAAGCTTGTATTTGATTGTATATTTATGATATCATGATTATTACAATTATTACTGTTATCATTGTTATCTCGTGTGAGTTATTCCTTTTGTCAATTCTCAGATACACATCGAGTGCCGATAAAACCATGGGAACGGTATACAGACGCGTTTACCTTCTACTCATCATAACGATGTATGGAGGGGAAGTAAACACCTCAACCACTGGTGGCAATGAAGTCTTCTCCAGTCGGTTAGCTAGGCTCCAGACACAGAAAGGTCGTTTCACCCGAACGTCGTGTCAGTGGGACCAGGGGGATAAATCAGTGATTTGTAAAGGCATGAACCTCAAAACAGTTCCGAGTGATTTACCTCAAAGTGCCGTGAAATTATACCTACAAAATAACGAGATCCGTGTTCTTTTGAACACTTCATTTGAACCGTATCCGAAACTGGTAATTTTGGATTTAAGTTCCGGCCGACTTAAAACGATTCAGTTCGCAGCTTTCCAGCCTCTAAAACATCTGGAGTCCTTGGATCTGTCTGTAAATTATGATCTGGTAATACCAAGCAGCGTCCCATTTCACCCCCTTGAAGCACTCGTTTCATTAGAAATGAATTCATGCAACCTGCAAGATTTGCCAAACGATTTATTGGACTGGTTTCCACATTTGAAATATCTTTATTTATCACATAACCGTCTAAGCTCCTTGAATGTGTCCCGATGTGCGACAGACCAACTAAATGAAGTACAACTAAACATAAACAAGTTCCGAGATTTGACTCCAGATACATTCATGTTCGTTTGTCCAACCAACTCTATTGGTCTGTTAGATAACCCGATCCGTTACATTTCGGAAAACGCAATAGCAGCATTGCCTGTACAAGCACTTGGGCTAGGGATTAAATTTGCTCCAACTGCATCTTTGTTTATGAACCTTACACTTGGTGTTGCAAAGTCAACTATTAGCTTGCTCGATCTTACTGACATGGAGTTCCGTGGTGGAATTCCGGTTGGAGTATTCAGTCCGTTACGTAATCATACATTAGGCATACTAGTCATCGACAGCAGCGGATATCTCTCGCTATATAAAAACGTCTTCATAGGGTTAAGCTGTCTTGAGTTGATATTAATCCGTAATTTAATTTACGAAATCGAACCAGAATATTTCCTAGGAATGTCTCGTCTGCGAACATTGGATTTGAGGGAAAATCAAATAATGCACATTAATCCACATAATACCACTTGGAAAAGTAATATAGAGTATCTGACCACTGACCACATACCTCAAGAAAAGGACCCTTTCATACCAGGCCAAACGTTTAACAACACATTAAAGCTAGACATCATAGACGTCAGTAACTCGGATGTCAAAAGAGGAAATCTTTGGGACTCTTATTTGAGTAGATCTTTGTTCTGTGGATTAATTAATCTGCGGGAGCTGCATCTGAGCAACAACCCTCTGGGAAATGTGCCAAAAGGGGTTTTTGAGGACAATTCGCTGCTTTCTAACTTGATGATGGACAACTGCAAAATTTCTAGTCTTACAGAGAACGTTTTTCAGGGTTTGCAATCTCTCGTCTATTTAGATTTGACCGGGAATAATTTACACATAATATCAGCCAATACGCTTACCTATCTACCGGTTCTGGTGACTCTGAAAATCAATGATAACAAACTTATGTTTGTAGAGGAAGGAGCCGTGGAGAGGGTCCCATTTCTCAGAAATATGAGTCTGTCGAATAATCGGTTGGTGGCATTCAATCGCAGCACATGGAACACTCTGATGAAATACAATTTGGATTACATCGATGTTTCTGGAAACCCATTTGCATGCCAGTGCAACTATGGATGGCTAAGTGACCTCGCTAACTCGTCTGAAAATGTTCTACACCAAAATGAAACCCTTTGCTCAGACGATTCCTTGAGCCAATTGCGAGGAAAACCTTTGTTAGAGTTTAATACGAGTAAATATTGTGTTCCAAATATTGTACTCATTTCCATTCTCCCTTTCGTTGGTCTCGCGTTGCTTTTTGGTCTGATGCTCGCTTTCCATAACAGATGGTTAATCAGATACAAACTATTCCTGGTGAAACTGGCGATCATCGGATACAGGGAAATGCAAGACGCGCGAGAACACGAAGAGTTTGTCTTTGATCTGAACATCATGTTTACTGAAGAAGACGAGGTGTGGGCAAGAGAGCACCTGCGACCTATCCTAGAAGCGCGTCTTCCCAATTACAACAGGTATGCTTTCGGTGATGAAGACCTCACCCTTGGAATGCACTACCTGGAGGCAGTTCATTACGCCGTGGAGCATAGCTTCAAGACCATCGTGCTTCTCAGCAGACGCGCTGTCCGGGACAACTGGTTTCTCATAAAGTTTCGCATTGCAATGGATCACGTACATGACGAACTGACAGAAAACACCGTGGTCATCTTTCTAGAAGATATTCCCGAGGACGAGATCCCGTACCTGGTTCGTCTGTATCTTCGCGATCGCAGACCGTACATGAGATGGCCCGAAGATGTCAGGGGACGCGAATACTTCTGGAACGAACTTACAAAGGTTGTCCCTTTTAATTTGAAGTACAACCCTTTGATACCGCCGGAATAAATGTAGACCATATCAATACATAAATATTAAAGACATACATATTCGCGGGGCTTGTTCCATAATTTCATCATAGCTTTGTTTGATGGGTAATGTGAATAAGGCCCGTATAACAAATCCCATTTTTTTTGGTCAAAAGAAGTTGTTGTCAAAAGCGTAGCATTTAAGTTATCAATTGTTATTGAATGCTTCGTTGTTTCTAATTGAACGATACATATTTCGCTCGCTTTTTTATCATTTGTATGCTCAAACAATTTTGGAATTGACGTTCAAGACGAATAAAGTAAGCGAATTGATTCACATCGAACTGTATTGCATCACAAGTTTATGTCAAGTCACTGTGGACGTAAGGAACATATATATATTTTACCTGGCAATATCAATGCTAAATGATGTTATGAACTATAATGGCAAACGTAGCGATAAGCAAACTTGATTAACAATGCACGAATACTGTAATGAAGTGATTTTATGATATAACCTGTACAGTACACTGTTTTTATTTCATTTAATTTCATTTTATTTCCAATAATATAAAAACATCAAAATTACAAAGTATTCAAGTACAAATTTAATATTGCATTGTAACATAGATATGACGAAGTAAAATAAAAAATATATATTGTAGAATGATCAATAAAACTGGAAATATGGGAAGTCCGCAAAGCAAAAGCTTGAAGGAAGGACAACCCGTTGTGAAAAGGCAAATATAGTTTTAATCAAAATAATACAATTAAGACTCCATATTATATCACTAAAATTAACAAAAAATAAACAGGAAGGAGAAGCCGGTGCAACCCCTCCCCCCACCCCAACCCCACCCCGGTTTGTGAGTTATCAATGTAAACAATAATATCCTTAACTACAAACATTCACATTATATGATTCTACAGTATTGCACACTCATTACTACGTATTTATAAATACCTCGTTTAACACACAAAACAAATTATACTGTTACACATGCATAAGACTTGTACAGTTTCTTGTTTAGAGTAGATTTAAAGGAAAATAACGATGAACATTGTTTCACATCAACTGATAGGGAGTTCCAAATGTCCGGTCCACAGTGTCTTATTGATTTACATGCTACAATAGTGTTGGGATTGGTAATATGTTATGTTAGCGATATTGTTCCAAAACAAAGTGCAAGATTATTGCCTCATATGAAAGAAGCTAAGGACATGGAGGTATATTTTATTGGCATAACATTGATTTGTGTATAAAACCAAACCAAACTTATATTGGACTGTTACCTAATATCGCTATAATTGTACTATATTTCATAATGTCAATATTTCATTGGAAAGAAGAACATAATAATGTATATTTGCTTTGACCGATCAAAATTAGAATCTATATGGCAGCTTCAACAAACATGTACAATTTTAAATGTACAGTGCCAGAGGTTGTATTGTTCTCTTAATTTTGGGACACAACTTGATCATACATAAATGAAGTCTGGAATCATAAAATTAGTTCATACAACATTACTAATACGCTCTAAAGTCACTATTTATAGTCATTTATTGGTTCATATGGCTATTATGTTCAAACTAATGACTGCTTGCAGAATATATTAAATGGGTATTTAAAATGAAATGGGATTATATTATCGAATTTGTATATTGATCTAAAAGGGAAGTAATAAAGACTTACTTATATAGCTTAAATTTAGAAGTTGAATTAATCATAATCTAATTTCGCCAAAACCATCTCAATACTTGACGTCTTTATACCCCGGTGGTGTCACTTAACTATTTTGCGACAAATAGTGCACGCGTTCGTAGCGGCCCAAAAGATACGTTCTCTTTGTACTCGAAGTCTTTATAATGCTCGTTTACGTAAACGTGTAAATAGAATGCGAAACCAAATAGGGTTGCAATTGAATAGCAATTTGTACCTGTTTTTTTTTTAGCTGTATAATTTGCTGAAAATCAATTTACACAAAAGGAGGTAATTTTGTCTGCAATAAAGTTAAAGGGGTAGTTTAGTTTTGGTAGAGAGGGCGCTGCGCATCACAACTTTTTTGTGAGGTAATGAAAAACTGAGTGTCGAATTTGAGAGAACATGCAATTTTAATGGCAGAATAAACTTTATTTGGTCAAAATCGACACAGAAACGGCTGAAATATCAATAAATATATCTGATCTTATAATTATTTGGGGCCCAAATAATTAGATGATTTTTAGAAAAAAATTTAAAATGCTTGCACTTTTTCAAAAATGTTCAAAAGCGTTTTTGAAATAGTTGTTGTTGATGTCTCTATCTAATCATTATATCAATAAAACATCACATGCATAATTTTGTATGAAAAATGGTTGAAACCAATGCCTTTTTAAAAAGCGTCCTCTTGTGTTTTAATGGCTCTTTTTGAATGATAACAGGCTTTTTACATAGTAGTTTGTAATTTTGTATACCTTTCGAGCATGGTGGAGTTATATCTATTAGTTTATAATGTTACTGTGCAGGTTTTGGCTACTAAAGTTCAGTCTTACCAAAACTAAACTACCCCTTTAATGGTTGCTTGCAGATGATATTAAAGGAGACGACCGGAAGATTTGTAAAAAATTCTACCATAATCTACATAAATCAAAGACCAAAACTACCTACTTTTAATAAAAAAACACCGTCCAAACCTGTCACAATCGAATTTTTAGTGTCACTAGTTTTGAATCGTAACTGTTCACTTTCTGTACGCTAGCGAGAAAGATCACGTGACGGCGTGGCGTATCAGCCTCACTTTGCGCGCGCTACCGCGGTGAAGCGGCTGCTATATTTTGCTTCACTTCGCTTGCTAAAATGCCGATGTGTCAAGCGTTTGGATGTTCGAATAAGCTAGGCAATGGCCAGAAAAGGAGTTTTTTCGCCATTCCCAACCCAGCAAATGAGAGGGAAAGGTGCGCTAGATGGCTCGCCAACATTGGAATTGACACATTTGACGTCAAAACGTACAAATATTGCAGGAATCGAGTCGTCTGTGAGGATCATTTCGAGCCGGAGTGAGCACTAGAAGGTCTGGCAGAGTTTCGGCAGGCCCCGCGCTGCGAGAGAGGTAGCTAGCTAGCGCGCCAACTGCCTTGTAAGTTGCACTCTTAAAAAGTGCCGAAAAGGAACGAAAATGCAAGATTATCACGATCGCACCTATTCTAGACTATCTCTTATTTTACTTACATGTTTGCAACCCTTGTAAAAAAGTACTGCGAGTACTGTGGTACTACTGCAGTAGTACCGCAGTAGTACTGTGGTACTACCGCAGTTCTCGTAGTACTTGTGAGTACCGTGGTATTACTGCAGTACTACCGCGGTACTACTGCGGTACTACTGCAGTACTTTTGCAGTCCTCGTAGTACTAACACACAATCCGCGGTACTCGTGGTAATACCGCAGTAATACTGCAGTACTACTACAGTACTACTGCAGTACTTCTGCAGTCCTCGTAGTACTAACACACAATCTGCGGTACTCGTGGTTAACCGCAGTAATACTGCAGTACTACTACAATACTACTGTGGAATTTGAATTTTTTGAAGTGACTATGAAATTTGTTCTACCGGATCGGAATGGGCCGTAAATCTAACTACAACTTAGGAAAGAAGAGAAAGGGAGACTATATATAGGGCATTCAGAACCCCTATTTCTGAAAGCCAAAGGCAAAGCCTACTACCGAAAAGGAGCCAGAGAAGACGACAATTCAAGGACTCTTTACTTAACTTCAGATTCTGAGGAATGTTTCAGATCAGTCCCACATACTTGAATTCATGTGTGGTTATGCACTTATGGCGCATGCCAATACCGCTGAGCTGAGCCTGAGTGAGGGAAATCCTAGCTTTCTTGCAAATTATCATTGAGTGCATTAATGGTGAGTGTACAGTTACAAAATATTATGTTTATTTAGTAGTTTAAATTGAAAAATAGGTTGTCCTGTTTCTATTTTTAGTATTTTAATAAATGTTTAAAATTTAAAACAAATAAAGTTTTAATAATTAACATATTAAACTATTGTAATTTGTCTTTTACCCTTGAACTGAACAAAATATTTGGCACTAGTTTACAAGTGTACCCATACTCTGGCGCTGGCCTCCTACGGCTACGCGGCTAGCTACCCGTGACTCGCACTTGGTTAGACTCACATCTGGTCCACTCAGGTGGACCATTTACGCGCAATATATGGTAATATACGGGAGATCACCATACTGCCTATTCATACACTGTACCGTTCATCAGTTGAACGTTGTGTGTTAGGATGCATCGGTAATGCAGACGGGAAATCATC
This sequence comes from Echinarachnius parma, assembly GCA_037951105.1. Classification (NCBI taxonomy): domain Eukaryota; kingdom Metazoa; phylum Echinodermata; class Echinoidea; order Clypeasteroida; family Echinarachniidae; genus Echinarachnius; species Echinarachnius parma. The sequence continues at coordinate 163,001 of JBAMJV010000409.1, forward strand.
CTTTTGTTTCTACATTTTGCAATCTTCAAAACAACAAAGTCGGTAATTATTATCAAAGTATATGACTTAGGGACCACATAAACGAATTTTTTTTTGCATTTGCTGGTAAATTTAGGGAGAAATCGGCAGACAAAAATTGTTTATTATTTGGATAGTGCAGCAGGCGGAAGAGGTTGATCTCCACACAATGCTACTGTAATGTACCTATGTGTGGTTAGACTTAGAACTTGGCTCACTTTTTCATGGGCATGGCCTCTTTGTCTTTGTCCTTTGACAGTCATTATTATTGTCATTTTCACTGTCGGCAAGCGCTAGATGCTATGATTGCCGCCGCTGGTGCGGGGCAAGAACACCGCCGGTCACGAGTACTCGTGATTTACGGAAAATCAGTTCACTGCCACTCAAAAACTTATTTTTACTTTTTGCGCGAATTGTGTAGCCCTATCAATTATCAATATATTTAGGGCTACTCTGGTACATTAACTCACCGATCTCGAGTGTCCCTCTACATCTAATTCTGTAATTACGGCAATTTGGGGTAATTTCCAACAATTTTCATCACTCTTCCTCGGTCTTTCGCGTACATTCTTTCAAACTGCCGTACGTTATAATGTGCATATCCGTTCAGTACAGTGCGTGCACGCTATACCAAACGGATGCACATTATGCAGTTGAAAAAAGGTACAGCGAAAGACGAAGAGTGATGAAAATCGTTGGAAATTACCCCAAATCGCCGTAATTACAGAATTACATGTAGCATTGTGTAGAGGGACACACGAGATCGGTGAGTTAATGTACCAGAGTAGCTCTAAATATATTGATAGGGCTACAAAATTCGCGCAAAAAGCGAAAATACATTGGTTTTCGAGTTGCAGTGAACTGATTTTCCGTAAGTCACACGAGTACTCGTGACCGGCAGTGTTCTTGCCCCGCGTCGCCCGCGGCGGCAATCTTAGCGTCTAACGCTAGAATGCCGACGTTGAAAATGACAATAATAATGTCAAAGAGGCCGGAAAGCGCTAGATATGTTGATCTAGCAGTAGCACTTGGTAAGTACCATACATATCGCGTATACGATGCATGCGGCGCGCGCCACACAAAGGCAGCTATGCTGCCCTGTATGGGAACAACATGGGCTGGTACAGACAAAGTTGGTCAAATTTTTATGCAAAATCAATCATAACTGGCCCTAAAAATGATACAAGTATTATTTGAACTTACCAAAATGTCGACAATATGGACCATTTACAATACTTTGTAGATGTGGCCACAGTGGCGCGCGCGTGAAGTTAGCGATATGTACATGTACTTGTAAGTTGTATTGTGCAGCAGTTAGCTGTGAAACATGCAAGAAAGTAAATATCTCCATATCTATGAAAAATACCCCCATTTTTACGTGACCGTAGCCCTACGTGATTTGGCTATTTTTACGTGAATCCAACTTGCGCATGCCCATCTCTGAAATTTCCGACTTATACATTTTAGCGTGCATGAGGTGTGACTGTTTCATGCACAAAGCATTGTCCGATGTTCGGAATCGAACCACGATCTTTACGCCGTCTGAGATTATGAGTGACACGCTACCGACTGCGCTAACTCGACTCGCTTGGTTTGTGAATAGAAAGTCAGGAGTAAAGGACTTTGTCTTTGTTTAGGGGGATACATAATTTAATTTTTGGTTGCTAGTTTCTGCCTATAGCCTCAGATTTAGTGGCTAAGTCTATTGAAGTCGGAAATTTCAGAGATCCGCAGGCGCACGTTGGAATCACGTAAAAATAGCCAAATCATGTAGGATTACGGTCACGTAAAAATTGACACAAAACAGGTAAACAAGAAAATAACTTTGAAATCATGACCATTATTTGAATAATTGTTGAAGATTTAGTTGATTTTTTGGAACGTTAGTTCGCCAAGCGCGAGTCATGGGTAGCTAGCAGCGTAGGGTGCCGGCGCCAGAGTATGGGTACACTTGTGAACTAGCGCCAAATATTTTACCTGTATAAATTAAAGTCATATTAATGACTTTTCGTAAAAAATTTGGAAATAAATAATTTGAAATTAACTTTGGTAAAAGAATTAGTATTCTTAAGTCATTTCTAGCCAAATCTTTCAATTTCTTCCATAACGGGCATATTTTCTGTGGCAGCGGAGCAACGAGAGGGCCTTTTTTGATGTCCTTCGCATTTAATGTAGTGGCTGTCAGTGGGAGATTACCTAGCGAACATCAAACAGCGTCAGGTTCTACCCTCTTCAGAAGTTGGATTTTCGAGGCAAGGAGCTGCAGACATCTTGTAGTTCTTGAGGCAGTGTCACTAGTTACCAACAGGGCCTACCAGCAACATGTTGAGCATGTTTAGCAGCACTCAAAGAAGGTATGAAATGTTGTTAATTCATAATTACATGAGTGATTTGTCATCACAGAAGATACTGCCTGATACAAGCCAACATTCAAAAGTTGTGAGATTATTGTCTTTAAAATGTGAACAAAAAACTATTTAAGAGCTAGCTAGATTAGATCTTGAAAATACAAGCTCTGTTTAATATGTCAAGCAACTGCAGACCATCTATGTGCCAAACTGTATTTTGGTTAAACTTGACAGAGTTGGAAATGGGTTTTAATTTTTGAAATGTGTTGTAATCGATAGTATCAGAATTTCAGATACTTCAACTGTTCATAGTATGTCAAATCTGATATATCGCGAGAACTAATATCTGACATCTATTTTCACTAGATATTCCTTTTCTATTAAAATATCACATAATTATTATTCCAATAATTGTATAATTTAAGTCTCAAATATCGCAAGTTTGGACAATATTATAAATTTAATTGATCACTTTTGCACTGTCAAAGTGATTCAATCAGATGTGTGATATCACAGGGTGGTGAGTTTTTTTAACTTGGTAAAAGGAAAAAAATAATTCATGATCAAGTGCATAGATTTAGAACAGAAAAGGAATGAGCCTGAGAGTTGGACTAACATTGCCTTGTGAAGAGATGTTCTGTGCCCCGTTGCAGAAAGAGATACAATCGATTGTAAGTTGCAATTAATTGTAAGTCGTATCACGTGTTCTACATGCGCAAATCTGATTGGTTGGAACGTTCAAATTTTCTGACTTACAATCACTTGTAACTTACAATCAATTGTCTCTCTTTCTGCAACAGGGCCATGGTCTTGTGGTCAGAGCCGATCCACTCTTCACACTTATCGGCCCACGTTCGAACTTTGGCCGTATCTATCATAAGTGATTGAATGCCTCTGTAAAAACCAAAGAACCCAAGCCGCCACACTAACTTTTTTCTGTACTGGCATGTTTGGGCAAGTAAAATATTAATATGGAAATTTTATTTGCACCAATATAAAATTTACTTGCCCGCGTACTTCTATATGAGATGTACACGTTTAAATAACATTGTTCTCTTGTAGTTGAACATTATTTAGTTGCCTGATCGGGCAAGCAAACTAGACGATTTATGAAACCATTGGTTTTAGTTGCATCCTTTAGAATCCTTTGTCACAATTGTAAACTTCAACATATTATTCTTGTGGTTCATGGAATGTTTTACTTAACTTTCAGGTGCCTGCAACAGAAGGATATCCTTAGTACATTCATCAAAATATATTCTTGTGTATTTTTGTATGTATTATTGTCTTTTTTCTCTTTGGTTCATTCCAGGCTACTGAGGAGCATGGAGGAGGCAGCTAAAGAAGTGCCAGGCCTGGCTATAGAGGAGGACCCAATAATCGATAAAGACACTGATCGACAAGGAATGATGAGGCAAACTGAGAAAGGGAAGGGGCTCCATGGACCTGGGTTACAAAATTAAACTAGGTTTTTAAACTCTTTTTATAGATATTTTGGCCTATAAATTCTCATCAGTGGCACTACTTTAGTCCGGGCTAAAAAGAAAGAAAATACTAGTAACTAGTAACCTGTTAAATTTCACAAGTCCATTGATGGTCGTCATTTGCCACTGGAGACATTCTTTGTTAATTTTTATCATCCAATCAATCCCTCTATTTCTGCTTAAACATCAGGACAAAGGGCCGATATTCCAGTAATATTATAACCGATAATGTGTCATGCCATGTCCTTGATGATCCAGAAACAATTATTACACGTTTTAATGATTATTGTTCAAAGTTACCTGTAGTTGTTAATGAATTAATCTCATCCGTTTACCCTTCAAAAAATGTTTACAAAATGTATTCACTTCAATAAAAATACAGCATTCTAGCTGTCATAATATGTGAAGCTAAAACTTCTTTTTTAAAGATATAATTAGATTGTACACACCTAAATTTAATGGATTATAAACAAATAGTTTTACACCTGAAATGTATTTACCTTCAAAATAATCTTTGTTACGATCTGAATACTTGATTATTTAAGTTCTCCTTATTCTAAAATATATTTTGCAACTTCGGTTTGATTTCCTAGTATAATTAATGTTTTCGTTGCAATTCGGGACAGTTGTTTTATAACTATACAGTAAATCATGTAAAGCATAATAAATTTTGTTTTTATTACGCAAGAAAACAGTTTGATTTCCTAGTATAATTAATTTTTTTGTTGCAACTCGGGTACAGATGTTTTTTAACTACATGTATACAGTTGTTTTGATCATGTTAAGCATTATATATATATTTTTGTTATGCAAGGGTATAACTTTTTTTTTTGCAACTCAGACTTTTTATATCAATCTCTTAACTTGCCTTTACCAAACATTCAGTCATTGTTTGTGAAGCCATAGTCATAGTAGTTCAAAAGTAATAGAGTAGAAATGTTAAATACCTAAATACACATCTACCTCAAAAATAAACTTTGTTATAATATAAATACTTTTGTAATGTTCTTATTATTGTAAAAAGCTGACTGAATTTGTGATTGTTCTTGTATTCTGTGAAAAGGATGCATGCAGATTAATACCGCAGTACTACTACAGTACAAGTACCGCAGTAGTACCGCAGTACAAGTACCGCAGTACAAGTACCGCAGTAGTACTACAGTACAATTACAGCAGTAGTACCGCAGTACAAGTACCACAATATTACCGCAGTAGTACTGCAGTACTACTGCAGTACAATTACCGCAGTAATACCGCAGTACAATTACCGCAATATTACTGCAGTAGTACCACTGTACTACTGCAGTACAATTACCGCAGTACTACTGCAGTACAATTACCGCAGTAATACCGCAGTAGTACCGCAGTAGTACCACAGTAGTACCGCAGTACTTGTACCGCAGTACTATCGCAGTATTTTCCGTCCAATTTACCGGAGTAAATGTACTGCGGGTACCGCAGTACAAGTACTGCGGTACTACTGCAGTACTTTTACCGCAGTAGTACCGCAGTACTTTTTTACAAGGGAAGGCTGTTTTTTAAAAATACGAGAACAATTACCTGCAAAAACGGCAAACAAATACGCTGATAATCTCCCGATAATTTCCTAACTCGCTCGGACCAGATGAACTGAACCTAGCGCACTTTTGTTGCCAATTTGCGAATGGGGTAGACTACGTGTATGATACGCATACTACACGTTATATGATATCGCAGCCCAGAATTTGGCAACGTTCGCGAACGATCTGATTTTCTGCTATTTTCAATCGCTTAGTGAAAGTCTCGCTCGCGTAACAAGCGCTTGAGTTTTGAATGTTTCACTTCGGGAAAAGTAATATTTTGCTCAAAACTGAGGTAATTCTGAATGTTCTGTAACTATATTTCCGTAAATATTGTTACATAAATCCAGCAAAGCATCGATGTTTGTCATGTTATTGCCGTATAAAAAGATGAATTTGAGCGCGAAACACTGCATTTTTGCACACCGCTTTATGAGATTCGATCGGATAAAGCCGCCGCGCAGCAGCCGCGGTTCAGCTGCCTGTGCTGCGCTGGCGGGCGGCCGGACGACCGCGGGCTGCAAATTTTGCGGCAGAGGGCTGATGAAAGTGAGGCGGCTACGTCATGCGCAATGCATCCTGGGACAGATTCTACTCGAGGCTGCTCGCGGCCGATTCGAACAAGAAGAATTACCTTATTTTTTCGAAAACTGATTGTGAATGATTCTGATGGTCTTTTCTCATCGGGAAAAAGGTTATAGACTCCTAAAATATTGTACTTTCCCCCGGAAACTGCTGAAAATCGTCCGGAGGTCCCCTTTAAAAGGGTAATTAAAATAAAAATGGGTTTATGTGATCGAGCCTAAGGATTTGTGTATTAATCTCAAAATGAATTAGTATAGACTTACTTATCACAATTCACAATTATAATCTAAATGGCTGCTTCAAAACATGCTATATATTTTGCAAAGTGCATTTAAAATGTACAATGCCAGAGAGGTTGTAATTTGTTATTTGTGTGTGTACACAACTTGATCATACGTAAATGAAGTCTGTAATCATGAAATGGGCAATTCCATGATAAGAGAGACATTCAAACCAATATTCTATTTCATATTTCTTAAATCCTGGTTCTGTTTAAAGTTTCATTATCTCAGGACTCACTATAAAATATAGAGAGCTATAATTCCCCACCTTTAAATCACACAGTCGTGGCCTCGTTACGGAGAAACAGAACTATACATGACATGGCTCATGTGGGACTACACATGCGTTAAACAAAGTTTTACAGGATTTTAAAGAAATGTATAATTTAGTTTTCATTTGTTTTTCTTTTGGATACTTTAAATCACTTCACAACCGGTGTCACCTGTATGAATTTTAAATGCATATTCACGGCTAAAAACATCATTTTAATTTGTACGGACAAATTGTAACGTTACTATTAAACCGTAACGTTACTAACCATGTTTTTGTTGCTTCTACTAAAACCAAAAATATATATTTCAATAGTTGATACATCACACCACTTGCCAAGAACTGTCAATATTGTAATGATACAAATTTATTTCAGATGACTCCTGTTTACAAGAAATATTTTTCACAAGGACTCATGTTTTTTGTCCATGACCTTCTTTTGTAACGTTACTAACCAAAGTTTGAGTTTGTATTGTCACTCACTGAAATAATTATGTGGAATTGTTTTGAATTACTGTGTGAAGGAGGTTTTGTCAGGATGTATTGAATGTACCCACAATTTTAAGAAAATAATCAGGCATGTTTATGTAGCATCCTATTATATTGTACAAGATGCCTTCAAATCTAAAGTTACTAATCGTGGAATTGCCCAAATGTATTAATACGTTCTAAATTCACTACTTATAGTCATTTATTGGTTCATATCGTTATTATGTCCACATTAATGACTGCTTGCAGAATATTATATTAAATGGGTAATTAAAATGAAATGGGTTTATCATATCGAATGTGTGTATTTATCTAAAAGGGAAGTAATAAAGACTTACTTAGAGCTTAAAATTAGGAGTTGAATTAATCATACTTAAATTTCCCCGAAACCATCTCAATACTTGACGTCTTTAAACCACGGTGGTGTCACTTATATGACTTAACTATTTTGCGAAAAATAATGTACCCGACCGTAGCGGCCCACAAGATACGTTATCTTTGTACTCGAAGTCTTTAAAATGCTCGTTTACGTAAACATGTACATGGAAAGCAAAAACAAATAGGGTTGCAATTGAATACCAATTCGGACCTGTTTTCATTTTAGATGTATGATTTGCTGAAAATTAATTTACACAAAAAGGGGGGTCCTTCTTTTTCTTCAATAAGGATTATGTGTTACACCTTGCGGAATATGAAGTGACACCACACGCCTTTGTACCTAATACAGATTTATCATTCATCACAGACGATTGCAGCTATTACATGTTGTCTGGGTTGCTAATTAACTTGTGTTTCATTTGTCTTGTCTGTCTACTAGAAAGGTATTTTCTATTTTGTGTTATTTAATATGCCCTATTGTATGTATATTTAGCCATGTTAATGTAATATTATATAACTTTGTCAACCAGTGGTATTTGAGTATGGAAAATGTAGCATAGCAATAAATATAAAGCGCACACATTACAGTGCTAATTAAGGAAGTAAGGGTGATCCAAACACACCAGGCTGGGGTGTTCCAAAAAGATTGAAGGGAACCACTAGGTAAAGAGCAACACATAATTTCATGAATCGGTATCGTTTCGTGATATCAAATAGATACCAAACATGTTGCAAAGGGTTGTGTAGCTCATAAACAAAGCAATTAATTACCACGGAAGCAATTTTATTTCCTGGTTCCGTACGGGCCAAACATTTGCGAGTGCGACAATGCTATTCGCGCGTACGTTTGGATACAATAGAATCCCGGACGATTCGTTCGCTCTGGACAAATTAGTTTTCGCAATTAAGTCCCATGAACGCTTTCTTCAGAAAGGTGATGCGTTTTTCAAATATATATTTTTTCTGGAAACATATTTGTGTGAACTTGTTAATGGAATGAACTACTAAAGATCTTACCTTACATTTAAACGAATATTATGTTTGGGTGATGGTACCATTTAAGTTGAACTTTAAGTCTAAGATAGACCTAACTAATATGGAAAGCCATTTGTAGCCTTGGAATGAAACATTTTCAAAAGCAAAAAGGCAAGTAGTGAACTACTTGCTCGTCAGCATACACTCTCATACACTTAACATCAATAACAAGAAATGTCCCTGACAATAAACAGATATTACTAAGATCTTAGTAAACATTAATGTTTACGCTTTAAAAAAAAAGTTTGTTTGTTTCCAAAAAAAATAACGGCTTCTAAAAATGTTTAAGTCCAACTTACAGTTAAGTTCCACTTAGGATCTTTGTATAACACACCTGACGCCGCATTGTATATATGGTAGAACAAAACTTGACGTGGTTTTGAAATATCATTAACATGCTTTTTTTTCAATTATTAGAAAAACAAAATAAGAAAACTGCGTATAGACGTGACATGATTCATCAATGTTTATTATTTCTATTATCACCACTACAAGTACTCTTTATATATTATAGCAAGTACCGGGCTGTGCACTTCACCCAACATAAACAGTTTATTCTCACTTCTTTGTCAATCCAATTTCGATTCTGCTTTATACAAGAGTATTACAATCTGTTGTGTACATTATTACATTGGATGTGCTTATAGTCAATGTAAACAATGATCGTTATAAGATAAATACATCTCACTCGAATAATGAAATAGTATTATCTTTAAAACTCTCACTTCTATGACCTCCTTGACAGTTTGTAATTACGGTTTGTCTCATGATGATGAATGCGATACATCTTGTTCGTGCATCATTATAATCATAGTTGCCGCTGCAGATGGTTGTGACTTGGCTCCTGAGAAGTTTACGTGGCTCGATATATAACTTACGAAATAGATATAAATCCCACAATTCCTGTTGAAATGAACTCACATTGAACGTGAACAAGGGACTTGGCTGCACGAGAGGTAACCGTCATTCAGTGAATATTTCAGCGCTTATCACTGCAGTAATTTTGAAATATATTTGATATGACATGTTTATTTGAAAAGTTCGATAATCATGGTCGAAAAAACAAATCACGCCGTTATGTGATTTGTATTATTGCAATAGTCAGAGTACAAATTTCATAATCTAACCATTTTAAATGCTGCATTATAAAATATGGTATACATCATAGGTTTATCAAATCGACGGATAATGTTATTATGAACGCCTTCAAATTGATTCAATGTTTGCTCTCGAAATATTTTCTAGAAATCCTACTGATGGTACTTATTTTTGTTTAACTGTTTCCAACTTCCAGAGCTCATCGAGTGCCGATAAAACCATGGGAACGGTGTACAGACACGTTTGCCTTCTACTCATCATCGCGATGAGTGGAGTGGAAGGGGCTTACACCTCAACCAGTGGCGGCAAGGAAATCCTCTCTGGCCAGTTAGATAGGCTCCAGATATACAAGGGTCGCTTCACCCGAACATCATGTCAGTGGAACCTAGGTGATAAATCAGTGACGTGTGCCGACAGGCATCTCCGAACTGTTCCAAGCGATTTTCCTCATAATGCAATAAAGTTTACCTACAGTACAATAAGATCAGTATTCTGTTGAACACACCATTTGAAACCTATCCGAATCTGGTAATTTTGGATTTGAGCTCCAACGCACTTCAAACGATTCAGTCTGCGGCTTTCCAGCCTCTCAAACATCTGACACACTTGTATCTGTCTAAGAATGTCAATCTGGTAATACCAAGCAGTGTCCCATTTCAACCCCTTGAAGCACTCGTTGTATTAGAAATGAAAGCATGCCGTCTGCAAGCTTTGCCAGACGATTTGATGAACTGGTTTCCACATTTGAAATATCTTGATCTATCGGGAAACCATCTAAGCTCTTTGAATGTGTCTCGATGTAAGACAGACCGACTGAATGAAGCATTACTCAATATAAACCAGTTACAAATTCTGACTCCAGATACATTTATGTTCCTTTGTCCAACCGACTTGATCGGTCTGTTAGCGAACCAGATCAGTTACATTTCGGAAGATGCAATAGCAGCATTGCCAGTCGATATGATTGTGCTAGGGATGCAATTCGCTCCAACTGCATCTATGTTTTTAAACCTCACAAGAGGTGTTGCAACGTCAATTATTAGCACTCCCTGGCTTACAGATATGACGTTGAGTGATGGCATTCCAGTTGGAGTATTCAGACCTTTATATAATCACCCATTGGACCTACGCTTAATCGTCAGCAGCGGGGATCTCCATCTTTATAGAAAAGTCTTTTTTTGGTTACGCTGTCTTGACTTGAGATTAATCGGTAATTTCATCAACGAAATCGAACCAGAATATTTCTTAGGAATGTCTGGGTCTACGAACATTGGAGTTGAGTGATAACCAAATCATGCACATTAATCCACATAATACCACTTGGAAAAGTAATATGACGGAGCTTGATCTGTCGGGAAATAAAATAGCAGCCCTCAAGGGTTATCAGTTACGTGGCCTCAGAAATGTAAAGGCCTTGAATCTTAGCCGTAATAGGGAACTGATTATGTTGGACTTATATCCATATGACGGGTTTGACAGCCTTGAACAAATTGATGTTACAGAAACGGCGATAATAAAGCTTGGCCTGTCGTCTGGTGTTTCCGAATTTTATTTTTCTGATCACATACCTCATGGAAATTACCCTTTCTCACCACGTCAAACTTTTAACAATACAATCAAGCTAGAAATCATAGACGTCAGTAACTCGGACCTCAACAGAGGTAATCTTTGGGAATCATATTTTGGTAGATCTTTGTTCCGTGGATTAATTAATCTGTGTGAGCTGCATCTGAGCAACAACCCTCTGGGGGATTTGCCAGAAATGGTTTTTGAGGACAACTCGTTGCTTGCTAACCTGATGATAGACAACTGCAACATTTATAGTCTGCCCAGGAAAGTTTTTAAAGGGGCCCTGCAATCCAAATAAATTAGCCTTTTAAAAGTTGTCAACATAGTTTTATGTCACTATTCCAGTCAAATTATGTACAACAAATTACTGAATTGAGAAAAACATTACAATTTGTACCAGAATCACAGCATTTCACGACTTGATATGCCCCGCCCCTCAATAAAGTGCCGTTCTCGGCGATAGAGGGCTTGGATTTGTGACGTCATTGCAGGAGATTGTAAGGCTTTGGTGTGCAATTGGTGTGTATATAACGCACACTATTATTGCATCAAATGGTAATATAGAGCATTAAAACTGTAGAAATCGGAACTCTTGTATTCAGTATACATATTACATTGTATATGTAATCAAATGTGTTAATTTTAGGGCGTGCTTTGTTATAATTTCCATTTTTCGAGCAAATAATAACCTCCTTTTGGTGAAAATCCAGTAGCAGACGAAAAACTGCCTAGGCTTAAGAACATACCCTTTTGCGTTTTACGAGTGTGCTATCCTGCTAATACGACAGCGCCCACTTGTACGAACGACTGGTAAACGCATCCAGCTTTCCGTGATTGAGATCGTACGGTGCGCCCAAGTACTGAGCTACCATGTACGGTACGATTAGCCGATGCGGTGGCCGTGGGTATACTGCCATACAACAGCAGTGTTGGAGTCATACTTCTATGCATACATAACGTGTACGTACGTGTACGGTCGATCGGGTTGTTGTTCTGTGATCAGCTGTTTCCGAACAGCTGTTTTACATTGTATTATCTTCGCGTTCAAGTGGATTTGAGAGTTAGCAGCTCTAGCTCAGTGAAATTATTACAATGTCATCATCACGGTGTGTTGTTGCTGGTTACACATACATACAACAATACGAACAATGAAGATGTGAGCCTTCACGAGCGACTAGTCATTTTAGACGAATGGACTTCAATCAAAGGTGAAGCTTACGAGAGATGACTGTCCCAGTGGAATCGCGATCTGGTGTTATCTGTATAGACTGTACTTTCAGACGATGATTTTGAACTAGCTGGGCTTCATTTCATGCCATCAAATTGCCATCAACCAACTTGTAGGAAAGGCCTGTGAGAATTGCCGTTGAGAAACACAAAATGGGGGTAAGAATATGACAACAAGTTGTACTGAAATGAAAACAATATTAATTTAAACGTTCTGTCAACAGTAAATTGATCCAAATCAAAATCCAAAAGCAATGCCAAAGTTCTATTATTCATATAAGAACAACAATTATAGTCTTTCTTGAGGTGATAACTGATGTGATAATTGCAAGATTATGAAGCGTGACATAATTGCCATGACCATGTCAGATCATTGTCTTGCTTTTACATCAGTTGTATTGCATGATAGCTTGTGTGATAATAATTATCAGGCTAGTTTGATTGTTATATTATAATAACCCATTGCTTACAGGAACCAAGTCAGCTTTGTACAGATGTGATTTCACAATCTCTTGTCTTGGGACACAAATTCATCTCACACATCACAGTAGCTTTACATGTATGTAAAAAAAAAAAAAATAAATAAAAGATGTAGGTCAGTGTTGGTTTTATATTTCTTCCTTTTTACTGTGTGAACATTCAGGTACCAACGTTTGAGAACAAATTGGAGGCACATTTGCTGAAGGACATGATAAGCTGTATGGGGGAAGCAAACTTCTTCGCTGGATGCATTTTATGGAGTCCCAATCTGAAGGCATATATGGATACAAGGGCATGACAACAAGGTACATGTATGTCTAAATATAATTTCTTATGCCTGCGGCGACTTTTTTTTGAGTAATGCAAAATTGATTCAATCCATCAGATCAACCGTTTCCTAAAATCCCTAATAAAATTTGCATACACTGTTATGCAATCAAATTATTTGAATGTGACTAAATGCACAGTGGCATATGGCATATGAGTGGAATGTGCAGAATGACGGTGGTACAGTGGAACCTCGTTATAACGAGGTCCTTGGGACCATGAAAATTACGTTGTTATATCAGGTTTTGTCATTATATCAGGGTAAAAAAACAAAGAAATATAAAGGGCTGGGACCAGCAAAATGACCTTGTTATAACGAGGGTTTTGTTATCCGACCTCTTTATAACGAGGTTCCACTGTACAATAAAATGCCCCACAGTGTTAGGGCATAGATATGGATGTAACAGGTCATTAGAACCTTGATTCATATTCTAAAATAATTCTAATCATCACAGGAAAACATTAATTTTTAATCTATAACCAACATAGGTATAACCTGTATAATATGATATCATACCTTTTTATAATGTTTTATGATAGGTCTTCATTATGTGTGAAATTTTCCATCAGTGAAAGAAGTTAAAGTGGTCAAATAAAAAATATAAATTTACTTGAAAAGTCCAAAAGTGGATTTAGCGCTTTTTGGAATTAAAGTCTTCATTTATACCCATCTTCTCTTCAATTCCTGTCAAAAGTATACATGCACACACATACACAAACAATTTAACATACTTATTTGTTTGAGGATGTTAGTAGACATGATTTCATGAATGTTGACGGTGAGTTTTTTTCTAATTCGACCACATCCCAAACTGATCCAAATTGCTAAATAATTGAAATTTGTGTTCAAAACAGGCTGCCAAAAAGAAACAAAACTTGCAGATTTGACTTATGGACCCATCAGCATGCTGCATTGTTTTACAATTGATCGGATATTTTTACTTTAATTCGAGACACTCATAAAAGTGTGCCCATTCCCATCCCACATACTGTACACACATATCAAACTTTCAAACATTGTTTTGCTGTAATGTGAGCAAATTATATTTATTACCAAAAAATAAACAAAACATAGCAATCAGCTTTTTTTCAGTCTGAATTTCGTAAACAAACTACATGTAGTAGCCAAGGTAAAATTCACATGTAAGATGAAAATGGATTATTATGGAATTTACTCACTCCATAAGTAAAATATTCCAAAAATAATCAGCAGATGGAATGTAAGTAAGATGTGACCATAATGGTATTCCTGTGCTGAAGGAGTTTTGCAGAGAAATGTCACTTTGAAAATGTTATAAATAGTCTGTACAGCCTACAGGTTAGAAGTGCCAGTAGACGATCGTGATGCGAAGGCTTCCTGAAGCCTGTATATGAGTCTGAAGGGAAGGTTGCCCTATCCATCCTCATGGCGCAGGATGGTAGTGGCACTCTCACCTGGCACCCCAGATAACCCCAACACCACCGTGCCATTTGCCTATAGGCAGCATGATTGTTTCTCCTGGGAAAAGAGCAATAGAAAGAGAAAAGAAAAGTTTGTGAGAAAAGGTATTACAAAAATCTAATTGTAAGACCCATATGAGTGCTTATTAATCAGTTGTTATTAATACAATGTGTAATATACAGGGTCTTGTATAGTAGTTCTAAATGTCTTTATGTACATGGACTGTATCATAGGTGTACCCGGAGGTGGAGGAGGGGTGACCAAAAATTACTGTTTGGGGGGTTTGAACCCCCCCCTTTTCAACGTGCATATAATATTGGTCTTGCCCCCCCCCCCCCCCCCCCCCCCCCCCCCACTAACAGAATTCTCAACCAATGGTCTTCGTGTCAAAAAGTTTTGAAGGTACTTCCTCTCAGCTTCAAAGATTTTCTACGAATACCCCTCCCCCCCCCTCGCTAACAGAAATTTGGCTGACGAAATAACCCCCCCCCCCCCCTTGAAAATATCCTGGGTACGCCACTGCACTGTACATATCAGGCATGGTTAAAAGTACATTTACAATCTTTAAAAAGTCCAACCTACCCATTAACTGATGCGTTCATCTTCGTATCCTTCCCGTAGATATTGTTGGCGGAACTGATAGTATGCAGTCTCCAGCACTGCATGCAAATTCCTAAAACCTGGGTGCTCTGTGATGCAGTCCAGGGTCTTCTCATATAAGAGTTCACCTTCTCCACCACCTGCAGGATCTCCTTGCAACATGTGAACTCTTTCACCGTCGGCATGGCCGAGCAGCCTCCAGCACATGAACACCTGCAAATTGTAGAAATGTGCAAATTGATAGCTTATTTATACCTCTTCAGTACAGCAAATTATAGTCCATATACCGTATATTGCAGTAGTGTTTGAAGCTTGAGCAACAGAGCGAGCCTCTAAACATACTAAATGCTGCTTCAAAATACATTATCTTTATTATTTACAGTCCTATCATCATTTAGTACTTTATATCTTGTGTCTGTTGCAGCGTAGCTGTAGTGATCCCCTTGTAGTTGTAGGGGTGCGTTGGCCTGTGCCCCACCCCTAAGCCGGGCCGACTGCGCTAGCTCAATAAGGCCATGCAACGGGCACAGGTAATTTAAATCAGTACAGTATCAAATCGCTCGGATCACCTATAGTATCCGATTATGCCCATGCTTATCAATTCTATCCAACGATCAGTACTTTCTCTTCTATTATAGATTACAAAATAAGCAGTTAATATCTTACGATAATATCATCATAAATTGTAAAATTGAAACTCACCAACTGTTGTTTCCAATCCTATTTTCCTGGTCGGCCTGCTGAGTGCTGGTAGTGACTGGTACTCGGAAGCTTTATCACGATCGCCGGTACGCGTATCCGCCGAGGCTACGGGTGCAGATTAGTACGGCTGTACACCCGCTGGTCAGAGTTGCAGCTGCATCGCCATCTTCCTCTTCCACCTCAAAATGTAACATTTCAGCATCTGATATATCACTCCCAATGTCATAGTCTTGCTCGTTATCACTGCCTGATAAATCACAGTTGAATTCATCTATTGGGAATTACATTTATTTGCTAAATTAAACAATTTTCCTTGAGTACTTCAGCGAGAACATGTACTATAGTACACAAACGATGCGAGCTGCGAGAATGTAAACAACACAGGCTCCTGCAATGACGTCACAGACCTCACGTAATTTATGCAGACTCGAAGCTGCTCTTGGACAAATTTCACGGGTCGTTCCCGATAGAGATATTGGAGTCAGATTTTTTTATAATGCGTTTTTTTCAAAGAAAAACTCTTGTCATTATGGAATTCTGCGTGGAAAACTATGTTAGAGTGTTGAAAAGTCAAATTTTGCTCCTTTTTGACCGCAAAGGCCCTTTAAGGGTTTGCCATCTCTCGTCTATTTAGATTTGAATGGCAATAATTTACTCATAATATCAGCCAATGCGCTTACCTATCTACCAGTTTTGGTGACTCTGAAAATCAATGATAACAAACTTATGTTTGTAGAGGAAGGAGCCGTAGAGAGGGTCCCATTTCTAAGAAATTTGAGTCTATCGAATAATCGGTTGGTGGCATTCAATCGCAGCACATGGAACACTCTAATGAAATACAAATTGCATTACATCGATGTTTCTGGGAACCCTTTAGCTTGTCAGTGCAACTATGGCTGGTTGCACGACCTTGCAAACTCCTCTGGAATGTTTATGTTTAAATAGTTATGTTACCTAGTAATTATAGTCTATACGGCCGCTTCAAAAATATCTTGCAAAATGCAGATAAAAATGAACAATGTCGCGTTTTTTTCTTATTCTGGGTACAAAACTTGATCTCGTAAATGAAGGCTGTAATCATGAAATGTGCTTATAAAACAGTATTAACACGCTCTAAAGTCACTTTTCATAGTCATTTTTTAGTTCATATCGCTAGTACGTTTAAGTTCAAGGGATAGTTGAGTTGTGGTAAAGAGAGTACATTTTTTGTCAAACTGAATTGTAGTAACCAAAACATGCACCATTACATTACAAACTAACAGTTATAACTCCATCATGCTCGAAATGAATAGAACATTAAAAATGACGAAGTAAAAATCATGTTATTATTCAAAAAGAGCCGTTACCAAAGGGCACTCTCTCAAAACTCATTGGTTTCATCCATTTAAAATAAAACATTGTGCATTGTAATGTTTTGTTGAACTATTGATTCGATAGAGACATAATCAACAACTATTTAAAACCTATTTTGTAAATTTTTGAACTAGAGGAAGCATTTTTAAGAATTTGTTAACGGCTGGTTCAAAATTTTCTAATAATTGTGAGGCCCCACATTTATTACAAATGGTTATGTTTATGGATATTTCAGACATTTATGAACCGATTTTGATCAAATAAAGTTTATTCTGTCATTAAAATATTATGCTCTTTCAAATTTTACACTCAGTTTTTCATTATCTCACAAACAAATTATTTTGTGTAGCGCCCTCTCTACCAAAACTCAACTATCCCTTTAAAGGGATTTAGTAACATTGTCCTTATCCTCAAAATCCAATTGAAATTATAGCGGTTCCCTCATACCTTGTTCTTTTCTTATTAACAATAAAATCATGGGACAGATTTCGGTTTTTCAAATTTCCCTTTCGTTAAAAAGATATTTACGATTGAAGGGTTCAGATGTCAATTTATCCAACGGATCGTCAGAACCCTGTACAAAGTGAGTGCAATGAGTAGGTGAATGTCACCTTGCATTTTTGCTCATTTACTCGGCCATATAAAGTCCCCTTAACTTGAAATGTTCACACATCACCTAGTGGACATATCAGATAACAATTATATATATTGTATCAACCACTTCTAGATCCCGTTAATGGTTGCTTGTAGATGATATTTTTAAGGGTTATTAGGAACAAAAATGGGTTTATTTGATCGTACAAAAGGATGTGTGTATCAATCTTAAACGGAAGTTGTAAAGACTTACTTAGAGCTGAAATTGTATAATCTGTATATTACTCGCTTATGACCTGTATGTTACACTGTTTGTATTTTTATGTTATCGCTATAATTGTACTTTATCAATATTTCATAGGAAAGAAGAAAATAATACTGTCTATTTGCTTTGGCCGATCATAAATATAATATAAACAGCCGCTTCAAAAACATGCGATATATTTTTCAAAATGCACTTAAAATGTACAATGCCAGAGAGGTTGTATTGTTTTTATGTTCTATTTCCAAGAATTAATCATACATAAATGAAGTTTGTAATCATGAAATGAGTTCATACAATATTATTAATACGCTGTAAAGCAATTATAGTCATTTATTGGTTCACGTCGCTTATCATGTTCAAGTTAATGGTTGCTTGCAGATAATATTAAAAGGGTAATTCAAATTAAATAGGTGTATGTAATCGATCATAACGATGTGTGTATTAATATTTAAGGGAAGTTTCAAAAACTTACCGGTACTTAGAATTTGAATGTTAAAGTTGAACAAAATTAAACTCGAATTTCCCGCCCAAACCATCTTAATATTTGACGTCGTACCCAGGTGGCGTCACTTCACAATTTTGCAAAAAATAGGTTAGCCGTTCGTAGGGGGCAACAATGGATCTTCTCGTTGTAATCCAAGTCTTTAAAATACTCGTTTCCGTACTGGTGTACATGGAATGCCAAACAATAGGGTTACAATTTAATACCAATTTCTATATTTATTTTGTTTTTTATTTAGTTATTTTTTTTTTAGTTATTTTTTTTTTTTCCTTTTTGTGGGGGATTAATAATAAAGATAATTTGCTGAAAATGAAATGACACCGCTGCGAAAAGAGTGTACTTTTCACTTCAAGAAGGATCACGTGTTATGAAGGGGCACCACCAGGCGTTGTACCAGGTACGGATGCGTTGACGATGACCTACGGTATATGACACGCCGTCTGGGCTGCTAAGTGCATTTTGTGGTATTATCGTGATCTTTGTATTAAAAAAAACGGTCGCTGGGACAGTATGTATTTGATATCGTATTAATGCTAATTGATATCGATATAATTGTACGTTGTCAGTATTACATTTGAGATATATATGTAAGATATGTCATATATTATGTACGTGTGTCTGGTTGTTTGCTTGCAACATCTAATATGTCTTGCAAAATTATGTTAAAACTGTATGACCGTCTGGGGGAAAAAAATAGGTCATACATAACCGAAATCTAGCTTTATACAGCATTATTTATATACGCACTAAATTGATTCATACACAAAACCGATTACAGTCATTTATTGGTTTATATCGCTGTTATATAAAGTAAATATTTGCTTGCAGAGGATAAAAGAGTAACTTTTAAAAATCGGTTTATTTGATCAAACATAACGATTTGCGTATCTTATAGAGAAATGAAGTAAAACGTTACTCATAACTCTAGTGTTTCAAAGAGTTTTAGATTATATTTGCTAGGTTTTTTAGGAATAACAGTCATTTATTGGTTTATATCGCTGTTATATAAAGTAAATATATGCTTGCAGAGGATAAAAGAGTAACTTTTAAAAATCGGTTTATTTGATCAAACATAACGATTTGCGTATCTTATAGAGAAATGAAGTTAAAACGTTACTCATAACTCTAGTGTTTCAAAGAGTTTTAGATTATATTTGCTAGGTTTTTTAGGAAATTGCCTGAAAGCGTTGAAAATATATTTGTTTCAATTATAATATTTCACACTCCAACTGGGGATGCTGAGGACACAAGTAACAGCTATATGAAAATGTTTCCGCTAAATAGAGGAAATGTACATTGTTGGTCATAAAGTTGGAATTGTTTTTTTATTTGTTTAGATCCAACCTCATTCTTTTTTCCTGTTTTTTGCACCTAATGAATCGTTTTAGACAAACAATAATTTTTTTTTTTTTTTCAAAACTGCCAATGTACAATACTGGTTGAATGGGTTTGCATTAATTAATTTAGCTTTTTAAAGCTCAAGAGGGCGCTCTCTAAACACTCATTGGTTTCAACCATTACAATACAATATTGTGCATGTGGTGTTTTGTTGAAATAGTGATTAGATAGAGAGATAGTCAACAACTATTAAAAAACCTCTTTTGTCAATTTTTGTTAAAAGGATGCCATTTCTGAACCGTTTATAGTCAAATAAAGTTTATTCTGTCATTGAAATTGTATGCTCTTTCGAATTTGACACTCAGTTCTTCATTATCTCACACAAAATTTGTGTAGAGCCCTCTATACCAAAACTCAACTATCCCTTTAACTTGAAATTTTCACACACTACTTTTTTATTTAAATTGTTTTATTTATATGTATTAACCACGCAATACTTTTTGCACTCATCAACAAAGTTAGTAGATCCCTTTAAAAGACTTTTCAACAATGTTTTCAAAGAAAGTAACGGCTTCCCATCATGTTTAAATCCTACTTGGAGTTGAGTTCCATTTAGGATCTTTGTGAAACATCCCCAGGCCCCGCACAGTAGAGGCGCACATGGTAGAAACGGAGCTGTTCATCATGGGGAACCATACAGCGACTGGCCCAAGACCTACGGGAGTAGATATATCTTATTGCTGCCCTATATTCCCTGATGTCATGAGGTATAACGGGCACTACGGAAGTATATAGATTTCGAAGGAAATACTGTGCCCTTTCAATTTGAACACACTTAATCGAAGTACAGAAACATAGTCTAAACAATATAGATTGTTTACATTATTATATATACAAAAGAGAACAATTACGTTCATGACATGAATTTTCAATGTATATGCTCCTGATCATTACCACTGCACGTACTCCATATAAGGTATAACAAGTCCCTTCTTAGTTTCGCCAAATCATGTATAACAATCGTTTGTGTACATCATTAAAATGGATTAGCTAATATGAAAGTCATAAATAAGTCATTATTTTTCATGAAACATAATCAAATATCAACCGAATTTTAAGCTTTAATACCCGCACTTCCTTTTTCGGTTTGTAATTTCGATTCGGCTTACAAAAGCGATATATCCTGGTTTGAACATCATTATAGCTACTATGCACTTCTATTTGCCAGTGGAATTGGTTGTGGAGTGGTATCTTAGGAGTTCACATCGATATCTAAACTACGAAATAGACGTAAATCCTATATTACCTGTTATGATGGTTGTGATGAACACAATCACACAGGAACAGCAGAGTGGACTAGCTGCACCAGTATATATATGGTAACCGCTATTCATTGTTGTAGGTGATTAATTCAGCTCTTGTATGTAAGTATTATTTTTAGCTCTTATCATTGAAGTAATTTTTCAATTGCTCGTAATATTTAAATTACATTCCCAGAATGACACGTTCATCTTTATACACGTTCGATATATTTCGAACGAAACATGAAGGAAACACATCTCATATAACTTAATTTGTTCGGTTAGACAAGTCTAATTTCATGGCCTTCATATTAATTCAATACGTGCTATGATCGTAATATGATATGTCTAGAAACCCTAATACTGCAGACTGCTACATGGACATAATACGTTCGTTAACTGTTTTCAATTTCTAGAGCTCATCGAGTGCCGTTAAAACCATGGGAACGGTATACAGACACGTGTGTCTTCTACTCATCATAACGGTGTGTGGAGTGCAAGGGGATTACACCTCCTTCGCTGGTGGCGAAGAAACACTCTCTGGTCGGTTGAATAAGCTCCATATACAGAAGGATCGCTTCACCCGAACACCATGTCAGTGGGACCAGGATGATAAATCTATAATATGTAAAGGCAAGCAACTCAGAAATGTTCCGAGCGATCTACCTCAAAGTGTCATGAAGTTATATTTGGGAAAGAACGAGATCCGTAATCTGTTGAACACTTCATTTGTTCCTTACCCGAATCTGGTACATTTGGATGTTTCGCGCAACGTACTTCATACGATTCAGTCAGCAGCTTTCCAGCCTCTCAAACATCTGAAGTCCTTGTATCTGTCTCGAAATTTCAATCTGGTAATACCAAGCAGTGTCCCATTTCAGCCCCTTGAAGCACTCGTAACATTAAAAATGACTGCATGCTACCTTCAAGCTTTGCCAAGCGATTTTTTTGAATGGTTTCCACATTTGAAATATCTTAATTTATCGGGAAACCGTCTCATATCCTTGAATGTGTCCCAATGTAAGACAGACCGACTTAACTTTAACAAGTTCCGAGAACTGACTCAAGATTCATTCCTGTTCGTTTGTCCAACCTCCTCCTTCAGTCTGTTAATGAACCCGATCAGTTACATTTCGGAAGACGCAATAGCATCATTGCCTGTCCACCAACTAATGATAGGGACACACATCCCAGCAATAGCTTCGATGCTTATTTTAAACCTCACAAGTGGTGTTGCAAGGTCCACTATAAGCACGCTCTGGCTTATGTACATGGAGTTACGTGATGGCATTCCAATTGGAGTATTCAGACCTTTATACGATCACCCATTTCACCAACTTTTGATATTCAGAAGTGGGGATTTATCGCTGTATAAGAACGTCTTCTTGGGCTTAGGCTGTCTTGAGTTGATATTAACCAGAAATGTCATCAACGAAATTGAACCAGAATATTTCTTAGGAATGTCTCGTCTACGAAGATTGGAGTTGAGTGATAACCAAATCATGCATATTAATCAACATAATACCACTTGGGAAAGTAATATAGAGTATCTGGATCTGTCGAAAAATGCAATATATGCCATTCATGGTTATCAGTTACGTGGCCTTAGAAATTTAAAGGCCTTGAACCTTAGCCGTAATAGGGAACTGCTGCTGTTGGACTTATTTTCGCATGAAGGGTTTGAGACCCTTAAAATAATCGATGTTACAGAAACGGCGATAATGACGCTTAGCTTGTCGTCTGGTGTTTCCGAATTGTATTTTGCTGACCGCATACCTCAAGAAGAGGACCCTTTCATACCTGGTCAAACGTTTAACAACACAATAATCTTAGAAATCATAGACGTCAGTAACTCGGAACTGAACAGAAGACATCTTTGGGATTCCTATTTTAGCAGATCTTTGTTCCGTGGATTAATCAATCTAATGGAGCTGCATCTGAGTAACAACCCTCTGGGGAATTTACCAGATAAGGTTTTTGAGGACAATGTTTTGCTTGCTAACCTGATGATGGACAACTGCAAAATTCCAAGTATCACAGGGAAAGTTTTTCAGGGATTGCAATCTCTCGTCTGTTTAGATTTAAACGGGAATAATTTGCTCATACTATCAACTAATGCGCTTACCTATTTACCGGTTCTGGTGACTCTGAAACTTAATGATAACAAACTTATGTTTGTAGAGGAAGGAGCCATAAAGAGTGTTCCATTTCTCAAAAAATTGAGTCTGTCAAATAATCAGTTGGTGGCATTCAATCGCAGCACATGGAACACTCTGATGAAATCCAATTTGAATTACATCGATGTTTCTGGAAACCCTTTTGCATGTCGGTGCAACTATGGATGGCTGCGCGACCTCGCCGAGTTCTCTGGAAATGTTCTACATCAAAATGAAACCCTTTGCTCGGACGATTCATTGAACGAATTGCGAGGAAAGCCTTTGTTGGACTTTGATCGGAGTAAATATTGCATTCCAAAAGTTGTATTGAGTTCCACCCTCCCTTTCGTTTGTCTCGCGTTGCTTATTGGGCTGCTGCTCGCTTTCCACAACAGATGGTTGATCAGGTACAAGCTATTCCTGGTGAAACTGGCAATCATCGGCTACAGAGAAATACAAGATTCGCGAGAACACGGAGAATTTGTCTTTGATCTCAACATCATGTTTACTGAATAAGACGAGGTGTGGGCCAGAGAGCACCTGCGACCTACCCTAGAAGAGCGTCTTCCCGATTACGACAGGTATTCCTTCGGTGATGAGGACCTCACTCTTGGTATGAACTACATGGAGGCAGTTCACTACTCTATTGAGCATAGCTTCAAGGACCATCCTGCTCCTTAGCAGAAGCGCTGTCCGGGACAACTGGTTTCTCATCAAGTTTCGCAGCGCCATGGATCACGTACATGACGAGCTGACAGAGAACACGGTCGTCATCTTTCTAGAAGATATTCCTGAGGACGAGATCCCGTACCTGGTTCGTCTGTATCTTAGCGACCGCAGACCGTATATGAGATGGCCCGAAGATGTTAGGGGACGCGAATACTTCTGGAACGAACTAACATAAGGTTGTCACTTTTAATTTGAGGTACAACCATTTGATACCACCAGAATAAATGTTGACCAACCATATATTTCTACATACAGTACATATAAACTTCTGGATCTCGTTACATAATATCCTCATAGCTTTGTTCGTATGCAACCTGAACGTAAATATGGCCGTGGTGTTGCAAGAACATGTCTTAGCTATCAAAACAATTCCTACATGGTCATGATGTTGTGATCGGAACAAACGCCATCATCGGTCAAACGTAAACGTGTTTGTGTTATCGGATAGTGAGTATTATATCAGTACAAGACCGTCCCAATAGCCACAGAAATTGTGAGATGACACCCCAATAAAATGACATTAACCGTGTTTAAAAAGGCAAGTAATACAATAAATATATATAAGTGTGTGCCTTGCTTAAGGTGCGTGCCAAATCGATGGCGATATACAAACACAGCTTTCGGAATGAAATACATAGCTGTCAATTGAAATCATTTAGTACCATCTTTTAATTATTTCCATTACCATGATTACATGTAAACAAAAACGCATAAAGTCATGCTATTAATTTTGGGCCTTGATAACAATTGCAAAACAAAATCCATTCTTCTATGAAATGAGCCTACAGAGGATAATCCGAAGTACAACATGGTTTTATACTACTGATGTTTTTTAATAATGATAATAATTGGAATAGCTTCCATTTATATAGCGCTAAAAAGGGATAGTTGAGTTTTGGTATAGAGGGGCGCTGCACAAAATTATATCTTGTGTGTGAGATTGAAAAAAACTGAGCGTCACGTTAACGTGTTTTCAGTTATCGGATATCGAGTATTATATATTAGAATAAGACGGTCACAATATCTGTCGGAATTATGAAGTTACACCCGAAAATGATAATAAACAATGTTTAAAATGGCAAATAATACATAAAAACATATAGTGTGCTTTGCCTTAACCCTAATAAGGCCGGGGGGGCCATTATGCCCCCACCCCCACTCCGCGATTGTTTGTATTGCTCCGGAACGCGTAATGATGACGCCACGCTGCTTGGTGACTTTTTTTTTTTGGGGGGGGGGGGGGGGGGGGGGGGGGGGGGGGGGTCTTGCGCATCTTACACATTTTGAAAATCGGACCTACCGTTACGAAGTCACGTGACCTTTTGTCTATGCATGCTAGCCCGAAAATCGCTCCCAATTTCGTGATTTGTGTACAAAACATGGACATATCAGTTTTCGTAAAAAAAGACATATCATTGGTTTATTTGGTCTTGTTTACATTTTAGGTGTTTGTTTTGGTGTTCAAAATAGTTGACTTATAAGTAAGAAATAAAATAAACAACAAAAACAATAAAATACATAAGTAAAAAAACAAAGAAATACATAACAAATTATAAAAACAATACAAAACATAGGAAGAACCTGGCTCTTCAGAGTATTTTGTTGTATTGATTATTTCAAATGGTCTAAAGAACATGTGTAGTGAAAACCAATGTTTAATTATGAAGAATATATGTGACCTTACACCACAAAACGAACCAATAAGTCGAGAAAACTGATTTTGCTGATTTTCATATAACATTAAAATAGAAGTGATTACCTTTAAAATTGTATATAATTTGTCATATTTGGACTAAGGCAAACCCTTTCAAAATGAATGCCAAATATATGGAATATGGTTGATGCATTTTTAAAATAAGGAGAAACGGGCCGTTTAAAAGATTTGTGTCTATTCATGGGCTGTAATAAGATAACATTTATTAAATTAAAAATTAATATTTAAACATGATTTCTGACGCTCAAATTTTTTCAGAAGGTAGATTAAGATATGTTTATTCAGAAAATAAGAAAATCCTAAATCACATATTTAAAAACAAAATTGACTATTTTAGCTAATAAAAGAGAAACTACCACAGCGACATAACGGTCGCTTTTGTGGTGTAAGGTCACATATGATTTATGGGTAAAAATATGAATTTTATGACATTATTTGCATACCATTACCATAAATATGCAAATTAATGAATTTTTGAAAAAAATTAAATACCATTGTATTCTATACACCTCACTTAACATGCGTGCAAATTTCACGGCGATCGGCCGCTCCGCGGCTGAGATCTTAAGGGGGGGGCCATAATGCCCCCCCCCACCCCCCGGCCGTAGAAAGACCTCAAATAGCCCCGGCCTTTTTAGGGT
Source organism: Echinarachnius parma (assembly GCA_037951105.1). Classification (NCBI taxonomy): domain Eukaryota; kingdom Metazoa; phylum Echinodermata; class Echinoidea; order Clypeasteroida; family Echinarachniidae; genus Echinarachnius; species Echinarachnius parma. Next base: position 189,486 of record JBAMJV010000409.1, read on the forward strand.
TAAGTGGAATGCCAAATCGCTCAGTAAGAACACCGTTTCGGGAATGAAATACATAACTCTCAATACAAATTATTCAATGTACCATCTATCATTGTTTCCCAATTCATGCAAACAAACGTAGTAAGTCCATGTTATTTCAGTTAAGTTGGCCTTGAGAACAAAAGTAACAACAATGCGTATTTCTATGACGCAGGCAAGGGATATTCTACTGTACAACCTGTTTATATACTACATTTTAGTGATCAATTGTTATTTAATGCTTCGTTGTGTTTAATTTGACAATAATATTTAGCTAGCAAAAATGTATCATGTTTATTGCTCAAACTATTTTGGAATTGAACGTTTAAAGCGAAGAAAGTGAGAAAGTTGATCACATCGCATTGTTATGCCATCACAGGGTTATGTAAAGTCACTTTGCACGTAATAAACATACATGTATTTAACTTGGTAATATCAATACTAAATCATTTCATGAAATATAATGGCAAACAGTAGCAATAAGCAAACTTGATTAACAATGCCACGAATTGTGTAAATAAGTGAAATAATTATATAACATGTCTATTACTCACTAATGACCTGTATAGTGCACTGTTTGTATGTCTATATTAGGGATATTTTCAACACAAAAATTTTAAAAAGGGCAAGATTATTGTCTCATATGAAGAAGAAAAAGTAACACATAAAATCTAGTCCCGAGAAGCTAAGGATTTGAAGATATCTTGAATTGGTATAATATTGATTTGTTGTGTATAAACAAACGTTCGCCGCGACGGTTTGATCAGTCTATCATGTATTTCATATCATAATACTGTCTATAACACAAGATGGTGTGTACAATACACTGTTTATATTTAACGTTAGCTAGTATCGCTATAATTGTACAATGTCAATACTTCATTGGAGATAAACAAATTATGTATACCAGAATGTGTGTGTAATTATGTGTTTGCTTGCAATCTGCAATATATATATGTCAATACAGTTTAAATACAGTTTGATACCAGAGAGGTTGTATTATTTTCTTATTCTGGGGTACACCACTTGAATATCTGAAGTCTGTAAACAAGTAATGGGCTTATACAACTTTATTTATAGCCACTAAAATTGAAATATACAAAACACCGTTTGTAGTCATT
>JBAMJV010000410.1:0-204996 GCA_037951105.1 Echinarachnius parma
AAACTAATGTTTATGGATATTTTAGCCATTTCTGAACCGATTTTGATAAAATAAAGTTTATTCTGTCATTAAAATTGTATGCTCTTTCAAATTTGACACTCAGTTATTCATTATCTCACAAAAAATTATTTTGCGTAGCGCGCTCTATACCAAAAATCAACTATCCCTTTAAATACATTGTATATTCACATGCTTCTTATTTAAACATCAAATGACCTCTATGGCCCAATTGTAAACACAGTCATCTCTCATTTGTCATATGACCATTGATATTATCAAGTAATCTCATAATCTGGTGATTTTTGTGATTATTCTTGTCACTGGCTAATTCAGGTACAGTGATTGACAGCTGCCAGTTTAGCTTTAATACACTTGTTTGATGAATCGGTCATCATTCGCAAATATACAAATACAACTTTGTATGGTACACCTGCATATCACAGGTCGTGTTCACATATTTAAAAAGCACACATTTCTGTCCATTTAGTGTCCTTCCTTTCACAATTAATACCATAATTATGCCTCAATACTGTTTAAATCTAGACCATTATCAGCCACAAAAATATATTTAGCTGTTGTATAGAAACTTTTCAGTTTTCCTTTTTCTAACAGCTAACTAATCCATGAAAAGTTAACCAAAAATTTTCCAGATGTTTTTCATGCACACATACTAGTAAATCTACTAGTAAAGGAACGCATAATTATACAATTCTCAAACTACATCTAGATGCAGGCCCATTGGAACTGTGCTAAAAACTTTCTTTAATCTGAACACGACTAAACTTTGTTACAATATGCATTCTCCATAAAACCATAAATCCTAGCACAAGTTTTTTTGTTTTTCCTGGACCAGTCCTGTACAAGTTCAGCATAGGAAAGAGGGTTTTGAAGAAAAAAATGACAGACATTCCCCTTGTTCACACACACAATTTTCAGCCCTTAATCATGACTAAAGAATCAGCAGCTGACTATAGAATCAGCTTCCCATTAAAAATTTGTGTGTCTGAACGCTTACTAACGAAACGATGTATCGCTAGAGATGACTAGCGATACGCTGGTTTTATCGTCGTTTCGTACGAGAGCTGACTATAGAATCACGCTTATTCCGTGTGTGAACAACCGTAACTGGCTAATCATGACTAAGTGGGCGTGGCTTAATGCGAACGTTCGCTCGCACAGCTGCAGAGAGAGAGCGCAGACAGAAAAAAATGACAGCACACTGCGCAGTAGCAAACTGCGCACTTATACGATGTTCGGGGGGTTCTGCACCACCTGGATAACAGATGTTGTTCGATATTTGCTCTGTGCGTGTGAACATATACCAGGTTTGATTTAATCATCACTAAAGAAACGTCGTATCGCTAGTGATGATTCTATAGAGATGATTAAGGGATGAAATTTTGTGTGTGTGAACACGGGGCTTGTTAAACCTTTTTCCCCTTCTTTTATTCTTTTATCCAAATTAAGATCACCAGTCAATCATCTATACAGCCAGCATTCTTGTTTTATTTACTGGAGGCATTTCTATTCAAATGGTGATGTACAAGAGAAATCTTGTTTCCTCACCACACACAAAATAGAAGCCAAAATATGTCTGGCTTTCAATCAAAACTCCACCCCACTGAAGTATTCCACTCCGCATAACTCAGCCCATTGTTTCTTTTGTATTTAGGTGGAGGACGTTGAAATTGCCATAATTTTCCTTTTATCTATTATTTTCTCTTTTTAATATATTTGAGGCGTTTTGTTTGGTAACAAGGCCAAGGTGAAAGAATGTAAAATGTTTCTTAATTATCCTTAACCAATGGAGTGTGTTCTGATTGATACATCTAATGTATATTCAGTCAAACCTGTCTTGTGGCCACCTGTCTACAACAGCCAACCTGCCTATATTGGCCACCAAAAGTGGTCCCTTGCACAGACAAATAATGTTATGGACCCCGTCTATAGAGGTCACCCATCTACAGTGGGCACATTACTTGTTTCCATATTGCGCTCTAAATCCCGATCACCAGACAACTGTTCGATGAGTCAATCACGCATATGTTTGTACACACTGTGAGCGATGTTTATTTATGCGATAATACGCTCATCGAAAATACTATAGAGCACAAGCGAGTACTGTATACAGGATCTTATGCGCGTTCGCGCAGGGCGTCGCAGAGTGGCACTCGGCCACTAGTAATCTAAAGCCGGACCAGAGACCTGTTACGATTCATGATTAATGTCCATCAATTGACTGATTGAGTGATTAATCCTGCGATTCATTGATTGAGCGAGTGATTAATCTTGCGATTTATTGATTGATCAAGTGATTTTTTTTCTTATGGTTATCTTATGGATCGATTGATTGTTCGAGTGATTAATCTCACGATCAATGATCAATCGATAAGCCATACGATGAATCATGAATCTGTATGTTACGAGGCCCTGATATATCCCAGACTCAGTCCTAAAATGAGTTAATATTACTCTATTTATGTCTATCATTTCTATTTTTAAAAATTCTTAGCATTATTGTTTTTGACAATGCCAAAAATGTATGAAGAGTGTTCCTTAAAACCATTTTCTATACATTCCAAGGACACTGTCTTCATCATTACCTACTTTGATTTTCATTCTTTTCTTTTTAACAATATTTTGGAGTCGTATTGTGCAAAATAACAATGCCCAAATATGAATGATGGGTGTTTCTCGAGTCTCATTAAAATTCCTCTTTTTGTGTCTTCTTTATTTTCATATTTTATTTACGTTTGTATTCCCTTTTTCTTTAGGGTGGTGCTGAAGCTATTGTATTATATACAGTAGTCTCCACTAAAGCACTTGTCACATACTACTGGATGGCGTTAACGAATGCCCGAAGGAAAGAAAAACTTTCAATCCGTTCGTCTCCATTTGTATGCGTTTCTTGCCCGTTTTTTGTTCGGCGAATGCATTCCTTGTCAGGAGATGTATGTTGTTTTATCCAGCAGAAAGTTTTGTGCATGCAGCAATGGAGATAACTTTCACAGCCGGATAATTTGTTTTCGCAAACAAAAATTATCCGTCGTCGGGCGTCCGTTTACGCTATCAGGTGATATGTGACAAAGGCTTTAAAGATGGTGTCATTCTTTTGCAGGTTTCCCGACGACGTTCAGTAAAACATTCCATAAACCACAAGCCTAGGATACTATGTACATCAAGCAAGTGGCTTTATAAAGTTTACATTGATAAAGATTTTAAATGATGCAGGAAAAAAACAATTGCTTTGTAGTCAAACTATCACTCGGGCTCATTTCCTTCTGTTCTGATCTACGTATCATGGATTATTTATTATCCTTGCTGTGTTAACGAACCAAGGTTAAGGAAAAAAAGTAATGACTATCATATCCTTAAATAAAAGTTGGTTAAATAATGTAAGTAACAGAATGTAGAGAATGGTAATTATACAGACTACAAAATGAGGGGGCTATTACTCTTTAAATCACCATTTTTTTCTTTCTTCTGTAACTTTCTGTAACCAAAATGCTTCTATTGATAATATGAATATAACAAGAGATGTGATAACCGGTAGATTTCCAGTAACTTTTGAGGATTTTGACAAGTTACTGGGACCGTAAGACCGTCTTAACTGTCACGTGACTGTGACTGGTCTACGGGCATACGGATGGCGTTTTTTCCGATCACAAATGACAGTTAAGACAGTCTTAACATAAGACCCTTTCATGAAACGGGTCCCTAACGGGTTAAACCTAACATTTCTGCTTGGAGCGACACAACATTTTCAGTCTATAGAAGGCACAGTAAGTGAGATGATGCATGGACTTTATTTATGGAGTGATACTTGATACTTGTCGCCCAGAGCAAAGCACACAATAATGTTGTAGTTGTATATTGTCAGTTGTGAAAGAGAATAAGGCACTACATCACATTTTGTAATTTGGCGATAAACATGTTTCAAGTTTGAAAGCCATGTAGAAACCGAATGTAACTCTCGATAATATATTTGATGAATATTCAAAAAAAGTAAGACATAAGTGATATTTGAAAAATTTGCATCAAGTAACGGAGGCTCTGACCTACAAGATGGTACGCATAACTCAATTTAGCAAAAAATCGATCTTAGGCCCTTCTCACTCTCACAGGATGAAATGTTCTATATTACACAAGAGAAGTAGAGTGATGGACTGACATTAAAGGCCCATTGCAAACTGAACCTAAATAATGTATGTTTAGGGCTGGGGTCTATGGAAAATACATGTTAAACTACATTATTTGAAGTGACCCTCACTGGATTAACCTGTTCTCTACTAGAATACGACAATGCCCATAGATTTAATATAGGACCTACTACTTTCTTGCAGCAATGGGTTAACCCGTCGATCCCTACTAGATTTTTGCAATGCCCATAGAGATATACGGGACCTACCACCTTTTCGCAGGCAATGGGTTAAGGTTGAGTAAATGGAACAATGTAAGCAGATTGATGCATGAACTGGAGTAATACTTGTCGCTTCGAGCCGAGCGAAGAAAAAAATTAATTTCTATGAAAGCAACAAGAGTGGAATGATGAATGAACTTCACATACCTACATTCCCTACCAGATAGAACATAGTGTGCCACAGTGTGAACACATTGTGTAGACTTGGTTAAATTGGAGCGTTTTAACTCTTAATGAGCCAGGGATTTTAATGCTCTATGGCATTTTTGTGTATTGTAACTAGCAAAAATGTGAGCTTGGCACTCAAGGAGTTAACAGTGTGAGCACTCATCACACTGTTTTTAACACTGTGAGCACACTGTGAAATTGCTGTGATACACAGTGTGGGCACACTATTTTACACACTGTGAATGCAGGAAATTTCACACTGTGATGACAATGCGTTCAGTGTGTTCACAGTGTGTTTACAGAATGATGAATGTTCACACTGTTAAATCGCTCTTAATTCAAAATTCACACTGTGTTCATTCCAGTAGGGTTAGCCCGCTGAGGACTTGAAGCCAATATACAAGGCTCGACACTAGCACTTGCCCGGTTGTCCTCCGGGGCAAGTCAAATATTTCATAGCTGATGGTCTAATTTGGTTGTCCGATAATGCCTAGGTCACAAATGATCCGGGCGCCCTAGCCCAAATCGGAGCATTTGTGACCGTAGCATAAGGCAACTAACATTTTTGGTCAACTCCAAGATAGGAAGTAATTCCTTATTTTGGAAGGGAAAGTCAATTTTTGGTTTGGGCAAGTGAAACTGGAAAAATTCATGATTTTATTTGCCCAATTGCCATCGGGCAAGTAGAACAAATAGGTAATGTGGAGGCTTGCAATATAATGTACATCAGGTTGTGATTAAATGGAAAATGTGCATAATTACCCCAAATCTAATCTGATTATTAATGAATTAATCATTTCAAATAGCTAGGTTGATGAACTAATAATGACTGCTCTGAGCAGAGAACAAGATAATATAATGTTCTTTGGGACCATGACAAATGGGATGATGCATGGTCTGCATAAAACCATCACTCTTTCTCAATTGTGCTTTTTGTCACATCACAGAACGGATGATGTATATGCAAGGTATTTAAACCCATTCAAGGCCCCGTTTCATGAAAGGGTCTTATCTAAAGACCGTCCTGTGACGTGACTATGACTGAATTACGCACATACGACAGTCGTTTGTACGTAATTCAGTCATAGTCACGTGACAGTTAGGACGGACTTTAGATAAGACCCTTTCATGAAACTGGGGCCCAGGTTTCATAAAACTGTCCAATTGTTGTAAATTGTAACTACTGTGGCAATGCGCCACATTACCAATGTCATATCACTGATTGGTGGTGCACACATAAATTCACCCTAATGTGTAATTAAAAGAGGTTTTTAAATAGTTGTTGATAATCTCTCTATTTAATCATTATTTCAACAAAACATCACATGCATTTGTATGTAAAAGGGTTGAAACCAATGATTTTTTTAAATAGAGCGCCCTCTTGTGTTTTAATGGCTCTTTTTAAATGATAACAGGCTTTTTATTTAGTCGTTTGTAATTTTCCATACCGTTTGAGCATGGTGGAGTTATAAGTATTAGTTTGTAATGTTGTTGTGCAGGTTTTGGTTACTAAAGCTCAGCCTTACCAAAACTGTACTACCCCTTTAAACAGAGCGTTTCGCTAGAGTGACATCGCTCCACTTCATTTCTCAGTTTTGTTCCTTTCTTTTCATTCCATTGCTGTACCCTATCTTGTAAACATTTTATTACCAATTTAAAAAACAGTAAATTACCATGTCACTATAAAATAGATAAAATAACCACTTTTTTCCAGTGGAACAATTCATAGAGATAAATACAGTACAGTATATCAAGATCCTTGGAGTGACATCGCTCCACTTCATTTCTTTTAATTGTGCTCCTTCCTTATAATGATGTACCCTAACTTTTGAACATTTTATTACCAATTACCCAAAGTAAATGTCCATCCCCGTGTTCACACACAAAAAATGTCATCCCTTAATCATCTCTATAGAATCATCACTAGCGATACGACGTTTCTTTAGTGATGATTTAATCAAACCTGGTCTACGTTCACATGCACAGAGCATATATCGAACAACAGCTGTTTTCCAGATGGTGCCAAACCCCCGAACATCGTATAAGTGCGCAGTTTGTTACTGCGCAGTTTGTTACTGCGCAGTGTGTTGTCATTTTTTTCTGTCTGCGCTCTCTCTCTGCAGCTGTGCGAGCGAACGTTCGCATTAAGCCACGCCCACTTAGTCATGATTAGCCAGTTACGGTTGTTCACACACGGAATAAGCGTGATTCTATAGTCAGCTCTCGTACGAAACGACGATAAAACCAGCGTATCGCTAGTCATCTCTAGCGATACGTCGTTTCGTTAGTAAGCGTTCAGACACACAAATTTTTAATGGGAAGCTGATTCTATAGTCAGCTGCTGATTCTTTAGTCATGATTAAGGGCTGAAAATTGTGTGTGTGAACACGGGGTAAGTCACAATAACCACTTGCTGTTGCCAGATAAAATACAGTGAAATACAAGAGGAGTGGGAAAGCCTCTAGTAACTGATTTTGGTGCAATTTGACAAAGTTAATGGCTCACTTTAACATGTTGTTAATACAAATGGCATACTATATCCTCAATCCCAAAGTAAGTTCCCAGTTACTAAAAGCCCACTTGTTGCAAGTACAGTAGTCCAATTCACACAGTTAAAGGGAATCAACACTCCAAAATAATTGTCTAATATTATATGAACGAGAACAGTTTTAGGAGTCCATTCCGAAAAAATGCTCAGCAAATTGGTTTTCCCCAAAAAATGTTATCATAATTTGAAAACTCATCATCATACTAAATTAAGTGTTCATGGTCTGCAAATTAAGACTAGTTTGATTGTTCAGGAACAAGGGTGGTTGAACAGTATGACAATAGAACTAGTCTGTTTCTGTGGACCCATGTATGTTTGTTTGTAGAAGTTATAATTAAAAAAAAATAATTTAAATAATTTCGGAGACACATATTTCTAGTTGCTGGAGAAATGGATTACTGAAAATGACAATTCGTATATATGATGACACACGCAGTACCCCGGGGTACCGTTGTACCCCGGTATTCCGCGTTGTGTAGCGCCATCTTGTGTCCACCCAAAGTACAACCGTACCGCAGAGCAATCATGGATGCCGCTGGTGTATTGCGTTGTGCATGCAGCGCTGGTATGCACGTTACCCCGGCCGCAAAGAGAGCATTTTGAACGTAAATAAAGCATAACGAAAATAATTTTACACTCTTTGGTACCCCAGTGTACAGCCCTGAAAAATAAATAAATAATTAAACAAAATGGGGGGATTTTCATTTGGTACCCCAGGGTACCATTTATGTCATCATATATTAAATTATAATGTTGTGGTGTTGGTTCCCTTTAAATGCCTCTTACATACATGTACATTCTTCTGATGAAAGGTTTGCCATTTCAATCCTAGCTTCTTATTTTCTAAATTCTTAAATTCCGTCTTGCTCGCTTCCCCTCATTCAACTATGTTATTTTCCTGTAGTGTCCGGTCTCATTTAATGTATTATAAATGTATAATATAAATTACCAAAGGGAATGCCTTTGTTATAAGTTTCCAGAGTTAAATACCCGTGGCCTTCCTCTTGTTATAAAAGATTTGCAATTCGAAATCCAAATTTCTCGGTAATTTACCTCAGACATAATTGCACTCTTTTGTTATACTGGCTTCACCACATCCAGTGTAATCATAATGGGCTTGGGGGCTAGCGCTGAGGAAATACAAAACCACAAATGACGGAGTTTTAAAAGATCTACAATATTGGAAATGATTTCCTTAGCACTGCGTGCACCTACGAGGTTGCCTGGGCTGGAGTGCTCCCTAGGGAGTGGATATAATGTGCACTTTGTGTGCTGGATTGATTGCAGTATGTATCCGATGACCGGGGAAATTAGTGTTGCGCCGCGAGCATTGAAAGTCGGATCGTGCGCTATATAAGTAGTTACCATTCTTATTATTTATTACAAAAATGTTTCATCAGATACGGAATTAAATTAAACATTTTCCCTATGATTTCACATTTTGAAGTACTACAAACAGTATATAAATGCAATGATGCAGTATTCAGACACATATAAACAAACTATTATTGCAGTATTTGATTATATTATATTACATTTAAATAAGAACTACAAGAAAAGGCTCTCAGGATGAAGAGCAAAACAAACAAATATCCATTGTTATGAGCTTGAATAATGTGTTATTCCTCTTTTCTCAACTTTGTCATATAATATTCAAAACATATTGAAAACAACTTTGATACCTCTAGGATTAATTTTTAATGAATTTAAAATGATACTTTATTCCTGTCTTCGCAAACTTTTCATATATACATCATCTTTATTTATTCAAATCAATCAAGTGTTACAAACGTTACCCAGGTCCATGGCAGAAGTCTGCAATTGGCAGGGTGAACAGGATAATACATGTACATACAGACAAAATAATTGAAGACAATTTTAATTGAGGATTAAAACTGGTGCAGTTTTCCCTTTTACATGAACTTTCAAAATTAGAATGGTTTCGATAAGTCTGCAATTGGCAGGGTGAACAGGATAATACATGTACATACAGACAAAATAATTGAAGACAATTTTAATTGAGGATTATAACTGGTGCAGTTTTCCCTTTTACATGAACTTTCAAAATTAGAATGGTTTCGAACCATTGCAGACGACTTCCAATTTATATTCACAAAGATTATAAACCAATGCATAGTTAACCTAGTAGGGTAAGTATGGGATTTGGACAATCTACTGATATCTCTATTTTGCATTTTTACATAAAAATGATTGATTCAGGAAATGGAAATATCGACTACCGTACCATCCAACATAAAAATACAATGTTAAAGATAATTTTAAAGGACCTTATGTACTGTAAATGTTCACTTGGTCATTTTTATCTCGGCATATCAAACTCTGACCGATTCATAGCCGTTTCTCCTATGAATTTCAGGGACGAGCACCGCACTAAGGTATTTCTATAGCTCAGGCGGTAGAGTGCCGGTCTAGCGATCTGGAGGTCTCGGGTTCAAATCCCAGAGAAATTCCATTTTCTTTTCTCTTTTTCATTTATATTATTATATATTTCTGGTCAGTTTCTCTATATGTTTGATTAAATTGGGCCATATTGTGGAACATTTTTTTTCTTTCTTCAATTACTTTTGTGTAATAACACAACGAAAGCTAGAATTTCATCTTTCCTCGAAAGTATTCATTGGCCAGTGGTCGGTAAAGTGGGATTTCGTCGTCCCTTTGTACTCTCTCCTTTCAATCATGTTGTATAAACAAAAACCTCAACCCAGAGCTTATCAAGTTATGAAAACTCTATTGACATTCTCATTTTGCCCTGAATAAAGAGGAAATATTGTTACTTGGGCAAACTAAAGACGGATAAACATCGCAGAGAATGGAACAAAAATAAGACTGTCTCCACAACAGCTTTAAGACACACTGATAGACAAGCCACAGTAAGTGGGGAAGGGTAAAGGCCCGGTCACATATCATCGGATAGCGTAAATGGATGCCCAACGACGGAGAGTAAAAATTGTAATCTGTTCGTCTCCATACATATGCGTTTCTTGTCTGTTCCTTGTCAGACAATGTACGTTGTTCTATCCGGCGGAATGTTTTGTGCATGAAGCAATGGAGATGACTTTCACCACCGGAAAATTTGATTTCGCAAATATTATATTCGTCGGGCATCCGTTTATGCTATCCGGTGGTATGTGACCAGGCCTTTAAGTGGGGACAGCTGTAGTACAATACGTCTGTCTGCTAGACCAAACACTGCTTAAAGGGATCTAGAAACATAGTCACAATTCACAAAACTTACTTAGAACTCCAGCAGTTCTCACATGCCTTGTTGTATTTTGTATTACCAATAGCAGCATGAAACAGGTTTGGTTTTCAGAATGTCTCTTTCGTTGGAAAGATATGATTGAAGTATTCAGATTTGAAAGTCTCTCAGGGAGACTTTCAACTGTGTTACTGTGTTACTTGATCCCTTTAAAGGCACATGAAAGTAAAACCACATACAATGGGGAAGGGTAAAGTGGGGACAGCAGTAGTACAATAGGTCTGACTGCTAGACCAAACACATTAACTAATATCCCCTCTGGAGTTTAATTTTTTCTCATTTTGTTTTTCTTTCTTTTCATGAAGAAGAATGTCATCAGCATCCTGGAGTTTGATAGAAACTGGCATTCCTGCGGTCAAATATCTTTCAATTCAAAACCTCTTTCTTTTTTTAAAAATCAAACTTTCAAACTTTGGCGGAAACGTCTATCAATCAGGCTTAGTCTTGTCAAAGCAGAAAAATTTATTTTTCGTCTTTAACTATTTTGGTAATGTCCGCTCAGTTGACAAAAAGAACATAATATATTTCAATATCTCCTCAAAAAAGCAAACACTTCACAAAAGTTGAATATATCATTTATAAACCACAAATTGTTCAAACATTCAATGAAAGAGAAGAGGAAATGCATCAATCAGGACTAGTCTTGTCACAAGCAGACCTCTATTTTGTTTCCTCTATCAATTTTGGTAATGTCCACTCAGTTGAAACAATGGAAATAACTATATTATATATATTTCAATATCTCATCACAAAAGCACAAACACTACACACTAGTTTGATATATCATTTATGAACCACAAATTGTTCAAACATTTAATGAAAGAGAAAAGGAAATGTGCATCAATCAGGACTAGTCTTGTCACAAGCAGACCTCTATTTGTTTCTCTCTTACACTGGTAATGTCCACGCAGTTGATATAGTAGAAATTACTTGATTGATAAATCAATATTTCTTCACAATAGCACATGAACATCATAACTTTGATATTAATATCATTTATAAACCCTAATTGTTTAAACATTTAATGAAAGAGGAGAGGAAATGTGCATCAATCAGTCTTTGTCATATAAAGCAGAATTAATTTCCTCCCTTTCCAGGTCCCTCTTCCTAATGTTGATTCAGACTAAAGGGAACCATCATCCCAAAATAATATTCTTATAGATGAAAGGTAATAGTTTTAGTAGTCCATCCCACCAACAAGTTCAGAAAACTATAGGTTTTCAAACAAATTATATAATTGAAAAACTCATCACCACACTAAAGTACCTGTGTTCATGGGTCTGCAGTCTAGGACGTACACGTCTTACATGATTCTATTGTCTCCAAAAGTTTGGATGTATAGAATTGGCGCATTCTTAGATGTATGGGGCATACGGAACCAAGATGCCATGTTGGTTCCATAAGTGTTGGAAATTAATTGTATTGTTTATGAATTACACAACCCATTGCAAAGTATTGGACATCTATTTAATATCAAACAACGGTGACAAAACATAAGACTGCATGTGTTGTTCATGGCATGGTGGTCCCCTTAAAGACATAATAGAAATTGCTTCATTAATACTTTAATATCGCCTCAAAAAGGCGCATACACTTCATACATGTTTGATATATCAATTTTAATAAACCACAAGTTGTTTAAACAATTCATGAAAAAGAGAACCTTCTATCAATCAATCAGGATTTAATAGTCTTCTCATAAGCAGACCTCGATTCCTTTCCCTCTTAATGTTGATTCATGGTAAAGACAAATAAATAACTTCATCAATACTTTAATATCTGGAGCCTCGCTAAGGTGCATATGTATACTTCATACAAGTTTTATATTTAGTTTATGAACCACACGTTGATTTAACAATTCATGAAAACAGAGGAAACTTTATATATCAATCAAGATTTAATAGTCTTGTCATTAAATAAAGCAGACCTCTATTTGTTATCTCTTACACTCTTGATCATATCAGTTCAGTTGGCATAATAAACATGAACTCATTAATATTTCAATATCTCTACACAACGTACTTAATATTATTTTCAATAAACCACAAGGTGTTTAACCAATTTAGAAGAGTAGAGAAGACAAGGGTATAACATGTTTCAATTTAACCCATCCCTTCGAGATTATGAAACTCTGTAGACTTTGTGTATAGCCCACCCAGTTCCCGTAAGCAAAGGGTTAACCCATTGTGTACAGATGCATGGAATACCATCTATAACCTCTATGGGAATATCAATATGCCGGAACACAAACAAAACTAAATGTCCTTATTTCAACACGATTTTAGCATTTCAAGATGGTCATTTTCATTTTACCCACAAATTGACTTTAGTTAATAATTTCATCAGCTGGTCCGAGAAAAAATTTGTATATCAGATTGTTTTGCCCAAAATGATGGACCTTAAATGTCATGCTTCTAATCATGGATCTATCAGTTTTTGTAAATTGTATCCCGAGTTAAAATTACATTAATTTCCCACTAAATTTTGACCGTATTTTCACCTAAAACTCAGCCATAGAAAATGACATTTGAGAGTATTTGCCCTTGAGTAACAAATATTTTACTGGTTTCTGTAAAGTTCCATTTCTTTTCGTTCCACGCTTTTGAATTGTTTTCAATCTATGACCACTTTAGATAAGTTTAGCCCCAAAGCTAAAATAACTTATGTTACAATTTCAATAGTAGCCTATTTTATGTCCTAACACAAAGCGGTGAACTCATTTTCACCCTTCTACTACCATACAAAATGGTTACAATAAAGAGTTTTGCTCTCAAGTTAAAGTGTACCACCACCCAAAAATAATATTGTTATAGATGAAAGGTAACATCTTTAGTAGTCCATTACATCAACAAGTTCAGCAAAATATGTTTCCAGAAATGGTTACAATAAGAGTTTTGGCTCTCAAGTTAAAGAGAATGAGAGTTGTATAGAGCCTAGCTTTCATTCCTAGCAGGATCTTTGTCAGGTCAATTGACAATTACTACATAAAGACAACAGAATATATACCAACACGACATATACACACATGTGTGGATAGGGGGTGGGGGGAGGGGTGGGGGAGGAGGAAAGGGGGCGGAAACACAAAACAATGAAAGCAACTGTGAGTGGATGAGAGTCAGGAATAAGTTAAAGAGAACACTATCTTTAAAGCCAAATGTTAATTTTGGGAAAATTACAGAAAAATAACTTTATTGGCCAAACTAATTGTTATACTATTTCAACAATACTAATCAAAGGGCTTGTGTGGAAAAATCTGAACCTTAGTAATATTGTTAAATTAAGAAGTATCAGTTGAAATATTTATTCATGCCGGTTTGACTGTCCTACTTGATCTACTAATGCGGTTTTAACTCAATTCAACCCTTATCAGCTGTGCTGTCATGGCATTTTTCATCTGAAAGTTGATTGATTTTTTTTCTTCAGATCTGAAGCGATACGAATGATTAATACTTTTAGATTTCTACATGGTTTAACCACTATTATATTGTATAAGAATGATTTATACAAAAGTTGATCGCTCTTCTCAAATCTGATGTGATATAAATGATTTATATATCTCTTTTAATTTTTGAAAATAATGTGGTTTAGCCCAGCTGCACAGATAATTTGATGAGATTAATTCATTTCAAAGTTCGTTATTAATCTTTATGATCATAGAACAACAATTGTTACCCATTAGGTTCTGATCTTTGATTTTAAAAAAGGTCCCATCCAAATCTTTCATCTCCAAAATAATTGTATGAATGAAAATGATTTATCTACAATTTGATTAATCTTTGCATGATCTTGAATAACTCAAAGTGCTCGTTTCCATTTCCCCTGTGTCTGGAAAGAAAGATAAATGTCAGTACTAAATCATTCAGAAAATGTTTCATTTAAAATGACCCTCTGACCACCAGAAAGCAAGTGAATTCAATATATCAGTCAGTACCTATTATGAATCATTAACTCTATCATAAATAAGGGGAGGCACTTAATTCAAAGTGATGAGAATACATTTTGCATCAAAGAATGTAATTAAATACAATAGATCAGTCAGTACCTAGTAGTATGAAACATTATCCCTACAGATCTGAATAAAAGATACAGATAGGAGGCACTACATTCAAAGTGATGGGAATCCATTTTGCATCAAAGAAAGTAATTATAATTAATAGATCAGTCAGTCAGTCAGTACCTAGTATGAAACTTAATCTCTATCCAGAATAAAGAGGAGATACTTACATTAATTCAAAGTAACGGTTCTTGCATCAAAGAAAGTAATTAAACTCAATAGATAAATCAGTTTGTATTATCAAAGCGATCCATTAACTTCAATAGATTTTTTTTCCAGAAGTGATATTTGAGACTGAAATCATATAACAATATCATTATAAGATTCTTCTTAGTGATGTGTGATAGTTTTGTTCAAACAAATAACACGGTTTTACCTAGTGAAATTTTACTCAGATTTATCACCTACTGATTTGACTACAATAGAAAACCCACCCTGAAATGCTTCTCACTCAATCATACAAGAATGTAGATCTTTATCTCCAAAAGTATGAGCCAAACACCAAGGTGCAAGAGAAATGTGAAAGCTCTTAAGTGGTTTGGGTTCAATTTGACAAAGTTAATAGATCACTTTAAACATTACTCCTGTCTGGAGAAGAAACAAAATGAGGCAAAGTGCTGCAAATAAAAAAAAAAACTGCCAACCCTCACACATCCATCCTCTCTTTTAAAATGTAGTATCCCCAGTCATTTATTTAAATCCAAGTGAATGGAGAAATACACAATAGGGTAGTTAAGGCAGTCCCATTATAGTGAAACTTAACTGCAGGGCGAACAAAAAATAAATTGAATAAAATTGGGGTAAAATTAATGGGGCGTTCCCATCTTATTTAAATACCCATTTATTTCACAATTAAAGTGAAGTGCTTTGAGTACCTTACAGCCTTCAGTGAATTGATGAATTGCCATTTCCCCCATTTTCTTTCTATTTGCTGTCTTTAGTCCTGTAATTATACCTCAAATTTCACTTAATAAATGATGTATGTGAACAAAATACCCATATATATCGACTACTAACCCTTTAAAGTGATCTAGCAACATTGTCCAAATCCACAAAACTTACTTAGAGCTCTAGCTGCTCTCACATACATCCTTGTATTTGTATTACCAATATAAGCATGCATGGAACCGATTTTGGTTTTCTGAATTTCACCTTCGTTTTTTAAGATAATTATGATTGAAATGTCAACGTTTGAAATTCTCCCTAAGAGACTTTCAACCGTGTGTAAAGTAAGTGCAATGAGTTAGCAAATATCACTTTGCATTTTCGCACAATATTTGGTCATATATTATGACATTCATTTACCATGGAATTTTCACACACCACTCAGTGGACAGGCCACATTGCAGAAAAAGTTGCAATCGATTGTAAACTTGCAAATAACTGCAAGGCAGAAAATGTGTGAACCAATCAGATTTGTGCATTTAGGCACATGATCGGACTTGCAATTAATTGCAACTTTACAATCAATTGCAATTTTTTCTGCAACGGGGCCCTGATAGGTCCACCGAGTGACCACTGAGTAACGGGGCCGTGGTAAGGCTAGAAAATAGAAGGGAAAAAAGAAGAATAGGCAAATCAATAAATTACTTATACTGATTAATTCCTCTTGGGTTGTATTTATATATATATATATCACTAAAAATATCACCAAGAGTGAGATAAAAAAAAAAATCCAGCATCATGTCAAAGTA
This sequence comes from Echinarachnius parma, assembly GCA_037951105.1. Taxonomy (NCBI): domain Eukaryota; kingdom Metazoa; phylum Echinodermata; class Echinoidea; order Clypeasteroida; family Echinarachniidae; genus Echinarachnius; species Echinarachnius parma. The sequence goes on from JBAMJV010000410.1 coordinate 16,165, forward strand.
TACTGTTCCAAAGGCATGACAACACAAAACCCTCATTTCTGTAAGGTACGTATTAAAAATACCATAATTTATGTTTCATTTCAAGAATGCAATATAAAAAAAATCTTTTTGCCAGCATCATGTCAAATAAGAATATTGTCGCAACGACAAGGAATCAAACAAAAAAACCTATCAAATTTCTGTAATGTTTAATTTCAATAGTTAATGGTCGGTAAAGGAATGCTTTAAAAATTGTAACTTTGTTTGTGTTTCTATTGATCACCAAAAGCAATGCTCGAGTACGTAAATGAACCCCCTTTGTAGATATGCCGACATGTGTATACATTCAAAGGGCACCTGGGGTGCAAAAATATTTCAAACATAATTATGAACAATAATAATCATATGCCAAATGCAAATCCCCTATAGCAATTCGCTTGGGGCATAATTGTGCTTAAAGGGGACCACCAGGCAAAGAACAACACATAGTTATATGTTTTGGTACCGTTTTGTGATATCAAATAGATACCCAACATTTTGCCAAGGGTTGTGTAATTCATAAACAATGCAATAAATACAACCAATTACGGAACCATTATTATTTCATGGTTCCGTACGCGCCAAACATTTGCAAGTGCGCCAATTCTATTTACGCGTACGTTGGGAGACAATAGAATCCCGGACGATTCGTTCGCTCTGGACAAAGGTAGTCTTCATACATGTGCAGACCCATGAACGCATGCTTTAGAATGGTGATGCGTTTTCCAATTTTTTTTTTTTTTCTGGAAACATATTTTTCTGAACTTGTTGATGGAATGGACTACAAAAGATGTTACCTTTCAGCTCAATACCAACTTTGGAAAAGTTACAGAAAACATGCATTTATTGGCCCAACTAAATTAATACTCTATTGATGAACTAGTGTACAGAAATATTGGGATTTGGCGACATTTGTGTATTTACATCCATAAAGAGCACCTGAAGAGTGAAAATATTTCAAACATAATTATGAAGAATAATAGTTATATGTCAAATGCAAATACCCAATAGCCCTCGCTTGGGGCATAATTGGGCTTAAAGCTAAATACCAACTTTGGAAAAGTTACAGAAAACATGCATTTATTGGCCCAACTAAATTAATACTATTGTTCAACTAGTGTACAGAAATATTTGGATTTGCCGACATTTGTGTATTTACATCCTAAAGAGCACCTGAAGTGTGTACAAATATTTTAAACATAATTATGAAGAGTAATAATGATATGCCAAATGCAAATATCATATAGCTCATGCTTGGGGCATAATTGTGCTTTTATACCTGCTTTAAACTCAATATACCAGCTTTGGAAAAGTTACAGAAAACATATTGGTCCAACTAAATGAACAGTACTGACGTGCAGAAAATATTTGGATTTGCCGACATTTGTGTATTTACATCCTAAATCACACCTGGGGTGTAGAAATATTTCAAACATAATTATGAAGAATAACAAAGATATGCCAAATACAAATACCCTATACATTTTTGTAGCTCATGCTTGGGGCATAATTGGGCTTAAATCTAAATACCAGCTTTGGAAAAGTTACAGAAAACATGTATATATTTGCCCAAATCAATATACAGGATTACTGTAAGGTAACAATATCAATATCATTGAACTAGTGTACACAAATATTTAGATATATTTAGATGGCAAAATCGGAACCTGAATTTGTTAAATCGTATATTTGTACGTTTTTTTCTTCTTTTATGTAAACTAGCAATGAGTTTGTATTTCGTTAAATAAAAATATTGTTCCTCTCAACCCATATCCACTGTGTCACCCATGGCAAATGGGGTGCCCTGCCGGAAAGAACACCCTCATCCACAGTGTGAATACAGTGTGAACACACTGTGTTTCACAGTGTGGACCACAATGTTAAATTAGAGCATTTTTCACAGTGTGAAAGCCAATTCACAATGTGAACACACTGTGATATTGCTGAGATACAGTGTGAGCGCACTTATTTACATACTGTGAATGCAGGCAATTTTACAAGGTGGCCATAGTGCCCTCACAGTGTGTTCACAGTGTGAGTTGGCTTTCACACTGTTGAAACACTTGAATTTAACATTGAGGACCTCACTGTGAAACACAGTGTGTTCTTTCCGGCAGGGTGGGGTGGGGTGTGGGGCTCAAACCAGGGCATGTACATTTGGGGACGTATCAGCAAAAATATGCAGCCTTGGAGTGGGTAGCTAAAACCCAAGGCATGTTTGTTTGGGGACATATCAGCAAAAATATGCAGCCGTTTCTCATCAATGTCAGTAAATCCACCTCATCATCCATAATCTACCCCAAATCCATCTGCTGCTGAAAGCGAGATGAGGTAAAAAAAAAAAAAAAAAAAAAAAAGAAGAGTGAAAAAATAAAATCCCATTTTTGGCATATAATAATAGCTGACAGATCCAATTGAAGTATGAGAAGAATAGAGACACAGCAACCCCTTTAACCCACTTCCTTCAAGATTCTGAAATCCACACAGATGTTGTACATAGCCCACCTGGTTCCGGGTAGGCAAGGGGTTAATCAATTACAGAAGACATGCCATTCTCATGTTGGTACATACTTTTTGGAACCCCCCCCCCCCCCCCCCAAGTGGCGTAACATGGTCAGATTGATTGGGGGGGGGGGGCATGCAAATTATTTGGGGGAAGGCCTTATGGCCTTATGTATTTATGTATTTCTTTTTTCTTTCTTCAAAAATGTACCCCCTTATGTTGTTGTTTATTGGGGGAGGATGTTCCCCCTTATGTACTTTCGTAGCTACGCCACTGCCCCCCCCCCCCCCCACCCCCTTCTCATAGAAATAACATATTTCACCTCAATTACCCCCACTGCCTTGGGTGACCTTCTTATGCCACTGCATGATTGGACTCGCATGTTGAAATCATTTGCATTTTTTTTTTTCACCGTTATCTCATCTTTCTCATTTTTAACATCTTGAACTTTTCAAAATTCTTCAGACTTAAAGGGCCATGTTTTTTGTTGATGAAACATAGCTCAAAAGTGAACAATTGTGATGCATATCAAACTATTTTACAATACGTTTTGTGGAAAGGCAATAGAAATCTTTAAAGACATAAAAAGTACTCTGTATAACTACAGTCAAATCATAGAGGGCGACAATTTGGTTTTAAAAAGTGCAATTTCAATAAGTTTGGTATTTAATAAGTTTCTTATTTATTGACAGATTTGCACAAACTTCATTAGTTTGCTCTTTTTATTACGAAGAAAGCAATATTTTTCTTTTTATTAAAATTCTTCATTAATTCATCTTGTAAACCTTCTCCCACTCCCATTCTCTTGTATCATTTGTCTTGAAATCCGCCCACCCTTCTCATTTTCAACCTTTCAAACTTCTGTAATTAACTAACGAATCGTTTTCTTAAACAATTTTTGAAATAAAGATAAATGCAATTATTTTCAGATTATGTTTTCAATCTAAGCCCTGAACAATTCTGTGCTGAAAGCAGCTGTCTTCATTAAAACACACCATTGTTTTGATGCATTGGTATCTCTAGGTTTTTTTTAATTATGAAATTAAGACTTACAATGGAAGATGAAAAGGGTGGGGGTGGGAGCAAAAAACATGAAGATTTGTTTTTCTTCGAACTATGAAACAATTTTAGAAATAAAGATTTGAAAATGTAATTATTTTCAGCTTGTGTTTTTCAAGCTAAACCCTGAAAGATTATGTGCTGAAAGCAGCTGCATTCATTAAAATATACCATTGTTCTCAATAATTTTCTCAAACTATGAAACAATTTAAGAAATCAAAATAGAAAAATTTAATTATTTTCAGGTTATGTTTTCAAGCTAAACCTTGAACAGTTCTGTGCTGAAAGCAGCTGTTTATTAAAATACACCATTGTTTTAGGCCCGGTCACATATCACCGGATAGAGTAAACAGATGCCCGACGAATATAACATTTGCGAAATCAAATTATCCGTTGGTCAAAGTGGCCTCGATTGCTTCATGCACAAAACATTTCACCAGATAGAACAATGTACATCACCTGATAAGGAACGAACAAGAAGAAACGCATACAAACTGAGACAAACGGATTGAAAATTGTACTCTCCGTCGGGCATCCGTTTACGCTATCCGGTGATATGTGACCGGGCCTTTTGAAGCATCATAGGTATCTCTGGGGTTCTTATTAAAAAAACTAGACTTAAAATGGATAATGAAAAAGAGGGAACAAAGAACAAAAATTTATATTTAAACATTTATTCTCAATTAATCTCTGTACAAAAAGTATCCCTTACATGCAGCAGCTGCCATTCAAATACATGCAAATGTCAATGTCTTGTATTTGACCCATTCACTTCGAGATTCTGAAATCCCCATAGACTTTGTACATAGCCCACCCGGTTCCCATAAGCAATGGGTTAAATAAATCTTTTAAGAACTATCAAATATTTATATAAAAGAGAGAGAAATTTGAATTTGTTTGTTTGTAACAGGGGATGAATTGGGATTTTAAGGTATTATTCTCAAGCTTATCTCTGAAAAACCCTAAGCTAAATGCAGCTGTTATTATTAAGAATATATCCATATTTTGTGGTATTTTTATCTTGGAGATTCTTCTGAAAATAATGTTTTACATGGTGAAAATAAACAAATTTACAAAATATCTGAAAAATTCAAATCTACATGCTGCTGTATGAATATATCCATGTTACATTGTATTTTTTTCCCCGGAGATTCTTATATAAAAATCATTATTTTAATGCGGAAAAGGGGGAAAATTTCAAGCTAATCACTGAAAATCCTGAACTACTTGCGGCAGTATTCATGAATATATCCATGTTTTGCTTCTTCTTTTTTTAAATCTTGGTTTTATCTTTATTTTTAAAATTCAAAAAGATTAATGGGGAAAAAGGGGAAATATGTTCTAGATTATATTCTCAAGCTAATCTCTGAAGCTAAATGGGACTGTAATCATCAAGAAGATTCTTATATTTAAGAGGAAAAAAAAGAAATGTGGAATGAAAAGGGGAACCACATTTTTAATTATATTCTTAAACTAATCTCTAAAAAAAAAAAAAAAAGCATAAGCCGCATGCTGCTTTATATAATAATAATAATTTTGTGAAATCCTTAGACGCATCTTTTTAGTAAATAGACCCCAGTGTATGTTGTATAAATTGTATGATGTATTTTGTTTATTTCGTTGAGTATTTTTTGTAAAGCGCATAGAGAGTCCAAGTGACTATTATGCGCTATATAAGCACATACTATTATTACTATTTGACTTGCATTTAAACGTCTCTCTTTATGCAACTTCTCCTGGGATATTCCTGAAGATTTTAAAGTCGCTATGCTGCCTTGCCAGCTTAAACACCAATGAAATTCGGCTAGTCTGAAAGGGGCACGTGAAATAAAGCAATTTGTAAATGCGAAGTTGCCTTTGATTTGTTTGACTTACATTAGACGTCTCTCAATCTTTATGCACCCCCCCCCCCCCCCCACCCCCCAGGATTTTCCTTTCACAATAAAGGGTGTTTTTTTTAGTAACTATGTTGCCTTGTCAGCTTAAATACCAATGAAGTTTGGCTAGTCTGAAAGGGGCACATGAAATAAAGCAATTTTTAAATGTGAAGTTGCCTTTGATTTGTTTTACTTGCATTTAAACGTCTCTCTTTATGTAACTTCCCCCAGGATTTTCCTTTCACGCTGAAGTTTTCGAAGTGATTATGCTGCCTTGCCAGCTTAAATACCAACAAAATTTAGCTAGTCTAAAAGGGCATGCGAGAGGTAAAGTTAGAGGATTTCCCCTTTAGTTAAAGGGTTTTCCCCTTTGCTGCACAAGCTTCAATCCAAATCCTCAAGTGCATTCTGCAGGTGTTTAAATATCTTGAACCTTGAACCTTGAAGTAATAATCCCTATAGCAGCTCACTGGGGAAGCTAAACTGGGATGAACGGTGGTGTGACGTCATAGGCCGACGGTGGAAAGTGAAGTTTTATACAGTGAAAGAGTCCATTATATACAATAAAAATGGAGTGCTTTAGTGCGAGTAAAAACCAGGCTCTGATCTACAGCATCCTCGAACCCACCGGTGGCTGCATGCATCTGAGAGCCGGTAGGGCAGCCTTCTGGAAAGCAGTCACTGATGTTGCGTTGACTGCTATGTGCGGTAGTTGGTTCCAGATTCGAATGGATCGTGGGTAGAATGAGAATTTATATGGGTCGATTGTAGCTAGTGGTATTGAGTATTTGAGGTTGTGGTCGTTTCTTCCGAAGTATGAGGCTGGTATGATGAGGACTGGAGGTGGGATGTTGACAAGCACATGATGAATCTTAAACAGCATGGTTGATTGAGCTAGGATCCGGCGTGTGTGCAGGAGGTCCCAATCAAGGCTAGTGACAAGTGCAGAGGCTGATGTACATATCGGGAAATGTACATTAACCGGTTCCCTACTAGATTTTGCTATCAACATAAGAGTTAATACAGGGCCCACCAAGTTTCAGTATGCAATGGGTTCAATAGGGGCTATGTACAATCCTTTTATAATGATCTAAAATACTTCTCTGGTTCCCAGTGGAACCATTTATATTTCAGGAACATCTATTTATTTCAAACATACAGTTTATTTCTTTAGAAAGAAAAAAAAGGAAAATATTGATCGTTTCAAAATGAGGAATTGTATATAAAGATACTTTTTCGCTCGTGCTTATGCACGATCGATGGTACTTTCACCCAATTTTCTTTGCTCGTGTTCATTTGCTTCATACAATTCTGGTCAGTTTTAATACTTATGTTTGTATTTTTTCAACTAAAATGCTAAGAAACCATTTCTTAAAAGAACCACCACTCAATTTTGAGTGGGTGTTTTACAAAGATTTTTAGCAGAACTTTATTTCTGAATCAGACTTAAAGATAAGGTAGGCCATATGAAGCCTTGAAATAGAACATAATATCTCAGGATATAAGGTCTTTAAAATGAGGGAATTTCATGACAACTCTCTAGCGACCTTGAAAAACAAATTTGTCATCAGAATCGAAGCCTAGAACTTCCCCATTTATTTTTAGCAGAACAAAAACTGATTAAATGCCTCACTTCAGGGTTAATTTGATCAGTACATTTATGCTCCACGGATCGATTTAAAGGGATCTAGTAACTTTGCAAAAAGTGATGAGTGGTTGATACAATATATATTATTGTTATCTGATATGTCCACTAGGTGCTGTGTGAAAATTTCAAGTTAAATGAACTTTATATGTCCGAGTAATGAGCAACCAGAACGTCAATGACGTAGCGCTCATCCGGCATCTCGCAACATCAAATATCGCAAATTTCATGTGGTACACTTTTCAACTGGTCAAAAAATAAAAATGTGATGCCCTGGAAGGGACATAAAAATTAATTTAAACAAAATTAGAGTGAAAAAAATATAAATTTGACGCCCCAGAAGGGACATGGGAAAAAAAATTTAAAAATTAAAAAAAATAAATAAAAAAATAAAAATTTAAAAAAATATATTTTAAAAAAAATAAAAAATAAAAAAAATAAATAAATAATAAAAATAAATAAATAAATAAATAAATAAATAAATAAATAAATAAATAAATAAATAAATACAAAATTACCATAATTAATTAATGGAGAAAAATTACAAAATTCTGTGTAGAAGTTTAGTGTACCAAAGTTAGCTCTACCAGATAAAGCAAACCAAATCAAAATCAGTCAAGAAATGAAGGAGAAGAAGCATTTTTTGTGATTTCGAATAAATTAGCATAAATTAGCATATATAATGAATTTCACGATTCTGTGTAGAAGTTTTAAATCCCCCTCCTAGCCCTATCATATGAAACAATCAGAATCAAAATCGGTTGAAAAATAACGAAGAAGAAGCATTTTGAAAACTGTGGACGGACGGACGGACGGACGGACGGACGGACGGACGGACGGACGGAAGGATGGAAGGACGGACGGACGACGGACGCCACGCCATGGCATAAGCTCATCAGGCCCTTCGGGCCGGATGAGCTAAAAATGCAAAGTGACATTCACCAACTCATTGCACTTACTTTGTACACGGTTCTGACGATCCGTTGGATAATTTGACATCTGAACACTTCAATCGTAAATATCTTTTTAACGAAAGGGAAATTTGAAAAACCGAAACCTGTCTCATGCTTTTTCTGTTGATAAGAATACAACAAGGTATGAGGGAACCACTAGAATTTCAATTTGATTTTGAGGATTTGGACAATGTTACTAAGTCCCTTAAGTAACGTAAGATGAAAGTTCAAACCAAAGAACTTCCCATGCCATCTCCAATTCGGTGGCCAATTTCAGTGAAATTTATCTTCAATCAAAGCTCAGACCAAAGACCTTCCATGCCATTTCTGATTCTGAGCCAATTTCAGTGAAAACTAACCAGCGACCTTGTATTCAAATTTAACCAACGTAAGACAAATTAAATATAATAACTATGATAGATGAAAGGAAGAAAAACCTTTATAAATGAAAGCTAAAAACCAAAGACCTGGACCCCTTTGAAAAACAGCTTGTAGCTGACAAGGGCAATCCATCCCATGAGTGGAGAATAAATAAATATAAAAAAAATATAAAAAGACCTTCCCATGCCATCCCCAATTCTGCAGCAATTTGGGTGAAATTGATATGATACGGCGGCCTTGAACGAAAGTTTGGGCAATGTAAGGAACTAAAAGGAAGAACAATCCGTAACCCATTGCCTACGGGTACCTAGAGGGCCCTGTATAAACTCTACGGAGATTGAAAATATATCAAGCTCAAACTTAGGAACTTCCCAGGCATGCCATATCTCCAATTCAGCGGGGCAATTTCGGTGAAAACTATCCAGCGACCTTGAATTCAAATTTTTCATCGGGGGATCTCAGCCCGAGAATCCCCTCCGGGCTAAACTGGGCTATGCGAGACCTCTAGGCTGGATTCGGGCCGGCTTATGCCGCGATTTGGAGGAGCCTGGGGGATGAGCCCCTGTCGACAAAAGATGCACGTCCATCACAGGGGGACATAGCCTTAACCCAAGGATGGTGGAATTTGTGCTGGATCTGTTTCTTATGAACATTGCAGCACTTGAAATTATTCTCAGCAGTTGGGCTGGAATTTTTAGAGTCAACCTGTTTCCTACTAGATATTGTAATCCCTGTAAGGATAATACAGGGCCCACCAGGTTCCCATAGACAATGGGTTAAACAGCAGTTTTGAGAAAATCACGAAAGGATAAATTAATTGTCTTGTATTATCCTAAATGGAATAACCCTGTGCCTACAGGAACCTGGTAGCTAGGCCCTGTATAATAACTCTAAGGGGAATGGGAAAAGGTATAGTAGTGTCTATGCCTTCAGCAAGACAATTAATCTACAATTACTGCTCTCTACACAGGTGTATAAATGGGTACTATATTTGGGTGTTAATTAGCCTTTGCGCCAAGATTGGCAGCATGGCTAGTATGCTCCCCTTGGATTTGAGAAAGTACGCAATATCATTGTGTGGGTTTGAAATGTACCTGATGAACATGTGGTTATAATAATAACTTAAGTGCAGTATATATTATTATATTTCACTGTGAATATAAATGTTTATACTATTATTATTATAATTATAGGGAATAGGTTATTAATACAATGTGCACCTTTTGGGGCTGGGATCTAAGGGAATTAACAGCCAACATTATCCCAAAATGAACCATCCTCAAGTAAACTTACTTAATGCAGCTTCCACAAATGTCAATCATTATGGGTACATTTTCCCTTTAAAACGTTCAACAACATTAAAGAGACAAGCCATCGTAAGAGTCAACGCTACTCTGGCAGACAAAATGTTGGCACCAATTTAATTTCTTCCCTCTTTCATTTCTTCTCGTCCCTTTCAAACCCCTTTCAAATGCCCAGAAGGCAAAGACATCATCGCCGTGCGGTTTCGCCCGGCTTCCAAATTGGTTAAGTGCCACGGGCACGTCCATTCTCATTAAGGCCGCGAGCGCGGAGAAAGGAATGTCCAATGGGGGTGCGAGGCAGGGGTGAAACGCGGACATCTGGGAGTTATTCTTTCGAATTAAAATCCCTGCCGCCACGCCACCACATCCACCAACAAAACCAAAAATGACATCACCTGGTTTTGAAAAATGGGGGCAATTAACTGGGGAAAGTTGGAAGGGGGAGGAGGGTAGTTTGACTTGCCTACGTTGTGAGGACTTTTATATGGTGGCCCTGAAGGGACATCGTGAATCGTGAATTTGGATTCACGATTCACGATGAGATTTGCAAATTTGTGAATTTGGATTCACGATTCACGATGAGATTTGCAAATTCGCATATTTTATTGTGAATTTTGTTTCACGATTTGCAAAATCGCACATTTTATCGTGAACTTTGTTGCAATATTCACGATCACATTTGCAAAATCGCACATTTTATCGTGAACTTTGTTCCAATATTCACGAGAATATTTGCAAAATCGCACACTTTATCGCACACTTTATCGTGAATTTTTTTCTGATCATCTGGGTGGTACCAAAAGCTAAACATCGAAGTCTTGAAGATGGTCGAGATGCGAGACTTTCCCACCATGATTTCTGTGAAAGTGGTAAGTTTTTACTTGAAACTATGAACTATTTGTATTTAATCTCAGACAAGATAGGTACTATGTACCCGGTTTGTAATTAATAGTAGATATTGATCTATTTAACATCTATAAAATGGGACTCTTAGACCCTGGATGCACTATGCACTGTCCCATACCTTAATTTCCATGTTGGAAGTTTGTAATTTTATGGGGGTGCAAATGGATTTCTTAATCCTTCAGTTCAGGGTTGCTTTCAGCCAGGCCCAGCTAGCTAGGAATGTGTCACTGTGTGTGTGGAGGAGAGGGGGGGGGGGGGGGGGGGGGGGGGGGTGGGGTGGCACCCCTGGCCTATGGGGCAATATACCATAAGTGATTCTATGAAACTTTCACTCCTTATATATTCAGAATACCGTAGTTGCTGGAGAACCCGGACGGGGGGAGAACCCGGCCAAAAAATGGACAGGGCTACCTTTGAAATTAGATTTGCCGAGAATGCACTGAACATGCGACTCGAAACTTATATCAAACAATTTATCTGCATATTGCTCATAAAATACATGTATATTGCTGTTCTGTAGTCCTCCTGGTTATCCAGAAAATCGCTTGAAAGTCAGTCTTTAAACTCCAAAATTTGTTATTTTTTATTTTATTCACGATAATTTGAGATTACAATTTTTATAATCTTTATTCTCGCTTTTGTAAATCTACGCTCAGTAGTTCATTTCGGTAGAAACTTACACCAATTGGACCGTAATATCGCGTTGCCTTCGCTGATAAAAAATTATCGCTCAACGGCAAAGCGGGTTTCCGCACGGCGCGATTTCATGCACGAAGGTTCAATTTATCGCAGTGCAGGAGAACCCGGACACCGCGCACGGTGCGTGTACAAAGTCAATGACGCACTGTGTTGTGTGTGACTGTCCGGGTTCTCCAGCACCCACGGTACACTTATAAGATTAATTCAATCATATACATGGCAATATCAATATAACTTTTATAAGTGTATTCTGAATATATAAGGATTTGACATGTTTGAATTAAAGTATACCTATACAATGCATCATAATCATATTTATGTCGTGATTCTAAACATATCGTCGTGACTTTTAATGTACCTATACTGGACTATATGTCGTTCTTTTTCAGATGTACCTGTTCGCTGTGGAGCATTGCCGCCATCGCCGTCAACCGCTACGTGTGGATCTGCCATTGGCAGAGTTACAACAAGTTCTTCAACCGGACAACCATTCCCTTAATAATTGTGTCTCTATGGATCATCTCCTTTCTGATCGACCTGCCAAATATTTTGGGGTGGGGAGTGCACTCCTTTGATTGGAAGGTAGGTACATGGTTAACTTTTAACAAATTAACTTACAAATCTTGGTCACGTCTATTCTTGAAAGACATTTATTTGTTTTTAAGCTACCAAACGATGACATCTTAGCCACGTTACAATCAGCCAATAAATCAGTAACTGTATCACTCAGCCAGTCAATCATTTAGTCAATCAATCAATCGATCGATCGATCAATACATAAATTGTTTATAAAATTAAAATAAAAATTGTTTAAAAAAAGTTATTATGCAAATATTTGAGATATTGTGAGAAATATTAGGACAAGTTTGGAATCTTTCCAAGCTAAAGCCTAAAAACTAGATGGATCTTCGACTTATCATTGGTACGCCACTGCATATAACTGCCACTAAACTAGTGAGAAATAATACAAACTATATATTTATGGATTTTTAAAAATATATCTGACCGCATAAACATCTTACCACCCATATCAAAATGGAGCGGTCAGTGGAACAACCGTCAGAATAGAGACCGATTTTTCGGTCTACGGCTTAATTTTGTCTTTCACTCTTTTAGGTTAAGACGTCGAAGGAGCACGGGCAGGGCGTTCTTGGACGAGGAGACAAGTCGCGTGCTGTTCAAAGTGTTTGACTTGAACCAGGATGGCAAGATTGATGTCGTAGACTGGTCGACAGAGGGCGGCAAAATTGTTTCTTTCTCCGATCTGATTGTGGCTCATGACATGGATGGTCAGTTTATGTATTATATTGGTTCATGCAGTTTGAATATATTGATCAAAATGGAAGAGTTAAATTTTTCTAGTTAGAGAATGAACGATCTGAGATTCGATCATTCTGAATCTACTCTCATTTAGGCGAAAACAAGAATATTATGTAATAAGATAACACATTTGTTTTCTTTCTCATGTCTATACCTGATTTATCGCAAGAGAAAACGGCAATGGCTAAATCAAGTCTCCGTGCTAACCCTTTTTCCTTACTGCCCCATTTGGGCTAGTAAAAATCATAACTTTTTAATTGTTACTTGCCCTACTTTAAAGGGATAGTTGAGTTCTGGTAAGGAGAGTACAGTTTTAGTGAAACTGAATTTTAGTAACCAAAACCTGCATCATTACATTACAAACTAATAGTTATAACTAGAAAGAAACACAAAATTACAAATGACGTAGTAAAGATCATGTTATCATTCAAAAAGAGCCGTTAAAACGTTAGAGGGCGCTCTCTAAACACTCATCGGTTTCAACCATTTTGAATAAAATATTGTGCATGTGATGCTTTGTTGAAATAGTGATTAGATAGAGAAATAACCAACAACTATTTAAATACCTATTTTGTAACTTTTTTGAAAAGAGGAAGCATTTTTTTGAATTTTTAACGGCTGGTTCAAAATTCTCTAATAAACCCGGGGCCCTGGGTTTATTACAAATTGTTATATTTATGGATATTTCAGCCGTTTCTGAACCGATTTTGATCAAACAAAGATGATTTTATTGTTTAAATATTATGCTCTTTCAAATTTTACACTCAGTTTTTCATTACCTCACAAACTAATTAAGTAGTCTAGCGCCCTCTCTACCAAAACTCAACTTTCCCTTTAATACTTCTACATGAGATTTTCACATAATAAAAGAAAGTTTCCTGCTCATAGTTGACCAATAATTTAGTTGCCAGATCTGGCAACCCAACTAGGCCATTTGTAAAATTTTACTTGCACTTGCCCGACATCAATTTTACTTGCCCCGGGCAACATGCCCCGGGCAACAGGGCAAGTGCTAGTGTATAGTCCTGGCTAAAAGTTTGTCCTCTCTTCCCGTTCTCTTCGACAGGTGATGAGAAGCTGTCAGTTGACCGCTACGTGTGGATCTGCCATTTGCAGAGTTACAACAAGTTCTTCAACCGGACAACATGATTGTGTCTCTATGGATCATCTCCTTTCTGATCGACCTGCCAAATATTGTGGGGTGGGGAGTGCACTCCTTCGATTGGAAGGTAGGTACATGGTTAATTTTTAACAAATTAACCTACAAATCTTGGTCCCATCTATTCTTGAAAGACATTTATTTGTTTTTAAAGGGGACCACCGGGCAAATAACAACACATTACTATATATTATTTTGGTACTGTTTTGTGATATCAAATAGATACCCAACATTTTACAAAGGGTTGTGTAATTCATAAACAAAGCAATTCATTTCCACCACTTACGGAACCACTACTATTTCCTGGTTCCTGGTTTGCGAGTGCGCCAATGCTATTCACGCGTACGTTTGTAGCCAATATAATCCCGGGCGATTCGCTTGCTGCACACGCAGTAGTCTACTCAATTCAGACCGCATGAACGCATGCTTTAGAATGGTGATGCGTTTTCCAATTATATATTTTTTCTGAAAAAATATTTTTGTGAACTTGTTGATGGAATGGAATACTAAAGATGTTTTCTATAATAAGAATATTATATTTGGGTGGTGGTACCCTTTAAGCTACCAAACGATGACATCTTTGCCACGTTACAACCAGCCAATAAATCAGTAACTGTATCACTCAGCCAGTCAATCAATCGATCGATCAATCTATAAATAAATCAATCGATTTAATCAATCAATCAATCAATCAATCAATCAATCAATCAATCAATCAATCAATCAACCACCCGACCGACTGACTGATCGACCAATCAATCAATCAAACAATCAATCAATCAATCAATCAAAACGATCATTCTTTTCCATTATGGATTTTCTTTTCTGCACATCGTGCCTATCACTGAATTATGTCTGATCATGGCTCTCTTTATTTCATCCGCACGCCAATATCAATAATATCATAAAAATTTTTGTTCATAGTACAGACAATTCAAACCGCAATCTATGATCTCTTATGGTACTTTCCCCTCATTTTTCATATTTCTTCAGATCATGTCGTGCACAGGCGGGATGTCTTTCGTCTACTCTTACGCCATCTTCTTTGCCATGACAGCCTTCGCTGCTCCCCTCCTCATGACAGTTACATCGGTATCTTCTGCTTTGTACGGAAGGCTGCCATGGCCATTGACTCGATACGCGAGAAGTCCGGTGGTGGTCAGGGGAGCAGCAAAAACCAAGGCCCCAAAAGTTTCAAGACGCGAGCTGCCGACATCCGACTGGCACGTTCCGTGCTTGTTGTCGTCATCACCTACCTCGTCATGTGGACTCGCTCACCGTGCTCATCAATCAGTGTGTGGTCGCGGACCGGAAGCTATACATCGTGGCGTACATGCTGGCGCACACCAACAGCAGCATCAACTGCGTGATCTACGGCGCGACGAACGCGGAATTCAGACGCGGATATGTGCACTTCTTGCGGCTGATAACGTGCCGCGCTAAAAGGAGCGATCTCCTGATGTCCGTCACCAGGACAGCGACGGCAACTGCGCCTAAAATCCAAAGAAAAGCGACACCGGTAACATTGGATTCCTCATTGGTTTAAAAATGAAATGTGTGCCTGAACTATACAGTACATATATATATGGATACGCTATTTGTCTGCGGCTGATTATGGGTCGAGAAAAAAACACAGAACGATCTATCCATGTCCATGACTAGAACAGCGACGGGTAGGTGTTTCTTTTGACAGAAAAAAGATGCATGGAAAGGAATGTTCGTGTTCTTTGAGCGCCGGGAGGATGGGTGGTAGGAAGGGCTCGACGTTTCAAACAGGTTGCTTGTCCGTCGTCAGGAGTGAACGATCTCTTTGTGAAACTCCTCCACCCCGTCCGATCAAGGGCCAGAGACTTCTGAGTTCAATTCTTCTCCTCCCTCAGGGTTATTTCTATGACCTGCCCCTCCATTGCTTTCTGTGTCTGCCACGTCATCATGAAGCTGAAAGTTTGATTAAGACTATTCATGGACTATAAATGGCCAGAGTATTTTGGTTAAAGGTAGTGTTGAGTATTGGTATTTCCGGAAGTGCTCTCCGATATTTTTTATTTTGAATTTACCTCATTAAATCAGATATCACAGTGTATCAGGGCTTAAAAATAATAAAATACATGTTTTACGACCTGTGAAATAACCTCACTATACAAAGGTACGTTGTTATAACAGCTCGTCATAAAGAGATTCAACTGCAATTGCAGATTAACCAGATTAAACACTAGGCTTATAGGATCGTCACAGTTAGAAGCTTAGACAGAAACCTGGCAGATTATTAGACTAGACCAGCTAAGATCACAGCTTAGACCGAGTCTTGTGAGACTGGACAAACCTAGATTCTGTACACTTGGATCTTGAACATACCTTGAACATACCTTGAAGGCCACACCTCACCATCTTCGTCGTGAAAGTAGACAGTTTAGCGTGGCAGGGTCTAACCAGGCCATTTTGTATTGGTTCTGGAAGATCCAGTGCTGTAGTAGAGTCCGGACTCGACTCGGAGCCGAATCGCGGTGTAAAACAAATAGGAACATGATATTTCTTTGGGGACTGGGACACGGAACTTGAGGACTCAACTACAGCCCTGGGAAGACCAGATCAGCTTGGATTGGGTCCAGAAAGATAAATCAAGCCCTGAACTACATGTATATGGCCAATTCAGACAACATACCAAGTTGTGTAAATATCGTTGTCTTTATGACAGTCTTTACTAGGAAAGAGACTAGAACAAAGTCCAAGTATTCCTTCTCTTTTTTCAGACTTTGTCCTTACCTGTTGATATGAGATCTGTAAAACTTTGGCATGTGCAGGGTTCACAAAAGCAGCTTTTGTTACTGCTGTTTATCTTTTAGGAAGATAAAATGTACATTTGTATTTCCCTCTGATAAAACGAAATTGTCTTTCATTCTTTACATTCTTCATATTTGCAATCGTAATTGCTGAATCTAGTTTGTTATAAATATTTGTATAACTTGCAATCTCCATAGACTCTGCCTGCATATTTTCAGGACTAGTCCTGAACGGGTTATTAAGAGGTCTTTTCTTATTAAGAAAATATTAGAAGCTGCTCCAAAATACATTCAATGTGAAGGATTTTATAATTTTTACAATTCAGTTTATATTCAATTTGACGTAATTATAAGATTGATAATTTTACATGAATGTGTGGATTACTATTCTTTTTGTTGTTGCTTTTTTCTTTATTTTTGGCATGCGACCATAGTTCCCAGTACACAGTGTTACCCGTAGTACACATATTATTGTATTATGTGTGTAATAATTAGGTTTAAATGATAATGTCATGCTAATTTTAGTCTCCAAGAAGGGTTTGGAATACATTTTTTTGACTGTTATCATGTAATCATGTTGTTCAATAACAGTTTATATTCATTTTGAGGCTGATGTGCATGCCAGACAATTCTTAGGAATGTGACGATGAATACTACTAATAATAATATTAATAATGATAATAATAATAATAACGATAATACTAATAGTATTAATAATAATATGTTATTTATTTTGTGCCTTATATGATTGATGATCATCTCTAAGTGCCTAATTACATTAGTAAACATTTAGTGTGTAAGCTATAATTATAAATAGAAGGACTAAAGAAATTTCTGATCCAGCTGATCATACATGTATGTACATATTTCTTGAAGCAACTTATGTTTGAATGTCTTAAAACGTTCAAACACTGTAATATTCACATTATGAGCACCAGCACCAACCCTGTTAAAATATATACGATCTTCAAATTGATTGTCTTATTTTCAGTGTTGTATCCGAGTCCACCCAATCCGAGTCCGAGACCGAGTCCGAGTCCAGACTGTCCGAGTCCGAGACCAAGACCGAGTCCAGACCATCCGAGTCCGAGTCCGAGTCCGAGTCCAGACCATCCGAGTCCGAGACCGAGTCCGAGTCCAACTCTTTTTTTTTTTAATTAATTATTTTTTATTTTACATTGATTCATTTTCTTTTCCAAAGGCAATTGATCTATCACTCGATCAAGTGATTAACCCTAGATATGTGTCACATAATATGCACTCATGCAGGGCTCCACACTCACGTTTTTTTTTAACAGGCCCTTTTGGGCCAGTAGATTTGGCGTTATGAAGGGTAATATAATCACCCGACGTTGTGAAATATTATGTAAGCGAGCGAGCGGAGCGAGCTTGAAAATTTTACCTATTTCACAGCGGAAAATTGCCATTTATTTAAATTACTGTATGGCTATATTCGTTTTATTACTTATGATATGGCGTTATAAAGGGTAATACAATCACCCGACGTTGTGAAATACTTTGTATGCGAGCGAGCGGAGCGAGCTTGAAAATTTTACCTATTTCACAGCGGAAAATTGCCATTTGTTTCAATTGTTGTATGGCTATATTCGTTTTATTACTTATGATATGGCGTTATAAAGGGTAATATAATCACCTGACGTTGTGAAATATTATGTATGCGAGCGAGCGAAGCGAGCTTGAACATTTTAGCAATTTCACAGCGGAAAATCCCAAAATCCTGGAGAAAATGAGGGAGAAAAGAGGGGAAAGGAATAAATGAAAAAAGGGACCCATGTCTAAGGATTTTTTTTATGAACAGGGGACCCATGTCTAAGGATCTTTCTTGAAAAAGTCACCCTTTCCAGCGGCACATCCCCGTATACCCATATACCCGTATACCCCCCCGCCCCCGGGTGTTAGATAGCCGAACATTTTCAGAATCGCGGTGTCAATTCATAAAAAAGACAGTATAAAATGAAATCATACCTATCAAATATAAGCTTGGGCTATTTGTTATGGATATGTAACTTGCGTGTCCATTCGTTTCCCACAAATGTGATTTTTTGCTCACTTTCTTGTCGGATGTCAGTTCATTCGCGATCTCTTTTTCAAGCAACAATCGCTTGGTGGATTGGATAGAATATTTGGCTTGTTTCTTGCAGAATAGCCAATATACAAGTATACAAAATATACGGAAATTGGCCGGTCTCGTGCTGGACTCGTCCCGAGTCATCGAGTCCACGACCTTCGAGTCCGAGTCCGAGGCCGAGTCCAGGGTCCCAGAGTCCGAGTCCGAGGCTGAGGCCGGCAATGCCGGCCTCGAGTCCGGACTCGAGACCAAGACCGGCCTCGAGTAATACAACACTGCTTATTTTGTGCGCGAACTTCAGTATGTAGTAAGCTATGTGCAATTTGTTTTGCTTTTTTGGTACTAAGATTAATTTTTTTATAATTAAGGTTGGCAGCTCTGCATTTGACAAGTAGAATTATATTTTTCTCATACTTGTATGCATGTGTATGTGTGTGTGTGTATGTCCAGTGGCATAGCATGGTCGGACTGATTGGGGGGGGGGGGGGGGGTGGGGGCACACCTTGCGTATTTCTATATTTTTACACAGATTTTCTCCTTATGTTTCTTACTGTTTTTGACAAATTATGGGGGGGGGGGCCCTTGCCACTCAGTGCCCTCACCTATAGCTATGCCACTGTGTGTGTATGTGTGTTTGTTTGCACATGTTTGTGTGAATGTGTATTTTAATTATGAAGTGTTTGTTTGCTTTCATGCTAAATATATCTTTTGGTAATTATAATGTCCTTACCAAAAGATTTAGCATGAAAAGCAAACATAAACACTTCATAATTAAAATACACATTCACACAAACATGTGCAAACAAACACACATACACACACAGTGGCATAGCTATAGGTGGGGGCACTGAGTGGCAAGGGCCCCCCCCCCCCCCCAAATAATTTGGGACAAGGCTATGCACCCCTAGGGGTACTATACAAGCAATGGCACATATACTTTACACATACAGTAACACCATACATTTGTATTTGGCATTAATTGATAGTTTATGTATTTTTTCCTTGGATTGTATTCAACCCGTTGCTTACAGGAATGTTCAAAGTATATATGGGGATTTCAGAATCTCGAAGGGAACGGGCACAAACACCAGTTAAACATAACCAAAATGAAATAGGATTACTAACTGAAATAAATAATCATAATTTTAAATTCCAATTCAAGATGAACCAATTCAATTAAATGATAAATATATTATAATGAATTAATTGCTTGGTGATTAATAACTTAGAACAGTTTTAATTATGAATTACTTTATATCACTAATATAGTTATGAATTACTGTTTACAATTCATTGTTGTAAATGTGGTTGATTAGCAATTATGCACAATGATTTGATATGTGTTCTTTGTGTAGTGTAGCTTTGTTTATTTTATAGTGATTTACTTTTGTAAATTTTGTACTTAACATTAATGTTCCAATTCATTCAAATTCGAATGTAACAATTGCTATATTGTATTATTTATACTATGTATGTTTTGATGTTCAATGTACACTGGTCCTTTCAGCACTGCTGCTGATCAGTTTGAAATATATACCAAAATAAATAAATGAATAAATAAATTACTAAGTAATTTTCTCATCGGGTTATGCACAAATACCAGTGAAATGTTATTTTGATCAAGGATTGTCCTTTAGCCTTTATCCACTATTGCTGCTCTCTATCAAGGTGTGTATTAATGGAGACCCGGAAAGCTAGGAATATGGTTCCTTTGCACTGTGTATGCCTAACTGGTGACTGGCTAAAATACTCCCTATGGAGTGGAAAATATGCACTTTGTGTGTAGGTGTGATTGCAGTGTGTATCCCTTGACCAGGGTAATAATGATACTGAAAAGTGCTATGATCTTTGCGTGACTAGGGGTATAGAGTACAGGTATCTAGTAACATTGTCAAAATCCTCAAAACTTTCTTGGAACTCTAGCGGTTCTATCGTATCTTGTTGTATTCGTATATACAATAGAAGCATGGGACAGGTTTTAATTTTTTTCGAGTTTCCCTTTTGTTAAAAAGATATTTATGATTGAAGTGTTCAGATTTTTAAATATCCACTGGATAGTCATAACCATGTACAAAGTCAATGCAATGAGTTAGTGGCTATCACTTTACATTTTGCTCATTACTCGGCCATATATATGTAACATCCATTTAACATGAACTTTTTGCACATTACTCAGTGGACATATCAGATCACAACACTACACATTGTGTCAAGCATTCATCACTTCATGCACATGTCAACAAAGTTACTAGATCCCTAAAAGGGATCTAGTAACTTTGTTGACATGTTCAAAAAGTGATGAATGGTTGATGCAATGTATATTATTGTTATCTCATATGTCCACAGGGTATTGTGTGAAAATTTCAAGTCAAATGGACATTGCATGGCCAAGTAATGAGCGAAAATGCAAAGTGATATTCAAAAACTCACTGCACTCACTTTGTACACAGAAGAAAAACTCGCCCGGAGTTTTTCTTATCTGAATACTTTGATCCTACATATCTTTGTAACGATAGGGAAATTTGAAAAACCGAAACCTGTCCCATGATTTTATTGTTAATACGAATACAAGGTATGAGGGAACCGCTAGAATGAAAAATTTATTTTGAGGATTTGGACAATGTTACTAAGTCCCTTTAAACATAGGCTGACGGGGTATTACCTCACCCTAATTACTGTAGATGTTTTTTCCCCAGAAATTGTATTCTGAACACCTGACAAGTCTATACAGTATTGCACATTATCATGCTCGTACGGATGTAATGGAATGGTTTTAAATAAAAGCATAGTATTTTCAACAATTCATGCTTGCATTTTTGTGAGTCATATTTTGGCTGTCAAGACTGGTATGTAGGTGTGTGTGTGTTGTATGTGTTACATTTGGCATGTGTGAGTTCGTGAAGCTTCACGACTGAGGACAGAACACAAACACCCGGAGAACAGTAATTGTTCATAGAAAGTATGCACCCCCCCCCCCCCCCCACCTGCCAATTATTTGCATTCCCACCTTATCAGTTGGACCATGCTGCACCACATCTGGGGGGGGGGGGGGACCTTGCTTGCCACTCATAGGCACATTACCATGTATTTTGTGTTCCTCATGTGTCACTCATGGACAGTCATCCAAACCTAGACAGAAAAATCCACCTCGTTATGGGGTCCTTTAATATTATGACGTCATAATATGTAGAGAACGGGTGAGAAACGAAAATCATCAAAGAACCCTCAAAACATATCGGCTGATTTTTCGGACTAATCCAAACCACTCTCATTCCATATCAAAAGCAACAAGAAAATAATCATATTATATGACCGATCAAATATTATCAGATCCTTTTATTAGCACAAACTAAAAATAACATATTTTGTTTATGTTATAATAAATTGTATTTTACCATTGACTGAATTCCATGAATGAGTTGCCTAAAATACAATTTTAAAAAGATTTGCCTTTTTTCATATTTTTGTTTTGTTTTTGTATTTGTTTTTTGTTTTTTAACATACTGAGCTCATAATAATGTTGTATCATTGTAAATACAAGGCAAGATGACCAATAATACAGTTTTACATATCGTCTATTAAATTAAGGTAGAACCGTTCACTGCAGTACACAAAAATATGATTGTTGACGTCAATAATAGACATATTCAATGTTCATCTCGAAACTCCTGTGCGACTGCACGGTAGGGAGCTTTTGCATGTTTGAACTTGAAACTGTGCAATCTTGTGCATACCTATAGGCAGTGGCGTAGACAGGTCCAGACACCTGGGGGGGGGGGGGGATGAAATTTTTCCCCGGCCGAGACCACCTGCAAAAATGTTTCGAGACCGATGAAATTGGGGCAAAATTGGGCAAAGACCTAAGGGGGCTCACAATTTTTTTGTGTGCAGGGGCTCCTGCCCAACCGCACTTGGACTTGAAACTGTGCAATCTGGTGCAAACCTAGATAGGAAATTCGGGAGTAAGATTGACTGTATCTAGGAAAGTGTGTTATGATTTGGGGGGAGGGGGGTGTTCCCCCTCCCACAGTAAGGAGCTTTTGCATTTTTGGACTTGAAATTGAGCAATCTGGTGCATACCTAGATAGGCATTTCGGGAGCAAGATTGACTGCATTTGTGTAAGCATGACATGACTTGATCGACCAGAATTTTTAAATATATTTTTCATGAAGAAAACAAATAAATTGACACACTGAATATGTACCCCAACATTTATTTTCATACACAGGTCCAACATAAACCTTATGCCACATTATCTATTATCCAACAACATAGCCATGACTGAGTGCCGATGGAGTGAAGCGACCGAGGGCTGGGGCAGAGCCATATGGGGGGGGGGGGGGGTTGTGAGGGGGATAACGGTTAAGATGTTGCATTTATATACCTGAAATGGTGCAATTTGGTGCACGTCACACAAGCAGCCAGGGCAATGCCGATGTAGGCACACGGGAACTACATGCCCGGTAGAGAAAAAGTACTCACCCCAGATTATACACAAGTTACATAACAAACTGAGATAATCTGGTCGCACGCAAAGCGAGCAGTGAAAACTTGGATGTATAAATTAGATGTTGAATGTTAGAATTAACAAGTCTTAGCTCATACATTGTATACCACTCACACACACAAACACATGCACCTACAGGGTAGCCATAAAATTATTAGGACACCTTGGAAAAATCACTTCAATTTAAATGATAGAACAAATTTTAAAGAACATGTTTGGTAAAAAGCTGCCTAGAATTCATTGTATGTGTTTATTAGATGCTGCTTCGTTGAAATCATGATAAAATATAAGACAATTTTTGAAAAATTATCAAAATAGTTAGTTTCATATTTTTCAGGGTGTCCAAATAATTTTTGGCTACACTGTACATCATTCAAACACACACAACACAAACAAAATGTATTTTCCTCAAACCTGGGGGGGGGGGGGATGATTGTACACGTCACCCCCCCCCCCCCCCCCGCACCTTGTGAGGTGGGGGATGCATCCCCCTCATCCCCCCCATTGTCTACGCCCCTGCCTATAGGAAGGAAATTCGGACTTGACGCCATGTAGCCTACTTTATGTGGGTAAGTGCGTCATGATTCTATCCGACTGGGAAAACAAGTTTGATTTGTGTCATGAAGAAAACATGATTAAAAAAAAAAAACACTTATGATACAACAACACGGAACAAGGTATACCAGACGTATAGACAAGACCGATTCCCGAAGGAGCAAAGCGACCTAGAAGGGGGATGGTTTGATGGAGGTGGGTTTCTGCTCGTATACGTACGGTAAGGGAGATTTTGTAATTGTTTACTTGAACATTATGCAATCTGGTGCAAACCTATGAAGGGCATTTGACTTGCGGTATAAACTTATTTGACTTGGCATGAAGTATAATCCGAGTTATATCTTTAGAAATACACTTTTTAAATCACTGGTATCAAATGAGAAATTACCCATGACTTAATTATTTTTTGGTGGGGGGGGGGGGGGAGCCCCCTACGCCCCGCCACCAGTACGCCAGTGATAAAGGGCATTGGAAGCATGTGCCCCCACCCCAATTTGACAAAAAAAAAAAAAAATCTTTAGGGGTAAATACCTTATAAAAGAGTTCGCCCTCAATAATTCGCTTGCCCCCATCCCTCCCCCCCCCCCCCCTTAATCAGTCCGACAATGCTTTCCCGCTGCTTCACCACCCTGAGTGACGTCATCCCGCCAATAGGGACTATAATGCCCACATTCCAGGTCTAGTCCTAGTCTTGAGCAGGACTAGCAGGAGTGCCTTCATCTCCTTGGACGTTGTCATCCCAGCCCAGAGCCAGACCTAGTCCCAGATCTGGCAAGATTGGGACCACGAGGAACTCGTCAACTGACAGCTTCTCATCACCTGTCGAAGTTGTCATGTTGTCCGGTTGAAGAACTTGTTGTAACTCTGCCAATGGCAGATCCACACGTAGCGGTCAACTCACAGCTTCTCATAACCTGTCGAAGAGAACGGGAAGAGAGGACAAACGTTTAGCCAGGACTATACACTAGCACTTGCCCTGTTGCCCGGGGCATGTTGCCCGGGGCAAGTAAAATTGATGTCGGGCAAGTGCAAGTAAAATTTTACAAATGGCCTAGTTTGGTTGCCAGATCTGGCAACTAAATTATTGGTCAACTATGAGCAGGAAACTCTCTTTTATTATGTGAAAATCTCATGTAGAAGTATTAAAGTAGGGCAAGTAACAATTAAAAAGTTATGATTTTTACTAGCCCAAATGGGGCAGTAAGGAAAAAGGGTTAGCACGGAGACTTGATTTAGCCATTGCCGTTTTCTCTTGCGATAAATCAGGTATAGACATGAGAAAGAAAACAAATGTGTTATCTTATTACATAATATTCTTGTTTTCGCCTAAATGAGAGTAGATTCAGAATGATCGAATCTCAGATCGTTCATTCTCTAACTAGAAAAATTTAACACTTCCATTTTGATCAATATATTCAAACTGCATGAACCAATATAATACATAAACTGACCATCCATGTCATGAGCCACAATCAGATCGGAGAAAGAAACAATTTTGCCGCCCTCTGTCGACCAGTCTACGACATCAATCTTGCCATCCTGGTTCAAGTCAAACACTTTGAACAGCACGCGACTTGTCTCCTCGTCCAAGAACGCCCTGCCCGTGCTCCTTCGACGTCTGAACCTAAAAGAGTGAAAGACAAAATTAAGCCGTAGACCGAAAAATCGGTCTCTATTCTGACGGTTGTTCCACTGACCGCTCCATTTTGATATGGGTGGTAAGATGTTTATGCGGTCAGATATATTTTTAAAAATCCATAATTATATAGTTTTTATTATTTCTCACTAGTTAAGTGGCAGTTATATGCAGTGGCGTACCCATGATAAGTCGAAGATCCATCTAGTTTTTAGGCTTTAGCTTGGAAAGATTCCAAACTTGTCCTAATATTTCTCACAATATCTCAAATATTTGCATAAAATAACTTTTTTTAAACAATTTTAATTTTAATTTTATAAACAATTTATGTATTGATCGAACGATCGATTGATTGATTGACTGGATGATTGACTGGCTGAGTGATACAGTTACTGATTTATTGGCTGATTGTAACGTGGCTAAGATGTCATCGTTTGGTAGCTTAAAAACAAATAAATGTCTTTCAAGAATAGACGTGACCAAGATTTGTAAGTTAATTTGTTAAAAGTTAACCATGTACCTACCTTCCAATCAAAGGAGTGCACTCCCCACCCCAAAATATTTGGCAGGTCGATCAGAAAGGAGATGATCCATAGAGACACAATCATTAAGGGAATAGTTGTCCGGTTGAAGAACTTGTTGTAACTCTGCCAATGGCAGATCCACACGTAGCGGTTGACGGCGATGGTGGCAATGCTCCACAGCGAACAGGTACATCTGAAAAAGAACGACATATAGTCCAGTATAGGTACATTAAAAGTCACGACGATATGTTTAGAATCACGACATAAATATGATTATGATGCATTGTATAGGTATACTTTAATTCAAACATGTCAAATCCTTATATATTCAGAATACACTTATAAAAGTTATATTGATATTGCCGTGTATACGATTGACTTAATCTTATAAGTGTATTCTGAATATATAAGGAGTGACAGTTTCATATAATCACTTATTATTATTATTATTATTATTATTATTTATTCGACCAAAAAGCATAATACAATGTAAAAATAAAATACAACACAACTATATATGCACAATTACAAAAATACAAGTTACAAGACAGAAGAAAATAGAAGCAGTGTGTGGGTCAGGGTTCACAAAAGTAAAGTGCATTACTGTTGCCCTAGGCCTAGGGCATGTGAACCCTCACACACTGCTCCAGAAGATGCAGCATTACGGAACATAAATAACAATAAACGTATACCTAGATATATCAACGTCCAAATTGAGCTAAATGGATTGGTATATTGCCCCATAGGCCAGGGGTGCCACCCCACCCCCCCCCCCCCCCCCCCCCCCCCCCCCCCCCCTCTCCTCCACACACACAGTGACACATTCCTAGAAGGCTGGGCCTGGCTGAAAGCAACCCTGAACTGAAGGATTAAGAAATCCATTTGCACCCCCATAAAATTACAAACTTCCAACATGGAAATTAAGGTATGGGACAGTGCATAGTGCATCCAGGGTCTAAGAGTCCCATTTTATAGATGTTAAATAGATCAATATCTACTATTAATTACAAACCGGGTACATAGTACCTATCTTGTCTGAGATTAAATACAAATAGTTCATAGTTTCAAGTAAAAACTTACCACTTTCACAGAAATCATGGTGGGAAAGTCTCGCATCTCGACCATCTTCAAGACTTCGATGTTTAGCTTTTGGTACCACCCAGATGATCAGAAAAAAATTCACGATAAGTGTGCGATAAAGTGTGCGATTTTGCAAATATTATCGTGAATATTGGAACAAAGTTCACGATAAAATGTGCGATTTTGCAAATGTGATCGTGAATATTGCAACAAAGTTCACGATAAAATGTGCGATTTTGCAAATCGTGAAACAAAATTCACAATAAAATATGCGAATTTGCAAATCTCATCGTGAATCGTGAATCCAAATTCACGAATTTGCAAATCTCATCGTGAATCGTGAATCCAAATTCACGAATTTGCAAATCTCATCGTGAATCGTGAATCCAAATTCACGATTCACGATGTCCCTTCAGGGCCACCATATTTTTTCTACCATAATATAATAAGATACCTAACATAACAAGGTCATTTTCAGGGTCCGAAGTATCGGGACACTATCAGGATACTATAAACAATCAAAGTATCCAAATCGAAAAGCGTTCAGGAACGCTTTTCACTTCAATCTTAAATATCTCCATAATTTGGGAGCCATTTGAAAAAATCAAAACCCATTTCATTCTTCTGTTACCATGAGAAACTAAACAACAAGGTGCGAGAGAACTGTGAAAACTCCAAAATATTTTGGTCGACTTTGACAAAGTTAATGGATCACATTAATATTTAACAAACACTTTGGACGTGAAGCAAGGCACTTGTATAGATTGAAGCAAAATAACGCTGAACTTAACTTACAATTAGGTCACAGCGAAAAAAATACACGGGGCGGCGGGCGAATTCGCCCCCAAAATGCCCAAATTTGCCCCCGAAAAAAAAAAATTTTCCCCCGGAATTTTTTTTGGGGGGCTGGGATTTTTCTGTTTGGATTGTGATCAAATGATACATTTAAAATGATCACTTACAGCATTATAGCTTATTAGTAGCCCCTGAACTTCGAAATGAGCCCGGAAATTTGTAGCCCCCGAAAGTTGGAAAAGTAGTCCCCGAAAAATGGAGCCCCCAAAATAAAAATATTAATTTTTTCGCTGTTAGGTCACATCAGTGAAAAAAGTACACAGGGGCTCATGGCGATTTAGCACCCGAAAATGCCCAAAAGAGCCCCAAAAAAACATAAAAAGAGCCCTTGTAAATTTTTGCATAGAGTTCAATGCAAAACCAATTAGAGGGGCCAGAAATTATCTAGATACAGAAAAATAATTCTACATAAAGCAAACATATTTGGTTTTTGAACATCAACCTTGTACAAAATGCGAAGTACAATGAAGTGTACGCTGTTGCTAGACTAATTTAAGCATAGACCTAAAAGACTGCATTAAATCATAAATAACACACCAATAGTGATTTTCTCGACGTAATCTCTTCTGGTAACCCATCTATACAGTTTTCTTCAATATATATTTGCTGTCATGAAACTATATATACATTTTGAACCTGCAAAATAGACACCCATTTTAACAATCCTTGAAGAAATGTACGTAATCCTCCTATCTCATTGTGCAATCTTAGGGAGGATTTGCAAGTTGAAGTGCTTGGAAGGTGAGAAGGTAATGCTAGCCTGACTGCGGCTGCTCTAGCACTATCTATTGCCATTCGTGTGCATCTCACAAGTTCAGTAAAAGCACATTCAAGACTACATGTGATTTTCAAGAGGCAACTGCAAGGGGCATCTTCTTTACAACTTTGTACTGTGCTATGTAAGTGTTACAATTTTTGAATCATGATGTGAAAAGGGATACTAATGATATTCATCTAACCTTGGCCCTGGGTGGTGGCCTGTGTATTAATTTCACTAATGGACTTCATCATTATGAATATCTTTTATTGGATCTCGTAATGAATTGCCTTGTATCATTTCAGATCTTTATTGAATTTGTTTGAGCATGTCACAAGGGCAATGTAATGTTCAGTTAAAGGGGACCACCAGGCAAAGGACAACACATTATTATATGTTTTGGTACCGTTTTGTGATATCAAATAGATACCCAACATTTTGCAACGGGTTGTGTAATTCATAAACAAAGCAATTAATTTCCACCACTTACGGAACCACGGCTATCTCGTGGTTCCACACGGGCCAGGCATTTGCGAGTGCGCCAGTGCAATTCACGCGTACGTCAATAGAATCCCGGATGATTCGTTCACTGCATAGAGCGCCGCTGGCTCTGCTCGCATAATAGTCTGCGCATTCAGACCGCATGACCGCATGGCTGAGAATGGTGATGCGTTTTCCAATTTTATATATTTTTTCTGAAAACATATTTTTGTGAACTTATTGATGGAATGGAATACTAAAGATGTTACCTTTCTATAAAAAGATTATTATTTTTGGGTGGTGGTACCCTTTAAACCCACTCAAGACAATGTGATTTTCAAGATAGCCACACATTGGCTTCTTCTGCAGGCAGGGCTTGAATTGACACTAGCACTAGCCAGCTTGCCCGGGGCAAGTACAAATTGGTGTCAGGCAAGTAAAATATATCATAAATTGTTTAGTTTGCTTGCCCGATTGGGCAACGATATGTATACTATTGTTAAACTCTATCTATGTAATTTCATATAATCTCATCTAGAAGTAAGAGGGGAAGTAAACTTTATATTGGGGCAAGTCAAATTTCAAAATGTATGATTTTACTTGCCTGAATGGGCCGGACAGTACAGAAAGAAAAAACATTTCCCAATTTTCCAAATTAATTCAAGAAAGTAACATTTCATATTTTAAAAACAAAGTAACTTCAGGGATTGTAAATTTCCTTTTCTGGCCCGCTAGCAGAAACAAAATAGTGCAGAGTCATTTTATATCTTGAAAATAACTAAATTAAAATAATTAGTTAGAATAGAACATTTGCCTAAGTACTTAATAGTGAAAATTTGCATTCAACAAAATATATTTTGATTGAAGATTATGTAATATATTTTTCATAAGGCCCGTCAAAACAAATGTAGATTATACACAGCTCTGTCATGAATGGGCCAATACTCTAAAAGAGTAACTTTTGTAGTAATAAATTTGCAGTCATAAAAGTCAATGGAGCTTTTATGTATTTATATTATCATCAAAAGAAATTATGATCAATATCCAGTGGAAACTTTCCCCATTAAATTCCCAGATGTTATGACAGGGGAATAAATCAATAAGCCATTATTTGGACTGTAAAATGTTCTGCCTCATGTTGTGTGCTGTTACTGTAACATGGCAGAATAATCTAAATTTACTTTTATAAATAGAAACAAGGCCTATGAAATTTTACTTGTTCACAACATGTATGTTTAATAGCGTCATTGAAAGATTGAGAGACAAATATTTTGATTCTGAACAAGTTTGGTACAGACTTAACCTGTTCCCTTCGGGATTACAAAATCTCCATAGACTTTGTACATAGCCCACCCGGTTCCTGTAAGCAACTGATTTTAAAATTACATGTATCAAAGGGGGAATTATGGAGAGAAAATGTAAGTACTTTGGGCACATCTTTAGGAGAACTGGAGGAGTTACGAAACAAATACTGCAAGGAGCAATTGAAGGAAAACGTGGTAGATGTCATCCACCAATATCTTGGACTGACCATGTAAAGAGCGTGTCTGGACAAGGAATGAAGGGTGCAACACACTTGGCAGAAGATAATAATAATAATATACTCGATTTATATAGCGCCTAATATGATTGTTAATCATCTCTAATCGCTTTACAGTGATATTATTACCCCCGGTCATAGGATACAATGCAAACCAGCACACATTGTGTGCACCATCTCCACTCCCTGGGGAGCATTCCTTCCAAGCGGCTCATGGGCATTGAGAAGATCCTGCACATACAGGCTTTCACCTCCTACCGGGTCCCCATTTATACACCTGGGTAGAGAGCAGCAATTGTGGATAAATTGTCTTGCTGAAGGACAAATGCAGGGGGCAGGGTTCGAACTCGGGATCTCATGATCGGAAAGCGCGCGCTCTACCAATCTTGCCACACCACATAGCGTTGCATGGCCTGCTTTCGTGAAGTAAAAATTGGTGTCGGGCAAGTAAAAATTGGTGTCGGGCAAGTAAAATTTCATAAATTGTCTATTTTGCTTGCCCAATTAGGTAACTAAATAATTGTTCAACTACGAGAGAACAATTTAATTCATACATGTAAATGTGTTAATCTCATCTAGAAATAAGATAGCAAGTCAATTTTATACTGGGGCAATTACAATTTCAAAATTTATGATTTTACTGGCTCAAATTGGCCAGTACAGAAAAAAGTTAGTGTGGAGGCTTGCATACTGCCACCTGAACTTGATGATGATGATGACGATGATGACAACGCAACGAGAACGATGATATTAGTACATTTCAAGGAATAAATTGTGTTAGGGAAGGCTCATGAATCAATACAATATTATTAGGTAATAAAAATGTTCAGTCAAATGTCACAGGCTTAACACATATTGTAGAAACAGGTTGTTCTGGTGAATTCTACAACATATTTCAAATTTGTGTTATTGCAGGTGCATAAATCAATACAATATTATCGGGTAATGAAATGTTCAGTCAACTATTGCAGAGCTGTGCATAAATCAATACGATATTATCAGGTAATAAAATGTTCAGTCAAATGTCATGCACTTTTACATTTAACCTAGAACGTACACGCAATAAGCTGTATAGTATAGACACAGTATCTGTATAAGTAGTTAAGAGATCATCTGGGAATAGTATCATTGGGTAATATGTTCCATCAAATGTCACAGGCTTTCAACTAACCAAAATAATAACCTACATACCTGGAAACACTATCTATAGATATATACATGTAGATCTGTAAATTCTACAACATATTTCAACCAATCTTTGTTATTGCAGGTTCAAAAATCAATAGAATATTATTGGGCAATCAAATGTTCTGTCAAATGTCATCCATCTAGGCTTTTAGCTGACATAATGACCAACACATTTAGAAACACCCAGACATGAACACATTTGAACTTATCTTTCGTATTGCAGATGTGTGCATAAATCAATACGCCATTACTGGGTTATAAAATACGGATGGAATGCCCGATACATAAGCACCGTGGCTGTGAATTTTAACACGCTGGGCCAATTAAAAAGGGCAGTTGAGTTATTTTTAGCTACTAGTTGCTCTTTTTTTCATTTAGAAGAGCTTTACTTTTCTTACTATTAACTTTCTCTTTAAATTATTAGCTCTAATTAGTGCATTCTTTCTCAGAAATGCCTGTATCTGCATGGGAAATTTATTTCAAGAGAGGTTTTCTTTAAAGGGATAGATCTAGTAACTAGTCTGACAAAAATAACACTAATAATCACCTGCATCTCTAGAGTTTCTTTAATAGCTGGTTGTTTTCCTCTTACTTAATACCAGATTTCATTAGTTACTCAGCAATATGTTGGTAGGTAATTATACCAAGAAGAGTGACCACAGTCTCAAAAACAGAAAACTTTTCAATTATCAGTGACACTCAGGAGGATATGCTAGTGAAAGGATTTATGCTCATATCTTCTTTTTCTTTGTCTTCTTGGTAGTCATGTGTATGGCACGCCATTTGCACAAAAAGTCAATAAACTCTGTTTTTCTCAGATAAACTCAGTTTATCACCAGATAAACCAAGTTTTTCAGAAAAACTAAGTTTATCAGTGATAAACTCAATTTATCTGAGAAAAAACTTGGTTTATCTGAGAAAAACAGAGTTTATCGACTTTTGTGGCAAAAGGCTTGCCATACATGTGTCCTTCAATCCTGTTTTCAAAGCCGAGCTGACCTAAATGGACGTGTCGCATCTAATGCCTTGTAGCTGTGCGATCTTCAGAAGATTGTAACCAATTGCCCAATGATTTAAAGCCAGGGAATTCTCTAAAGGTTCATGTACTTTATTATTAAAATTTCAGAAGAAACATTATTGGTTTGCAGTTAAGTTGCCAAAATGTGACAAAGCATTGCCAATTTAAGGATTTTCCTAAAATATAGCAATCTATACATGCAGTTATAAAAATCATTACATTGAAAGCAGGTAACAAAATTGGAACAAAAATTTAGAAATGTATACTCTCTCTCTCCTTGTACACCTAATTTTCTTGTTATACTCCTGCTCAAATGTAGGACTACCAAACCACCAATGTGAGGGCAATCATCAGTGATGGGTTAAAGGGGTTCTTTTAGGCATATCAGAAGATAAATTGCCCTGGCTCAGGAATTCGGTCTTCTACAAAATTGAGTTTACATTGTGGCCATTGATTCCCAAGTGCTCCAATGTGAACAGCGTACAATTTAGACCAATATCCTCCCAGATTTAGAGCCAGGTCCCGGCTAGTGCCTAAACCAATTGAGGACATGCCCAATTTAAGGGCTGATTGATCACTCTGTACTCCCTGTCTCGCGGCAAATTGGCAATGTCAGCTGCGTCGTCAATTTCAATCACTGGCGGTGTGAAACGTTTCACAACAGGGCCTTGAAGGGGCAGATCACCCTATTAAACAAAATTGCTTAAATACTGCAGTACACGCTTTCTTGTCCTTTATAAACTTCTAATTACCATTCTATTTTCCTTAAATTTTAAAATTGCCAATTTTTAGCAACATGTTTATTTCTTGGTTGTTGGATCTTTGTAACATAATTAGTTAGTTTGTTTATTAATTTGTTTGTTTTTGTTTGTTCATAAATGGTTTGTCCTAAAATCAATTTTAGCATTTTGAATGATTATCTTGTGTTGTAACTTGTAAGTAACCATTTAACGCATACATTGTGAGAGCATAAACAAATTTCTTGCTTACGCTATTATGTGCAGTAGTTGACTTTTAAAAGTACATCATGTACACATGCTTGGGGAAAAAATAACTCTAATGGCATCTATTTCAGGTAATATCTTTTACTTTCTTCAAATTTATTTCAAAAATGAATTTGTGCAAATTTATTTCAAAAATGAATTTGTGCAAATTCATTAAAAAAATTAATTGTTGCAAATTTATTTCAAAAATGAATTAGTTCAAATTACATGTAATCTTTTTTTGCCAAATGCACTCATTTATAAATGTAGATATATGGCTGTTGAAAAGAAAGTACACTTTATATAGCGCAGCTACTGTATTCAAAATTGAAAGTTCAAATTTACATTTGGGATTAATTAATTAGTATACATTAAACGCCTCCTTCTATAATGAATAGATGCACCCAGAGTGCATGTACAAACAATGGATGACTGGATAAAAGTATGGCGTAACATGCCATCTCACACAAATTATTCATGATTGCGATCTAGAATTCTATGGTGAATGAATTAATGCAATCTCCAATATGAGAAAAGACAAAAAAGGCAAAAAGAACACGCTTCACTACAAAATTTACGCTTTAAAAACCAATTGCCTATATTGAAAGCTTGTGAACCATACCATACACTTAAAATTTAATTACTTTTGTGAGTAGAACCAACGTGTTTTACAGTACTAACAACACTACCATTATTTGTACACGTTAACATGTATTACAGGGCAAGCCCAGGGCCCTAAAATTAAATTATCATCACATTTTATACCAAAAATGTTTTTAAAAATTAACAGACTTTGTAATTGATATTTTTTTTTTTTTTTTTTTTTTAATTAGTTTCTATTGCCTGCCCGAACCACCAGGTGAGTTTCTAGCCAGTAAATTTTTTTTAAAGTCTACATCCATCTATCGAGGATTAGGGTGTTGTTGCGCCCATTTGTGTAATGTTCAACGCAAAACAAATTTTAAAGAGCTATTTTACATGCAGGTGTGCTTGAAAAGTAGCCCCCCCCCCCCCCCCCCCCAAAAAAAATAATGATTTTGTTTTTCTTTTCTCTGTTTCTAGCATTGCATACAGCAAGCCTCCACACTAATTTTTGTCCTTACTGGCCCGTTCGGGCAAGTAAAATCAGCTCTTCTCAAATTTTACTTGCTCGAAAAGAAACTTTACTTGCCCACTCACTTCTTGATCAGATTAAAACCTAAGGAATTGCATTATTCTAGACCTCATAGTTGACCAATGATTTAGTTGCCCGATCGGGCAACAAAACTTGGCCAATTTTGAAATGTTACTTGCCCGACATCAATTTTTACTTGCCCCAGGCAATAGGGCAAGTGCTAGCGTCGAGCCCTGCATACAGTATGTACGTACTGTTTATGCAGCACTACAAATATTGTACTGTATACCTAGATGTGAACATGTACAACTGACAATAAGAACACATTTACGCCAGCTACATACATACGTGTACATTGTTAAATGCAATGCAATCTCATTATGATCTCCTAATAAGCTATGCCAATACGTACAGTTTACAGTGTATATTGTACAGTACATGACATGCGCGTGGCTAAGGCCGTACTAAATGTAAACAGCTGTATGTACACGTAAATTCTGTTGATTCAGGGTTTACAGTGTAATTTACATGTTTGCATATTCTTTTTTATTTAATAATGGATTGCTGACCCGTTACCGTACTTTTGAATTCAATTGAGTTTAACTGACCATATTTTCATCATAATCTCATCACACTTCATATATTGTACAGTACATGACATGCGCGTGGCTAAGGCCGTACTAAATGTAAACAGCTGTATGTACACGTAAATTCTGTTGATTCAGGGTTTACAGTGTAATTTACATGTTTGCATATTCTTTTTTATTTAATAATGGATTGCTGACCCGTTACCGTACTTTTGAATTCAATTGAGTTTAACTGACCATATTTTCATCATAATCTCATCACACTTCATGTATGGTTTTGACGAGATGTAAAGTTGCTCCACGAGGAGTAGACAGTGCTCGTCATGTGTGAATTGAGTCAATTGACTGTATAACCCCTTCTTAATTGGGAAAAATAAACCTCACCTTGATGTTACCCGAGCGACACGTAGATGAGAAACAATCTAATTAGGGGGTCAGGTCGTAAAACATGCGGCGAGCCTTCGGACCCAATCTTAATCTAGCATCCGCAAAATCCTCACTCGGGTAGGTTACCATAACAACCACACATCCCTCATCACGCGAACAGCTGGGGCGACACGGCGCATCGGCGCGCGCTGTGTTTTTTGTTCACGGCCATGACGTCATTTACCCGGGTGACGTTCCGCGCGCGTCTTAATACAAGGTTTATCAGGATGTCGTCCTGATGTTATCCCGATTGGAGCTTCTTAATAGAAACGGTATAGGATCTCATCTGGACAACATCAGGACGTCACCGCGACTATTTTGTTTGATTAAGAAGGGGTTTAAGTCTAAAAACCGGTAATCTAGAGCTGATGATCAATAATACTAGGCGTTATTTAATTGACAACCGTAAACCGGGGTGACTTTTGCCACTTTTTGAGATGAATGTATTTTCATCAAGCATCACTTTTTAGAACAAATTTCTTACTGTTTCAAATGATTTCTATCTATAGGGTAACATAGAATCAGAATTAGTTCTAAATCTGAGTGAGACTTGATGAAAATATGTACATCCTTTTAAAAAAGTGGCCAATCACCCCGGCGGCTAAAGTCATCCCGGTAGTCAATTAAATAACACCTAGTATTGTATTATTGATCATCAGCTCGGTATAAAGTTATCATTATTATTATTATATTTCATGAAGCACCCTGTACTAAGTTGAACTATATTATAATGTTGAACCTAACCTAAGTTTTTGCTTACTTTAACCCTTCTGCTATTGTCCTTCAATGCATAACACATAATCACAGTCTACAGCCCATAATCCAGGGACAGGTTGACCACACTAACCACACCCCTAGCATTTATAACACACCCATTATCACTAAGTAAAACATTGTGGATCATCTACTGTGGGTTAAGTTACTCATTCACAACTAAAGATCAAATGACTACTTCCTCTCCCCCATATTGTTTTATGTGTGATACATCCGTTTTCCTTTCTATTTTTGTCTTAAAGTATACATATTTCGTGTTTGTAAACCATATCAAATTTATTTTGGTGAAGCACTTAAAGTGATTCGACAATCAGATTTGTGATGTAACATGTTGATTTTCCTTTTAATTTGGTAAAAGGAAAAACAAACAAAAAACATGATACACAGATTCAGAAAAATGGAAATAAGCCTGAGAGTTAGACTACAAAGTGATTTTTGTTCCTACATCATTTGAATTATTTAAAATTTCACCAACAATGTGTCATTGTGGTTTACGAAATATTTTACTGAACTTGAAGTATGCTTGCAATAGAAGGACATAATATTTAAGACCAATAACACAGGGGGAAAAATACATGGGGGCAGCGGGCGAATTCGCCCAGGAAATGCCTAAAAGAGCCCCCGAAGAAAAAAAAAGAGCCTGATTTTTGCCCGATTTTTCTTCATGAACTGATATCAGCATAATCGGATCGCGATCAAATGCTGATATGATGATCACTTACAGCATTAGAGCTAAATAGTAGCCCCTGAAATTCGAAAAAAGAGGCCCGGAAATTTGTAGCCCCCGAAAGTTGGAAAAGTAGCCCCCCAAAACTTCCTTAAAATTAGATAGGGAGCCCCTAAAATAAAAAAAATTAAAAATTCCCCTGCAATAACAGTAAATGTTTTAAATGTCCTTCAGTTCAATCTGTATAGTACGTGCTTCAAAGGTATACTTGTAGTTGTACATGAACTGAATGTATAGTAGTCTAAACTAAAGGTCATGATTTGGTCTGGTGTAACAGTCATCACATTGAGTACATTGTCTAATGATGGCCTGGCTGGTATTAAAGGGATCTAGTAACTTTGTTGACATGTGCAAAAAGTGATGAGTGGTTGATACAATGTATATTGTTGTTACCTGATATGTCCACTGGGCGTTATGTGAACATTTCAAGTTAAATGGACGTTATACGGCCGAGTAATGAGCAAAAATGCAAAGTGACATTCACTTAGTCATTGCGGTCCAGTGGATAATTTAACATCTGAACACTTCAATCTTAAATATCTTTTTAACGAAAGGGAAATTTGAAAAACCGAAACCTGTCCCATGCTTTTATTGTTAATTTACGAATACAACAAAGTATGAGGGAACTGCTAGAATTCCAATTAGATTTTGAGGATTTGGACAATGTTACTAAGTCCCTTTAATAAAACCGCACTAGCCTGGTTTCATTCTTAATATATTTTAGATGATGAGGCTTGATCTTTACTATCCCTTGAACCGCTGTATGCTTTGTACATGAACTAGTGTATTTTATAAGTCATGATTAGGTCTGGTGCAACAGTCATCACATTGAATCCTGTACAATGTATAATGATGGCCTGGCTGGTAATAATAAAACCGCCCTAGCCTGGTTTCATTCTTCATATATTTTAGATGATGGGGCTAGAACTTCACTATCCCTTGAACCGCTGTATGCAATGTACATGAACTAGTGTTCCAAGTCATGATTAGGTCTGGTGCAACAGTGATCACATTGAATCCTGTACGTTGTCTAATGATGGCCTGGCCAGGTCTGAATGCCACGCATTCCTGCCTGGCGAGAAGCTGTGGCAACGGGATCCAGTTGGCTCTCCCTACCCCCCCCCCCCCCCCCCCACCACCCTACTGACATTCACCCATTACCACCTCCCCACTCTCCCCCTTCCCCCCCCCCCCCCAGCCCTCCAAAATAAAAGCCACTCAAAAACACTCAAACATACACTTGAATGTAGCCAATGATTCAATTGTCTATAGGTCATAGTGTTCCAGTTTGAAGCTGTGGCAACGGGATCCAGTTTGCTCTCCCTACCCCCTCCCCTATCCGACATTCACCCATTACCACCTACCCCCCCCCCCCCCCAGCCCTCCCAATACATGTACAAAAACACTCAAACATACACTTGAATGTAGCCAATGATTCAATTGTCTATAGGTCATAGTGTTCCAGTTTGAAGCTGGGCAATTCCGTATGAGAGAAGGCAAAAACACCACATCTCAAAGTTGAGCAATCTTCCCTAAATCAAACTGTTATCAATAGAGGAAAACTTGAATTTTAGGAAACTGAAAACCGTTTGTATATAGTTCGATTGGTTTTTCAAATATTTCTGCTTGAATTGAACAGAAATTTATGACCTTTTATTCATAAATCAGCTTAATTTTGTGAAAATAAAGTGAATCTTTTAATTCAATGACTGTTTCTGCTCATTTTCTCATATTTTCTATACGATGTTGTAACAATCACAAATTGTAAAGCATGGGCAGTAACTTCATTGCATATTTTTTTGAGAAATTTTAAAAATCTATGCACATTTGATCGTAATTCCGTTACGATAAAACGTTTTAAGTTTTTCTCAATATCTTATTACTTGTTCTTTAGTCATGTCATTGTGAATTCTCTTCCTTCACCATAGTCCTAAGAACTTCCAACATAATTTTCTGAAATAATGTCACTACTTTTTCCAAAAATGGCGTAACAGTATTAGTAATTCCGTTACGTAACGGAATTACATGCACATGGTTTGTAAGGTATTGAATGATATTGCTGAAAATAACATTTTTTCTTGTTCTGAATGTAGAAATACCCTTTAAATAGCATGAACTGTAGCCCTGTAGACAATAAGTCATTATACATACATGTACTGTACAATGTTGTGACTCATTACCTCACATGCTTCATATTGCATCAATGGTGATTTAACTAAATTGATACACGATAGATAATTTCTCTAATTTCTCCATGAACATAATAGAGATGATAATGTTCTATCATTAAATTAGTTTCCAGCAAGACCCACTTGACTGAAATTATGAAGATGCAGCAGATTCATGTTTGTACTTTAGAAAGGGAAAAACGAAAACAATAACAAAAATTTAAAAATATCCAGTAATTAGTATGACACTGGTTCTACATTTATTTTCTCACATTAATTTACATTGATGTATTTTAAGATATAAATCATACCTTCAACTTTCAAGGAGATTTAATTTTGTATTTAGATTTGAATATCATTGATCAGTTAAGGGCTCATAACTCACCATTAATTATGTAAATTTGTATTAAACTGAAGCATATATAATCAAACATAAATACAGAATAGGCTTCAAGATATTCAAAACTACATAATACAGGCTAAGATATGTTTTATTCATTATCATAAAGTCAGAATTCATTGAGTGTTCAGTGTGCTTCTGTATGCAGATCAAAGAAGATGTACAAAGTATTTGCATTTTCAAATGGGAATTCCTAAAGGTGTCTTTCATTTTTTGCAATTCGATTTTTATATTTTATATATGCTAACTTTTTGTATTTGGATCATACATGTTTACCGTACATGTATTTCATGAAATGAATGAAAACGCATTCTAAATTGATTTGAGAGTAAATTAAGATCACTTTAGGATGAATTTTTTAAAAGAATAATTTTAGAATATAACAAGAGTTTATATAACAAATCTCGATTTGTTTGTAATTCTGTTACGCACACACATAAATTCAGGATTTGTTCTGGTCCTTATGTAAGAGTTTAACAATGCATACATTGTTTAACAATGCATACAAATTAACAATGCATACAAATTCTTTACTATAGACTGTACGCAGAAAAATGTAACCAAGAAATTGCATTTTCATGGGTGGATTCATGGGTGGATTTCACAGGCGTAATTCTGTTACAGTGACATTCGTTTGTCTTAAGGTAATTTCAGAGGTTAAAATTAGATCATTTCTGGAAAAAGATGTACCAAATTCAAGTTTGTAACTTGAATGATAAGTTTTTATTACCAATGAAGAATTTTTTGTGGTAGCTTTTGCAGAAAATCATTACAAAGTTAGTGTTGAATAAAAGACCCCTTTCCGTTATGATTGTATTTTGGTCTCCTGATGCTACAGTGTTATAGATTTGTACCTCTAGTACCCCTGCCAGTTATTTAAGTTGTAAAAACTGTGGAAGTGAAAGGAATTTTAAATATGATTAAGAAAACAGAGCTAAAAATCACTTATATGTCATTCTGTAACAGTGGAATTGCCCATTCACAATGCATTTCCATTCACACAGATTTCCAATATTCAGGAAGTTTACGAGGCTTTATAGCATTGAAAGTTGAATTATTTGACCTGTTTGTGATTTTAAATTGTTTAAATGTTTCTTGATATTGATGATGTGCAGTTCTTTAGCATGTCATATAATGTAGGTACTTTTTTTTTTTTTACTTTGGGTTTTTTCACAATTTAACCATTTTTCTTGAAGTAAAGGAAAAATTCAAAAATGTTGCTATTTTTTACTTCAAATATGGTTATTATTGTCAAATTATTGATTTTTGAAAAGTATTGAAGCTAAAATGTGAATTTTTTGTTGTTCATGTACCAATTTGTGGAAAAGTTGATCCCACTGCTTAAGTTGTGTAATTCCGTTACACACTTTAGTGGACATAGTTTCTAGGATTTTTCTTTCATTTAATTGATGCAATCCTTTTTAATTTCTTGCCTACTAATATAAAGCTGAAAATAAACCGAAATAAAGCTGGAGTTTAGCAATATTTTTTTCAAATTTCACTCTTATTTGTATTTTGGCCATATTTTCATTTATTTTACACATAACAAGTTCAAAAATTGCTTTACAGATATGTCAAATTATGGTTTATATTCAAGTGCTAGATAGCCTTGATGTTTGCATTAGCATGTAAGAAAAGTTGAGTGCAAAATAATTGAGTTTTCCTTGTAACTTTCAGAGATGTAATTCCGTTACAAATTTGTGTAATTCCGTTACAGTGGTTTTTTTTCAAAAAAGTGAATTTGTGAACTTATCATTGTGTTGTTTATGCACGTACTTGTTCCAAAATGAAGTTGACATTATCAAGATACAAAAAATACATAAAATCAGTTTCAAAGTGTCTTATATTTCAGAGAAACTCAACGCAAACTTGTAGCAAAAAAAAAACTCCATTCTCCGGTAATTCCGTTACGGTCACACATATTGGTCTAGTGTGCAACAACACATGGAAGATATAAAACCATTTCCCTATCATGTTGTAGCCTGGTTACCCGTACAACTTATATAAGTATCAAAATTTACTTAAGTCATGAGAATATTGCGCAGGGAATGAAATAATGAGCAAAAAACGTCTCTGAATGTAATTCCGTTATGGTGGAATTGCCCAGCTGTGGCAATAGGAATCCAGTTTGCTCTCCCTACCCCCTCCCCTACCCGACATTCACCCATTACCACCTACCCCCCCCCCCCCCCCCCCCCCAGCCCTCCCAATACATGAACAAAAACACTCAAACATACACTTGAATGTAGCCAATGATTCAATTGTCTATAGGTCATAGTGTTCCAGTTTGAAGCTGTGGCAATAGGAATCCAGTTTGCTCTCCCTACCCCCTCCCCTACCCGACATTCACCCATTACCACCTACCCCCCCCCCCCCCCCCAGCCCTCCCAATACATGAACAAAAACACTCAAACATACACTTGAATGT
This sequence comes from Echinarachnius parma, assembly GCA_037951105.1. Taxonomy (NCBI): domain Eukaryota; kingdom Metazoa; phylum Echinodermata; class Echinoidea; order Clypeasteroida; family Echinarachniidae; genus Echinarachnius; species Echinarachnius parma. Next base: position 58,606 of record JBAMJV010000410.1, read on the forward strand.
AGCCAATGATTCAATTGTCTATAGGTCATAGTGTTCCAGTTTGAAGCTGTGGCAAAAGGAATCCAGTTTGCTCTCCCTACCCCTCCCCTACCCGACATTCACCCATTACCACCTACCCCCCCCCCCCAGCCCTCCTGATACATGCACAAAAACACTCAAACATACACTTGAATGTAGCCAATGATTCAATGTCTACAGGTCCTCTAGGCCCCACTGCAGAAAGAGATACATTCGATTGTAAGTCCGAAAATGTGTGCGTTTCAACCAATAAGATTTGCGCATTTAGAACACGTGATCTGACTTACAATTAATTGTAATTGTTGCTTCCCCTAACCCCCTCCCACCCCCCCCCCCTTTCCCCACCCACATTTATCCAATAACACCTACCCCCCTCCCCCATTACACCAAACACTAGTCAAACATACTGTACACTCAAATGTAGCCAACAATTCAAAGTCAACAGGCCATGGTGTTAGGTTCTACCTCACCCTAGTCATGTTTGATTATTAGTGATCCACAATCTATAAGCTTTGCTTTCCAGTGGATTCTTACACTTCCACAACAATGCAATACGTTATATATCATGTCCTATGAATTTTTGTTTGGGTTGGAAAGAGAAAACTCAAACTTGAACTTGAAAATGTGCCCCTATTGTCCTTCAATGTAACCAAGCCTGGATAACGGATCTGATTCCCTTCCCCTTCCCTGTACTACATGCCATATCACATAGATTCATCTAGGCTGGATGTTTGGATTACTCTGGATTATGGTACAGAGCCTTTTTAATTTAAAGGGAACCATCACCAAACAATAATTTCCTTATTTAAATACAAGATATAGTATAATAGCAGTCCATTATGTACCGTATTTGCTGGTGTATTAACCGCACCTTTTTTCAACAAAAAAAAAAAAAAAAAAGGGGGTGCGGTTAATACACGACCGTATTAACCGCACTTTTTTTTTTTTTTTTTTTTTTTTAGGGGTGCGGTTAATACACCGGAGCGGTTAATACACCGACAAATACGGTACACCAAACAGTTCAGAATTATAAGTTTCCAGAAAATATCACAATTTGAAAAGATCATCATCATACTAAACTACATGTATGCGCTCTAGGAACTAGGAATTATATTTATAATTAACAAAATAATGTTTTGCAGACCCATAAATGTTTGTTTGCAGTAGTTATGAATACATTTTGAAGAAAAAAATAACATTTTTGGAGACACAAATTTCTACATTTGCTGGTGGAATATTAATCACTTTTATATCAAAAATTATAATTTTGAGGTGTTGGTACCCTTTAAATCTTTGCCTTCATGATATTGTATTTTCCATTGAGTTACTACTCGGTATTCCATGTTCCCACAGTAAAAGGGTTAACTTGGGGAACACTGATTACTTTTTGCTTAGGCATGACGTATACAGTATAATTATGTACATGCACTATAAAAACTTATCAGGTTAATTAATCAGGGCTGGTCTACTGTAAACTTAGTCTGCATAATATTAGATGCAGAAGACATGATGAATGAAAGTTAGAAACCCAAAATTGTGCATACTGTACAAAATGGATGTACACTGGATGTAATTGTCCCACCCCCTCCCTCCCTAACCATTTCCCCATCCCAATATCCACCCCACCCTCCTATGCTCTGAATGCCCAGGCTACATGTTTGGATTATGCACTTAGTGACTAGGCAGTGAAATGATAGCAAAACATGTGTTGGCAGATATCTGCAAAAGGGGGCTGGAAACATTAGACTACTCAGAATGTACATGTATGTATCTAGAGATGAATGTTTGCAAACAACATTGCAACCTTTTTCAAATTCATCATCCTCCGGCCCCACCCCTTCATCCTGAAACCCCTATTTAGACCAAAACCCCTCCCAAACCTACCCCACCTCTGTTATCATGAATGCCCAGGCCAAATGCTTGGATTATGTGCTAGTGACGCAAGTGCAGGGTGGTGAAATAATAGTGGAAATCATGTATCTACAGATACATGAAGGCTGGAATCTTTAGACTACTCATGTACATAATGTACACTGCAGGATTGAACACAATTGCAGACAACAGTACAACCTTTTTCAACTCTTCCATACCCCACCCCCACCCCCCTCCATCCTGAAACCCTTCTGAAGACCCAAGTTCACTGAACCCCCTCTCGAACATACCCCACCCTCCTTTGAATTGAATTGAATTGAATTTATTCCACATTTGCATAAAAAACATGAACATATGTACATACAGTTGAATTAAAACAATATAGCATAACACATAAGAACAAGTATAACAGAAGAGAAAACAAAGAAAACACAAAATTGCACATTATTATGTAAATGTGGGGATTATAAAAAGTCACAAATGACTTATAAGCATAACCCCTGGATATTTAAAACTGAAATAAGAGTCAAGTGATAAGGAAAAAAAATAACGTTAATATTAACATATTTCACAAAGATAGGAAATAATAATGAAGCATGAAATGTTAAAGATTATTAAAAATGTACTCTTTAAATTTAAATTTAAATATATTCAGCGATTTTGCATTCTTGATATTTTCAGGTAAACTGTTCCACAGCAGTGGACCATTGTATGATATTAATGTACGTGAGAGGGAAGATTGACCATAAATAACACGATAATTTAACTTTCCTCTGGTATTGTAAGAATGAATATCAATATTTATTATTTATTTATTATTTATATTTATTTATATTATCACGAATGCCCACGCCAAATGCTTGGATTATTCGCTAGTGTTGTTACAGTTAGCCTGCTACGACTAAGTGGTGGCTGGTGAAATTACAGTGTAAATGCTTGAAGACTGTCCTATCCCCCCCCCCCCCCCCCCCTCCGCCTTAGACCAAAACTCCTCCCAAACCTACCCCACCCTCCTTCGTTATGCATGCCCAGGCCAAATGCTTGGATTATGCGCTAGTGACATTATCACAGGAAGATTCAATCATACTGAAAGTCATGAAGGCAAATACAAAGAGTTGTACATGGTTGCATCTAGATTACAACTTTCTTCCAACTGCCCTATCTCTCCGTCTAAGACCAAGACCCCCTCCCAAACCTACCCCACCCTCCTTTATCACGAATGCCCAGGCCACATGCTTGGATGCTAGTGACGTGAGCGTGGGGCGTTGAAATAATAGTGGAAAACATAAAGGCAGATATATGAGGGCTTGAAACTTAAGACTAAATGTACAAAGAGTTGCACATACTTGCAGACATTGCAACTTTCTTCCAACTGCCCTACCCCCTCCCCCTGAGACCCAAACCCCTCCCAAACCTACCCCACCCTCCTTCATTATGCATGCCCAGGCCAAATGCTTGGATTATGCGCTAGTGACATTAGCACAGGAAGATACAATAATACTGAAAGTCATGAAAGCAAATTATACAAAGAGTTGTACATTTGTATGGATGGATGCTTACAACTTTCTTTGACTGCACTATCTCTCCGCCTAAGACCAAGACTCCCTCCCAAACCTACCCCACCCTGCTTTATCACGAATGCCCAGGCCACATGCTAGTGATGTGAGCGTGGGGCGTTGAAATAATAGTGGAAAACATAAAGGCAGATATATACGTACATGAGGGCTTGAAATTTAAGACTAAATGTACAAAGAGTTGCACATACTTGCAGACATTGCAACTTTCTTCCAACTGCCCTATCTCTCCGTCTAAGACCAAAACCCCTCCCAAACCTACCCCCCCCCCTTCATTATGCATGCCCAGGCCAAATGCTTGGATTATGCGCTAGCACAGGAAGATACAATAATACTGAAAGTCATGAAAGCAAATTATACAAAGACTTGTACATGTATGGATGGATGCTTACAACTTTCTTTAACTGCACTATCTCTCCGCCTAAGACCAAGACTCCCTCCCACACCTACCCCACCCTCCTTTATCACGAATGCCCAGGCCACATGCTTGGATTATGTGCTAGTGACGCGAGTGCAGGGCGTTGAAATAATAGTGAACTGCACGGAGGCAGGTATCTGTAAACACTCTCGAGGCTTTGGATTTCAAATGGCATAGCAGAGACTTAGCAACACGCTGGCCCACACAAAGTTTTGAAGTTTGCACATGTATGTAACCTCTAGTTTAAAGTAACTAAGTTGTAGAGTCCATACAAAATGACATTTACTACATTTGCCAGTTTTGTTTCAGTGAGTAAGTAAGAAGTGGTGTCAGGCAAGTGAAGTTTTATTATTTGTCTAGTTTGGTAAACTGAAAAGGCAACTAACATTTCTGTTCAACTACAAGAGAAAATTAACTAGTTCATCGAGAAACAAGTGAGAAATTTGCCAAGCAGATTGAGCTACTTAGCATGTTTAATATTCTGTTTCACATTGCTTGGGGTTTTTTTTCGGGCAAATAAATGTCCTGTGTGGGCAAGCAGTTATGGAAAAGTGAAAAAAGTAAAGGCTTCATACACCATGGTGGATTGAAGGACCTAACCCCTACAGAAATCTAAGTGAGTCGCAAGCTAAGGCCATGAAAAATAAATTGTTGAATTGGCGTAACCCGCCCGACCCTAAAAATACCGCCGACCCTAAAGGTTTTTACTGATTTTTTTTTTTTTTTCCAATTACGATATGTGTTATGTTTGTGTTATATGTGTGTTTTTGTTTTTTTTGTGTATTTGTGCGAATCCTGCAACAACAACAAAAAAACCCTACCTACCTACCCTAATTTTTGGTTGCCCGTTACTCCAATCCAACAAAAATTTTTTTTTGGGGGGGGGGGGGGCCTAAGGGCTAGCTAGTAGCAATCTCTACTGAAATCATGCTTGCGAGCCATTCCAGCACGCTACATGTACAAGTGCTGCATGCTCACAATTTCAGCAGAGATCGCCTGTTAAGCTTGCTGCTAGCTCCGCTAACTTGCGATGGACATTATATTTCTGTAGGGGAAAACATGAAATAAATCAACTTTACAAGTCACAACTTCTTTATCTACAGAGGGTACACACCCAAACCAATCTACAACAACACCTTCATTCAGTTATGATTTTAAAATGTTCTAAAATATTCTGCAATCTGAACTCAGTGGGGTAGCAATAAGAGTCTTGACAAACCCTAACGAAGCAATAAACGGGCCCCAGATTAGGTTCCAATTGGCCGCATTATACCATACAACCCAAAATAAATGTGGCAACATCGATTGCCGTTTCCTCTACATTTGTACACAGCTCAGCTTTGCTAATTTAGATGGAATGCAATTAACTCAATTTGGTGCAAACAAACATTGCACTGCTATCCATGGGTAGAATGATGAACAACAAGTTGAAAAAGAAAGTACAGTATGAGTAAATTACACGAGGCATTGGTTTGCATACTAATACTAGTAAGACTGTATTCACTGTAGTATTTTGGGTTATTTTCAAAAATAGTAACCTGTTGCAAAAAATGGGCTGTAATTGGGAAATACAGGTCTAAGTTTAGTATTGTGTAAATTTTTCTTTTTTCCAAGACTTTTTTTTAGTGAACAAATTGCAATAATTACAAATATTTGTCCAGATCTATGTATTTTGCATTGATAATGTACTAGTTATAATATACGGTAAGTAATTTCCAGAATATATTTTGTGCATGCAGTTAGGTTGTAGAACAAACTGGCATGGATTCTAACAAAAAATGTTAGCTGCAACAATAAAAAAGTAAAAACTGTTTTTTACCCAAAATGATTAGTTTCTTGAATACAAATGCAAGAAATTAACCTTTTTCCAAGTTGTGGCCCAGTCGGGCAAGTAAAGACAACATTTTTCAAACTTTAGTGACAACAAATCTGTGCCAATCGTCAGGTCTGGCACACCAGACCAAGAGAGCAAGGGTTTGTGTACAAGTTACATTAATATAAAGAGTGCAATGTACATCATTCATGTAAAGTAGGAGATTGAGCACAGACATTTGCAATTTGCCATTTCAAATAGGCTTTGAGTAATTTAAATTTGGTGAGTGATGATGAATCTAATTAGTTTCACCGAATGTGTGAAACTGTTCTGTCAACCACATGTCACATTTCCACTAAATGTGTGTTGTTACGTACATAGTATACATTTTTAGCAAAAAGTAGTCAATCTGTGATGCCTCCCACTTTGAATTCATCTCCCACGCAACACGCTGAAAACATGGTTCATGATGACTAATCACAAAAAATACAATTTCTTTTTTTAAATTAGCCTTCCAATTATTAGAATTGCATTGGGTGATTTGGGTCAGGTAGTAGTAGTTTCACTTTCATTAATGGCATAGTAGTAGTAGTGAGCATCTAGCCATCCATGCAATTTCCCCACAATGACGCGCGTCTGACTGAGAGCTCTATAAAGCACTCTCGCTCACAATGACACTATACAGCCACAGGTGAGCCACTAGTTGCCATGGAAACTGCATCAAACAGCTTCCAATCCCAGGGACATTGCAGCAGCGATGCCTTATGAATTGGGTTAGCATGAATAGAGAAGTCATTTGCAAGATGACGTGTACGTCTCCATCCAGTTCAAAAGAAAGGGGCGCGGCAAATTTTAGAACTGCATCTTGTATTCTTGTAAATATTGTACACTGCATTGCATGCTTGTGCAGTACACTTACATGAAATGCAGTGCCTATCCTTTAGAAGGTTATAGCCAATTAGCCATGTAATATCTAGTATTATGAATGAAAAGATGTGAAATCTGTCTAAATTTAGATAATTTTCTGCAGATTGTAAATTCCTGTAAATATTGTACACTGCATACAGATTACTTTATACTTGTGCAGTACAAATAATATATGCCTAGATCCTAAGGTGTAGTATTCATGAATGAAAATATGTGAAATCTGTCTAAATTTAGATATAATTACTCTGAACTAAGTACGTACAGTATGTAGCTTTACACATGAATACATGTAGATTGATCAATTATTGATGATGTGCACAAAAGAAAGACCAATTGATACAAATTGCATGGTTGTGGGAAATGGATGATTTTGATGATGTATCTACATATGTATAGTATGCATTTTCTTGCACTGTGTCCACAGATCTTGTACCTGAAACTAGAATATACAGAGGAATGAATAGATGAAGTCTGATACACAGAGCAAGCCTTTTTTCTACTTGCCCATTTGTGAAAGTGAAATCGTGAAATTTGAAATTGTATTTGAGTGGATACAGAAAATTGATGTGCCTCCCAAACCCAATATGAAACAAAAGAACAATTAATCTGGTTACAGGAAGGTAAGCTTGATCTGCTTGGCAAATTTTTTCCCTGTTTCCAGATGAAATTGACAAGTGGGCAATTCCACGATAACACCGTGACACTTCAGAACACATTTTCACTTTCCAAATGTAAATAACAAACTAAGTATAAAGAATGAGAACAATCTTTTATTGTATATCTTTGACTGTTATCACAAGCAACTTTGAAAACAAAATTTAATATAAAATGTTCAGTTATTAATGAGTTACGCATCATTAATTACTACTGTAACACCGTGACGCAAAAAGGACATGTATGCTTTTTTAAACTCTTTACATACTGGCAAAACTCTGTGAAGTTAATGAACATTTTGAAACTTGGCTATGTTGATTTGGTGTAGTAAAGACTCAATAATAATAATTGGGTGTTATTTGGAAAAAAATGTATTATGAAGATAATTATGAACTAAGGTTTAACAAATTGTACCGTAACACTGTGACTGTAACACCATGACCACTGAAAGGGCATGTACAAAGTCTATGGAAAATCAGGTTGTCTTACTTCATTGGCAAAACTCTGTGAAGTTAGTGAACATTTTGAAAAGTGGCTATGTTGATTTGGTGTAGTAGAGACTCAATAATAATAATTGGGTGTTATATGTAAAAAAATCTATTATCAAGATAATTATGAACTAGAGTATACAAAATTGTACCGTAACACCGTGACTGTAATGTACAAAGTCTATGGAAAATCAGGTTGTCTTACTAAAAACTCAAAACATTTTTACTTCAGGTAGTAGATCAAGCAACAATTTAGTATGTATACATCAAGCTACCACCCCAACATGACAGAAACTAGCTGGTCACTTTAGTATGCAGTGATTCTCTATGTTCCCTGTACTATTGCAATGTAAGTCACGGTGTTACAGTCACGGTGTTACAGTCACGGCGTTACAGTGACTGTAACACCGTGACCGATATTCAACCATTTTTAATTCATTTAATGAAATGTCCAATCATCATTTTGATACTTGTTTATGGTAGATATGTGTGGTCATGATTTGGGCAATTTAAGTTTTTCTTTTTGTGTTTGTAATTTTCTTACAATGCTAAAAATATCAGTTTTTACCGTAACACCGTGACAATATTCTTTATCATAAATGAATTGTTCATTGAAGCGTATCACAATGAAAAAAATGAACTTCAATGATTTTTTTCAACCCTAAAAACCTCTGAGAAAATATACTAAGGTTTTACCTCCTGTCTTACTTCCTCTTGCTACATTAATTTATTTTCAGCATGTTTTCCAGACATTTGGATGAAAATTAATTATTCATAATGCGCATATTTTGATATGTTCCTGACGGATATTTCTATTTTTAAGGTCAGACTTGAACAATTCAGTTCTTTAGCTTTATTTTGATACCAAAATTTATACTATCTGACCATTTTGAAAATGTTATATGGTCATGTCCACTTTATCGTGGAATTGCCCAAGTGCTGTATATTTATTTTTTCTGTAAATCAGTAGAAGCGGACGTTAGTTAGCAAAGTTCCGTTAGTTGCGCAACCAAACCAGGGAAAAAATTTTAATTTATTTTTCGGGGGCTACTTTTCAAGCTTGTTTGCATGAAAAAAACAATCTGAAATTTGTTTTGTATTGAACTCTATGCAAATTTTGTGGGGCTCTTTTATAAATGATTTTTCGGGGCTCTTTTGGGGCATTTCGGGGGCAAATTTGCCCAGAGCCCCCGTGTATTTTTTTCACTGAACCAAACTAGGCCATGAAATATAATGACATTTTGCTTGCCCCGAGCAATTGGGCTAGTAGGCACCCTGCATCTATTAAGGCTGTTGACGAGTCCCGGGTACCCGGGTCCCGCCGAAAAATGTCGAGTCCCGGGCGCAAAAATCGATACTCGATATCCAGAAAAAGAGCAAAAAATTGATTTACGAATTTGCTGTATTTTATAAGATGATTTATTGTCATAAATGTGCTGCATTTTTGTCACTTGAATGAACATGTTTCCCAGCGGCGTGACATGCCTATAGCGAAATCAACAAATTTATAAATTTCGGGTACCCGGGACTCGCCCGAAAAATTATCGCGAGTCCCGGGTAGTAAATATACCCGAAATCGACAGCCTTAGCATCTATAGAGATTGAGGAGAATTTCAAGTATCATGTGCACAGTGCACTGGCAGATACTGTACGTACACACTTACATTTGTATGAGAGAGAGAGAAATGGGATGAAATGGGATGACATAATATCAGGGTCTCATGATTCACAGACTTGGGGTATTGTATAATTAATTAATAATGAATCATGTATTCAGAAGAGATTGGAAATGTTCTAGGGAAATCAAAGTAATATTCGCTGAATTGCGTAAAGGCCCGGTCACATATCACCGGATAGCGTAAACGGATACCCGACGAATCTAGAACATTTGTGACATCAAATTATCAGGTGGTGAAAGTCGTCTCCATTGCTTCATGCACAAAACATTCTGCCGGATAGAACAACGTACATCACATGACAAGTAACGGACAAGAGACCAACCAAAAAAATACATGGGGGCGACAGGCGATTCGCCCCCGAAACCTTTAAAATCGCCCCCGTGGGCTACGGCACGGGGGCGGAAAAAATAAATAAATAAATTTTAAAATTTTAAAATTCAATCTTTCTGCATGATCGGAAAGCGCCAGAAACGTACCAAACATGGCATAATCGGATAGGTCACAACATGATGAATATTGATAATCATTTATTAGACCCGTGAGCAGTGTAAACGATGTAAACAAAAATAAGAGCCCCTGTGAGCCCCAAAATAGCCCTCGTGAATAATTTCACGAGGGCGTTTTTCTCCCTCAAAATTTTCAAAATCGCCCTTGTGAAAAAAAAAGTATTTTTTGGGTTGCAAGAGACGCATACGAACGAAGACAATTACAAATTTTTCTCTCCGTCGGGCATCCGTTTACGCTATCCGATGATATGTGACCGGGACTTTAGAAGTGACTAGTGAGATGATGATGTGAAACTTGTACATCAAGGAGAAGAAAGCCCGGGGCAGCATTGTTAACTTTGTTGTCGGAAAAAATTCATGGAATGTTTCCTCAGGATTTGAAAATTAAAATGCTATTTCATGAAGAAAATAAGTACCAATTTAGCATTTAAAATCCCTCGGATTGGAACATTCCGTATATATTCCCTCTACCACCAGTTAACAATTTAGTATGAGTGCAGATATGCGTACAATGAGTTTCCAGAGCTGAGCAAGATTTCCTAACAGTACCATTGTACCCTTAGTAACCAAGTATGCATACATATTAGGTAAATAAGTGGTACACGTTTATTGTTCACAATGCATTTTGCTAGGACTGGGAAGAATCAATAAAATTCTAATGAAAAAAAAACAAGTTTAATGAAAATAACAGTGGACAAATTCATGGTGGCTCAGGGCCACTTAGCCCCAAATTGTCCAAAAAGAGTCCCTGGAAATCATGAAGTTATTTATTATCAAAAACTTGAACTCTATTTCATACTTGAAGCCTTGAAAGGTAGTTTCCCTGGAAAACTATTTGAAATTAATGATAATTAGATATATTTATGGTACTATACTAAAAATCAAAATAATCATAATAATAAAATTAATGATAGTTATTCAATGAAGATGCTGCTCCTCCTACTGAGCTGCTGATGACGATAATAATGGAATTGATGATGAAGATGAAGATGATGATGATGATGATGATGATGATGATGATGATGATGAAGATGATGATGATGATTGATGATGACGACGACGATGTTGATGACGTCATAGATGAGGAAGGCGATGATGATAATAACAAAATAAATGTAATTATGTATTTGTTGATGAAGATCATGCCACAAAAAAGAAGCTTATAAATACAAAATAGTTCAAAATGATAATTTAGACTTTCAGTTTCAGACTTTTTAGAGGCAGTGGCCAGTGCAAAATTAAAAATCATGTGTTTGTTTTACTTTTACTTTTAGTAGTCAAAATTTTACATTACGGATTCTTTTTTTCAATGAAATATTTTATCATAACTTACGCCCTGTTTCTTGGACTCATCGTTGAGTGTTTTCAGCCAAGACGCAGCAAGTTGGCCCGGCGACTGCTGAGAATGTTGCGAGAAAAGCCAAGCCACCACTGAATTCAGCCAGCCGTACTGGTCACCCCCACCCAGGAAGCTCGGCCCTCCCAGAGGTCCCCCGAGAGGAGGGAAGGAGCTCCCCGCTGGACGGCTGCCACCCACGTAAACATCGTCAGTTATTCCCTTCCGTTTTCGCTCTTTCTCGGCAGCCTCCCGCTCCTTGTTTTTACTTTTCTCGTAGATGGTAAATCCAAGGAACACGCAAGTCGTCAAAACGAGCCATCCGATGAGTAAAACATCCAAAATATCGATTCTCCCCGTGCGCAATCCCTCGCCAAAATCCAAAACCGCCATAACCACTCGATCGCATGCAGCAACGACCCTCCCGTTGATGTTGCTTGCGCTATTCGGAGACTGATCTTTACCCAACGCCTCGGTAAATGTTGTTTCACCCTCTCCCATCGTCTTTTTTGGTTATATACCAACCAGCTGTGATTGAAGATGGATGAACCCTGGTGTCCGTGACAACTTGATAATGCTAATTTATCTCAGGGGAGAGGGGTAGTGGAGATGACATTCCAGAGCGATCGGACGAAATACGATGCCTTGCGATCCTCGCATACCACAAAATCACAGCATACAAAAGTACACACAATATGCATGCAGATAATGCATGCAATGCAAGCACAGTATACAGACGTGGTACGTAGCTAGGCCATCGATGGCTGGTCAGTCAGGGAGGGGCACCGGCAGGGATGCACTCTAGCGCTCGGTTCGAACTTATTTTCGTGCGAAATCCTGCGGCTTCAAATTCGTACACATGTCCCTCGTAGAAAGATTGATATCACGAAATGGTACACAACGTGCACTTAGAGTACAGTATAATGTCTTTAGAGAATTGAGTACCATTCACATTTAGCTCGTTGTCAGATTTGTCGTAGAGGGAGACATACCGGAAAGATTTGATAACAACTTTAGTTTTTCGTTACCAAAGATGGGCGTTGTCCATAGCTATCATGGCGTGTTTCTCATAAAATGATATGATTATGATTAGAAGTTGACTTTTAGCCAACGCCTATGGAAAAGTCATGTAAATTGACAAACAAACACAAATTTGAGATTTGTTTTAGCCTCAGTCTGATAAGATTCTGCTAGGATCGAACATTTAGGCCCTTTATTGACTCTCAAATTGTATTTATTATACACATGCATTACTTTTAAGAGATAATCAGTTTTCAGCAGTATTTTTGCATCATTTACACAAAAAAGGATAAATGAAGCAAGTAGTAACGACAGCTATGGAACTAACTGCAAGCATAACGAAGGTGGCACCATGCACCCCGCAAAACAACAACAACACAACAATGCGGAGAACAAAGTTGTTGTGTGGGCGTGTGGGGGGGGGGGGGGGGTAGGGAGGTCAAGGGTGCCAAACGATTTGGGGCAGTTTTAAGCACAATTAATGAGGTTTATATTTTAGAATGGATTTATTATTGTTCCCTCTTTTTCACGGGGAGGGGGGGGGGGGGGGGGGGGGGATCAGCCAATTCATAGCTAGTTAACTATGATGTTTATACACTGAGTATCCGTTAGGAATAATATATATAATTATTAAAGCTAGTTGTGTCATTCAGTTTCTATGAATAGCCGGGATGTACTATGTTGCTTATAATATGTATTGCACACTGCATGCAGCGATGGAAGAAGACGAATATTGGGAGCATGCACGGCCCAATATTTCTTCCCCCCCCCCCCCCTAATATTATGGTTAAAGTCTATATCATATAAATTAATAACAACAAATTAGTACATTGACATGCATAGACATGGTAGGAGGCGGGGGGGGGGGGGGGGGGCTGGGGGCTGCAGCTCACTATATATTTGAAAACAGCCACATTCGGGTAAATAGCGCCCAACATAATATTATAATTTTGGGCAAAAGCATTTCAAATTCGGGCAAAATTATATCGTATTCAGGCAAACTTATATCATATTCGAACAGAAGCACTGGGTTTGATTAAGTCTTGATGAACCCCCGTTTCCTTTTTCTGCTTGTCAGGTAAATATAGTTCATGAAGAACATTTTGTATGAGACTTGAAGCATTTAATATCATTCAAACATTTGTTTACATGATGTTATAAACTGTAAGCGTTAACTTCTGACTCAGTCAGAGTACATTAAAATGGGGAAGACGGTATTCGGACAAACTCCCCCACCCCCCCCCCCCCCCCCCCCCCGTCGCCCCCTCTCCCTGAAAAAAATGTGCCCCTCTTTGACACCCATGTTGAAATGGATCTTACAGAAACACCTCTGATTGATAAGTAGTATAACTAAATTGTGACCGGATAGCAAAACCCTGCTCTTGTTCGTAATTCATGTTTTGACAAAATTGGCATTTTAATTTCACATAATGTGTGTAAAAGACTTTATGATTGTAAAATTTAAACAATCACATCTTTGTCAATAATTGACCAATTTCTTATAGAACAAAGCATCAAATGAAAGCTTGTGATGAGGCCTTTCTCTTATAGTATGAAAATCTACATTTTGATTTTTGCCGACAAGTGCTGGGTTTTGCTATATAGCCAGTCACAACTATATGTCTGAAGGTATCTAGTTTATTAAACAACAATAATGGTGGGATCATATTTTGCATAAAATATCAGTTAGGCTACAACACTATAATATAATTAAAGGTACACTTGAGTATTGGTACTTCCCGAAATGCCCCATGTCATGACACTTAATTGGTTTTAATTCCATTTGAAAGTTCATTGAATAAAACTGGAAAATGAGAATCATTCCCTTTCGAATGCCCTCTTAGTTGTAAAATTTGATTTCAAAATATTCATATTAAAGGGGTAGTACAGTTTTGGTAGGGCTGAACTTTAGTAACCAAACCTGGACAGTAACATTATAAACTAATAGTTATAACTCCACCATGCTCGAAAAGGTATACAAAATTACAAACGACTAAGTAAAAAGCCCAATATCATTCAAAAAGAGCCATTAAAACACAAGAGGGCGCTCTCTAAAAAGGCATTGGTTTTAAGCATTTTTCTTACAAAATTATGCATGTGATGTTTTATTGAAATTATGATTAAATAGAGAGATCATCAACAACTATTTAAAAAACGCTTTTGAAAATTCTTGAAAAAGTGTATGCAATTTTTTAATTTTTTGAAAAATTCATCTAATTATTTGGGCCCCAAATAATTATAAGATCAGATATATGTATTGATATTTCAGCCATTTCTGGACCGATTTTGACCAAATAAAGTTTATTCTGCATTAAAATTACATGTTCTCTGAAATTCGACACTCAGTTTTTCATTACCTCACAAAAAAATTGTGATGTGCAGCGCCCTCTCTACCAAAACTACCCAGCTAGCCACCTGACGTCGGGCCGATGTCGGAATTTGGTTGCCGGATGTCGGCATATCGCCGTTGGCTCGAGGTTAAAATGTCCGCCAGCCCAACAGGCAACATCGTCACGACGTCATTTTTGTGATATATTGGCATAACGTCATTTTCCGACAATGGCCCAACATCATCTCATGACATGATGTTGGGCCATTGTCGGAAAATATATCACAAAAATGACGTCGTGACGATGTTGCCTGTTGGGCTGGCGGACATTTTAACCTCGAGCCAACGGCGATATGCCGACATCCGGCAACCAAATTCCGACATCGGCCCAACGTCAGGTGGCTAGCTGGGTAAACTACCCCTTTAATATATTTACCCTGCTGGGCAACATCATACTTAAATATACTTATTCACTTCATTCAACAAATTTCAAAAGAAGTTTTTTAATAGTTTTTGATAATATCTCTATCTAATCACTATATTTTAACAAAACATCACATTCTCAATTCATTGTATGAAAAATGGTTGAAACCAATTATGGGTTTGTAGAGAGTGCCCTTTTGAGTTGTAACGGCTCTTTTTGAATGTTTTTTTTTGTTACAGGGTTTTTACTTATTCATTTGTAATTGTGTATAACTTTCGAGCATGGTGGGGTTATAACTATTAGTATATTGTTATGGTACAGGTTCTGGTTAGTAAAATTAAATTTGACAAGAACTCAACTATCCCTTTAAGCGCCAAGACTAAGAAATGTTACACTAAACCCTACCGTCGTGAATTTCGTTTTTTTTCCCCTGCCATGCACGTGTCTGTCAGTAATAAATCGATCAGACTTTAAAGGGGTAGTTTAGTTTTGGTAAGGCTGAACTTTAGTAGCCAAAACCTGCACAGTAACATTATAAACTAATAGTTATAACTCCACCATGCTCGAAAGGTATACAAAATTACAAACGACCAAGTAAAACGCCTGTTATCATTCAAAAAGAGCCATTAAAACACAAGAGGGCGCTTTTTTAAAAGGCATTGGTTTCAACCATTTTCAACCAAAATTATGCATGTGATGTTTTGTTGATATAATTATTAAATAGCGAGATCATCAACAACCATTTAAAAAACCCTTTTGAAAATTTTTGAAAAGTGCAAGCATTTTTTTTATTTTTTCAAAAAATCATCTAATTATTTGGGCCCCAAATAATTATAAGATCAGATATATTTATTGATATTTCAGCCGTTTCTGGGTCGATTTTGACCAAATAAAGTTTATTCTGCCATTAAAATTGCATGTTCTCTCAAATTCGACACTCAGTTTTTCATTACCTCACAAAAAAATTGCGATGTGCAGCGCCCTCTCTACCAAAACTAAACTACCCCTTTAAAGTACGTGTCTGTCCACATTGTTTTTTTTGTTTTTTTCGTTTTTTCAGTAGTAAAAGTTTATCTATATTATGACAACTTATATTAAAAGCTTTCAATTTATTCAATAAAAGGGTGGTCAGTTTAACCCGTTGCTTACGGGAACCGGGTGGGCTAACAAAGTCTATGGGGATTTCAGGATCTCGTAGTGAAGTTTTCTTTCGGAGATTCGGGACCTGATAATAAATAGGCTCTTCACTCTTTGGCGACATATGGCTAGTATATGCTCCCCTGGGAGTTGAGAAAGTATACGCAATATCATGTGGGATTTAACTATACCTGATGACCATGGGCATAATAATAATTTGCGATATACAAATGCAATCTTATTTGCTATTTAGATGCTACATTAGATTTTAATAATGTAGATGTATAATAACAAAAATGAAAGAAAGAGAGATTCCTAGCTAAAGGGAGCAGCCGATTGTGACAAAATGTATATTGATCTCATTGTTTTCATAAAGATCTGGCTAAATATGCAGTTGATGTGGGAGGAGCAATATTTCTTAAAGGATACCATCAAAGGCTTAGCTCCAGCCAAGGGCGTCGATTTCTTCTCGCCATTGGGGGGGGGGGGGGATGATTTGACCATCTCTGGCGAGGGAACGAAGCGACAACCCAGCAGCGTGCCCGGGTTTTTTATGACTGAGGGGGGGGGGGGGGGGGGGGGCAAAGCTTTTGTTGAGTTCAGCTGTTTAGAAATTGGAAGAGTATTAAGTGCACATCGCAAGCATCATGTTATGAGCTGGGCTTTGTCCAATATGAACTTTAGCCTGATAGATACATATATTGCAAGCATTCTGATGGAACCCTGAATAGTATCAGTCATGGGATACCCACATTGGGAAGCTTATTTGGGGTCCAGGGGGCGGAGCCCCCGGAAGCTTTGGGATTTGTAATATCCAGATATAAAGATGTTGTCTATATGTAAATATAGAGTTAACTATTCTTTAGTTAATAAGCTTTTGAATTAGCTGTCAGTTAGAGATTGGAAGATTATTAAGTGCACATTGCAAGCATCCTGTTATGATGAGGGCACTGTCCAAGTATGGATGAATTTTAGCCTGATAGATAAATACTGTCGATTGCAATCATCCTGATGGAACCCTGAATAGAATAAGTCAAGGGATACCCACATTGGAAAGCTTATTGGGGGTCCAGGGGGCGAAGCCCCCGGAAGCTTTTGGATTTGTAATATCCAGAAATACAATAAACTATTGACTAGTTAGCTCAATTTCAGTGAGCGAAGCGCAAACGCACAGTGGGCCAGGATCGCCTGAAAGTTTGCCAATAGAGAAGTCCTGAATAAAACTATTTAATGAGTACATGGCTGGTACTGGGTCAAATAACCCTAATGGGGGTTTCAGGGGCGCAGCCCCGGACAATTTTGGATTTGGGCATTTTAGCATTATCAAAAAGTGGTTTAAAGAAGACTATTAAAGGGGTAGTTTAGTTTTGGTAAGGCTGAACTTAAGTAGCCAAAACCTGCACAGTAACATTGTAAACTAATAGTTGTAACTCCACCATACTCGAAAGGTATACACAATTACAAACGACAAGTAAAAAGCCTGTTATAATTCAAAAAGCGCCATTTAAACACAAGAGGGCGCTTTTTAAAAAGGCATTGGTTTCAGCCATTTTTCATACAAACTTATGCATGTGATGTTTTATTGATATAATGATTCAATAGCGAGATCATCAACAACTATTTAAAAAACGCTTTTGAAAATTTTTGAAAAAGTGCAAGCATTTTTTTATTTTTTTCTAAAAATCATCTAATTATTTGGGCCCCAAATAATTATAAGATCAGATATATTTATTGATATTTCAGCCGTTTCTGGGTCGATTTTGACCAAATAAAGTTTATTCTGCCATTAAAATAGCATGTTCTCTCAAATTCGACACTCAGTTTTTCATTACCTCACAAAAAAATTGTGATGTGCAGCGCCCTCTCTACCAAAACCAAACTACCCCTTTAACAACTTCCATTCATGAGAGGGGGCAATGCTCCTTAATTGTAATGTTATTATATATTTTTGAACCCCAAATATTGGGGGGGGGGGGGATGATAATACAGGCCATCCCCCCACCTGAAATATTGGGGGGGGGGGGATATATCCCCCCATCCTCCCCCCCCCCCCCCCCCTCGTGATCGACGCCCCTGGCTCCAGCTATTTTATTCATCACAGTTTTGTTTCAAAAATGCATTGACAATATAATATTTTCAATGATAAATCTTTAGCTGCGAACGATTACCAAAATGTTATTGAAACTGCGCCATCTACGTTGGTTATTGTACAAAGGAAAACAAAAATTAACAACATGAATATTATGATCTTGCGGGATCCTCATTTGAGAAAAAAATATAGGGATGGAGCTTGCTAAATCGCATGATTTTCCATACAAACGGAGCTCGCTTAACGTTATTTGTATCATTCAGATTTCAAGCAATTCTATGGATTCTCAATAAGTTAACGGAAGCTCGACTGAAAAGTGGAAAAAGGCTGCGCCGATCCTGAGATTGATTTTGATTTTGCTCCTGCAGTGCACATCATTATCCCAGGCCCATCGAACAGCTGTAAGCTACTCGGCCGTGACTTGCCGCGGAGTGTGACTTGTTATGTAGTGATGCATGTGTTTTGTGGCTGCAGCTGCATGAGCTGAACCTGAGCCGAGATGAGTGTGTCTGTGTGTGAGAATGTCCATGCATGTCATACCTATACTTATGTGTAAAATACTTTGTATGCATGTCCATGACCATGTTGACTGCTAACTGTGATTATGATCAGCCCTGTGCGTAGCACAGCCACAGGGCTGTGACGCTACGTCGCTCGAAATCTTGGGCCTTGGGGGTACATTTTTGTAGATGTGCGACGAGGTAAAAAATCGCCTTTAGTTTTACTTACAAAATTATTTGAATTTGTTTCGCTCCGAATTACCTTTAGTTATTGAAGTTATCGTACATTGCATATAATTTGCTAAAAAAGAAGGATAACTTGCCTCAAATTGATGATTTATTACGGTAGTCCTGGTTAGAATCCGGCTTTGTCTTTGACCGATCGCACGAGCGGAATATCGAATACCTCTATCCTATCGATATCCCAGCGCAGCATGCGCTATGCATTGCCGACGAGTTTTGAGGTGACGTCATCATTGCAGCGATCAAAGACAAAGCCGGATTCTAACCAGGACTACCGTAATAAATCATCAATTTGAGGTAAGTTATCCTTCTTTTTTAGCAAATTATATCAAATGTACGATAACTTCAATAACTAAAGGTACTTCGGAGCGAAACAAATTCAAATAATTTTGTAAGTAAAGGCGATTGTTTTACCTCGTCGCACATCTACAAAAATGTACCCCCAAGATTTCGAGCGACGTCGCGGCCAGGCGCCGTACTTCGCACGGCGCCTGGTTAGGTTAGTTGACTGCATGACATTACCCTTTGGCTTTGTGCAATAATACTGTCTCTCTTTATCATTTTATAAGAAATACTTCGTAATTTTCTTATTTTACTAAAATCAGAAATCAGAATAAAGAAATCATGGACATCACATGGTCATGGAAATGAGTGCTTGAATTTGAGTCAGAAAAGTATGGTTCATTCATGTTCATGAATATAAAAAAATAATATGTAATTAACAGAGATTGAGATAGAACAGAGTCAATGTTAGAAGGGCTGCTAATGTGTTACTTAATATTCATTAACTTGTCCTTTGTTTTACAATGTCTACATCATGTATATACTGCAGTGCAGTGCATAGATCGACAAATCTAGCTATTTCATCATGGCCTCTTTGACATTATTAGTGACATACATGTATTTTACTGTCGGCATATGTCACTAATAGTAATAATGTCAAAGAGGCCATGAAAGAGCTAGATTTGTCGATCTATGCAGTGCAGTGCCAGTGGTAGTGTAAAAGGTAAAATAAGTACTCGGAGAGACGAGAGTAAGTATATGACAACTGCTTGGTTTAATCGTCGTAAGCTCAACCGATCATCCCAGCATGGTGCAACATGCTTGCTGATGACCAAACACATATTCACTGCATTTAATAACCAATCAGAAACAACTTAACTAACACATGACTAAGGATGAAAGAACCAATTAGAACCAAGGATGAGGAGAGCATGAGGTGCAAACAATAGAACATGAAGAAGGATGATGAACAAGACCTGGCTGGCAACACATGATTGGGTGGAGAGAGAATATGCAGATGAGGTGACCACTGTTGAAGAACTGATTATTCGGACTACGAATAATCAGTCAAGAATGTACATGTATGGAATCGCCAAGGAGGAGCGTGAAAGAAACCAGTGAATAGAGAATGGCATACAGAATAGAGGCATACTGAATAGAGGCAAACTGAATAGAGGCAAACAGGAGAATAGCATAAAATGGGGTGTAATGGGTAAAACATGGAGAGGGGTGGGGATGGATGCATGCAGAGACCAATAATATGAGGCAAAGTACATATATGTGTCTTACAGTAGCTAGAGGAATTCGATCAGGCCACCTACATTAGAATGCTCGGCTAGCAACCCCGGTATCGAATCTTGAATTGCCATTGCAATGCAAGTACAAGTATCGGGTGGAGACGTAATTTGGACTAATGATTTTGCGGCCTCGATCAGTTGCAACCCGTAGGTTTCAGAGTTCCCCCCCCCCCCCCCCCCCCCTGGCCGAGTTCTCCAATCACTTCACTTCGGTAAATTGTTGTCTACAGAATGATGTGCCTTTATACGATTACTGTTGTGATATTACTGAGCCAATGTTGTTGATGTACTAACCGACTGTTTCAAAAAGGTCGTAATCATGTCGGACGGAATTCGATAGCAAATGTGGCTGTCATTTTTGTTCCAGAGGGAGTGGGCTTACATTATGGATATGGAGAGCATACATGGTTTTCAGGATATCAAAGTATCTTTCCAAATTTATTTTCTAAATTTGGTCAGGGCTGCAAAAATTGACCATGTCGGACGGAATCGATAGAAATGATGACCCCACACTTTTTGTATTCAAGTTGATAATCTATCAAAAGTTTAACTGATTAGTTTCAAATTCACAGTCATATGAACAGACAAACAAGCATAGATTTAATTTTTAGAAAGTCTTTATTAAAACCTTGTTGTCATGGAAACAGAAACTTCTGAAAAGAAGGTCATGTCGGACGGAACACATCCATGTCGGACGGAATTCACAATGTTACTATTTTGGCAACTTGCCAAAATCATTAATTCTGTACCTTTGGTAGAAAGGTTATGATAGGTACTAATGTTGTGGATAGTTGAAAAGAGTTCACCTCTATTCATAAATTTGATATCATGGAAACATTGAACAAATTCCGTCCGACACGTTCGGTTCCGTCCGACATGATCAAACAACTGTTTTCAGCGTTGTGAATTATGCCTTGTTTCACCAAAAAATACTATGTAGGTTTGAAAAGCTCACAATTTACCAGATTAAGAATAAATTGGGCATTATAAACTGCAGTTAATTTGGGGATAAAATCAAATGAGAAATGTAGGAAATTACATGAAAATTATGACCCTTTTGTGACCTTTTCAACTGACTCACGATCAAAGTTACAAAATTTCCATTTTGCATTTTCATTAAAAGTGGTGCAAATTTTCACGCAAGTTCATTTGTCAATGATAAATCTAAGATTCTAACAGAAATACATGTCAAAACCTGACCTTTTATTATACTTTTGATTAATTGATTTCTGGGTAGTTTCAAAATAACAATCAAAGGAAATTCAGAGGAGTATGTACAGATTTCCTTTCATTAATGATTTATAAATTCATTTTTTAGGGATCCCCCTATTCATAAGGACTGCTATTCATAGGGACCGCTATTCGATATTTGAAAAAGGGTCATTATTCATAAGGACCGCTATTCATAATCGATAAAGAGGGTCGCTATTCCTAATATGAGAAGAGGGTCGATTTTCATAATTTACAAAATCGGGGTCACTATTCATAATACCTAATGAGGGTGGCTATTCATAATACAAAGAAGAGGGTCGCTACTCATAATATGAGAAGATGGTTGCTATTCATAATACCGAATGATAGTCGCTATTTATAATACAAGCAGAGGGTCGCTATTCATAATATGAGAAATGGGTTGCACTCCATAAAATATGATTCAAATTTCCCTTTTCAACGATCCTTATTAAATGATCCATAAAATTTGCCCCGATTATTTACGTGACCCCCAAACAAGTCCGATCCAGGCATGATAAATGCTATTGTGCCAACAGTTGCGATCAGGCTGAGTGGTAGAGGTGGGAGGGGGGGGGGGGGGGTAGATATTGTATTTGCAAATATTGATTCCTACGCCCTAGTTTACCGTGAATTGCGCGTTTGCGCGATTCCAGGAAGAATGCCATTTCAGTGGCGGATCCAGGGGGGGGGATTAGGGGGTTTAAACCCCCCCCCCCCCTTGGGCTGCCAAGTGAAAATGTATCAGTGAAAAAAGTGAAGAAAAAAAGTGAAAAAAAAATCACTTACGGGGGTTCAAAATAGCAACAAAAAAAATCGCCGAGAGGGAGGACACCCCCCTCTCGGACTCTCGCCGCTACAAGGCTCGGACTTCGCCGCTTCGCGGCTCGGGTCAAACCCCCCCTTAGCAAAAAGCTAGATCTGCCCAGGGCTGCATTTATAACCACCTTATGGGCAATTCCACGACATAAGGGACATAGATGCCAAAAATTCAAAATGATATTTGGTTTAAATAACTCATATTTTTAAATAATACATGAGTTGAAGTTTTAGGAACCATAATTTTTTTTTCTCAAAATGGCCATCAAAGTATAAAAGTAGAAATTTAGGTGATGAGAAAGACAAATTCACATACAATTTGCTATCAGTAAATCTACTAAACCATTCCTTCAATTGATAAACTTTCACATGAAAAGAGTTACCAGAATAACACTTTACCAAATGGCATGAAAAAAATTTGCTGGTTTGATTATTGAATTTCACAAAAATCTTGATTAGCTCAGTTTACCATAATGGATGTAACGTCAGTTACCAAAAACGAGGATTTTTTCAATTTATTCCACAAAGAGGGTGATATATGGGATGCTACTTGAGATTTGTAATCTTTGACCAACTCTCTTTCTATCAATACAACAAAAATTGGGATGCCCACATACCATTGGTAAAAATTGGCTCTTCAAAGTGTGTAACGTCAGTTACCATGTAACGTCAGTTACCATGATTTAACATCAATTACCATGATTTAACATCAATTAACATAATGTAACATGATTTACCAAGGGAACAATGATAATTGATAGATTCATAAACCTTCAGGAGGCACTTGCTAAATTGTTTAAGCCAGTTATTATCATGTAAATCAGTATAAAGTTCTTTCAAAAGATGTAGGGGATGTAACGTCAGTTACCAAAATCATGGATTATACAAATCTTATTTTAAGTTAAATTTCCCTTTGTTTCCCTGTAAGTTTTATCTCCCAGTATGTGCAAATAGGATGGAAAGCCCTTAATTTGTCTGCTTTTGTTAATTAAGTGGTGTAAAAAAGGCAAAATCCTCTCTTTATTTCTGTGAAAGGGC
This sequence comes from Echinarachnius parma, assembly GCA_037951105.1. NCBI lineage: Eukaryota > Metazoa > Echinodermata > Echinoidea > Clypeasteroida > Echinarachniidae > Echinarachnius > Echinarachnius parma. The sequence goes on from JBAMJV010000410.1 coordinate 82,300, forward strand.
AAAGGGACTTGCCCCTTAGATCCCCACACCCCATATCCATTCCAAATCATTGATAAATCACTGTTTTGATGCTTAATAGTTAATATATTCAATATTAAACATGTGACCGGTATGGTATGATTCATGAGGAATCAACAAATTTGTTCTACAACCTAAACCTAATTTACATGTGTAACGTCAGTTACCACCCATAGGTAATGTACATGTAAAACGTCAATTAGCCCCATAGGTCCTGATTTCCCATTGTTTGATCTTTTGCTAGGTTGATATCGGTATTTAACATTTCACTAGTATGATATCATTCTTGATGCAGTGTAAAAACAGTGATAAAATCAGTTTCATGTAAACCCCATACACAAAGCATTGTAACGTCAGTTACCGTAACGTCAGTTACCAGCATGCTCACAATAAACTTTCCACAGAATTAAAAGAAAATGGACAAAGTTCTCCTTTCATTTGTGTATATGTTCTTGATGGACCAAGGTATTAATCCATACCCCCAAAATCATTCTAAGAAGTTAAGGACATGAAATATTTCAAACTGATTCCAACACATGATTTTTCATGTGTTAAGCCTATGGGAAGTGTAACCGTAACGTCAGTTACGTAACGTCAGTTACCGACATGCCTTCAGTAAAGTTATCATAGCATAAAGCAATGCTCGAAATTAGCATAGGCCCGATGGCCCGGGGCCACTAAAAATTGCTGTCGGGCCAGTAAAAAACTCATATTTCAAAGTTTAGTGGCCCGATCGGGCCAGCAAAAAAAAAAAAAAAAAAAATTGAACTTTTTTGAATTTGTTTTTATAGATACCCTGTTGTCATGTTTAGTCCTGTCTAGGGCATGTATCATTCAGCAACTTATACCCTTTTCTCACATACAAAATATTGGTTAGTTAAAAAGTTGCAAGTTAATTGAGCAAGTAACACTAATGAATATTCATACATTCTTGAGCAGCAGTACTCATTTTCTAACCAGTTATAAAAAAAAGTTTCATATTAAAAATCGTTGTTAGTAATTTCAGTTACTTTGCGTATTTTGCATATCTAATGAGCATCATGAATATTCATATATGCTGCTCATGAATATTCATATATTACTACTATATATCATAATTTTAAAATATGTCTTTTGTCTAAGGTGTTCAGACAACACTGCACAGAATTTTGAGGTCAAATTGAATTTTCTCCTTTTCTACCATTTTTGTTTTGTCACCTAGACCCTGACTATGTATGACTGGGAGTGAAATTGTCACTCGTGTGTATTCATTCAATCGCTGTGATTTTTTGATGAAGACAATGAATAAAAAGACATGACACACACACATTCATCCTAATTCATGTTTATTTAATTCATCTTACAATGAAACAAAGGGGAATGAAAAATAAAAAGTATTGCCTAGTACCCTGCAACTATTCATATGGTTATTGTTTTCATTTTACTTTTGTTTTTCCTTATTTTTTTTCGGGCCAGTAGTTTTTGGTTTCGGGCCACCAAATTTGGAAAAATACTAATTTTACCACTAATTTTTGGCCACCAGCAAAAACAGTTTATTTCGAGCATTGCCATAAAGGGAAATGGTGCTAATTATTCTATATTTTGTACATCTGTTCCTGGGTACCTAGGGATGATGTCACATCAAACTCATATCATTCTAGCAGGTCTGGGACATGAGATATTACACTTTGATTCAAGACCATAATTTTGCATGTCTTTTTTGCATAACGTCAGTTACAGACACATTTTTGCTCGCTATTCGATAAAAAATGCAGTTTTGGTGAAAAAATGTATACTTATTTCTTCACTCTTATCAATATATACTAGGTATCAAATTATAACCCCCAGGTATCTTTATTTACATAGCTACAATGAAAACAAAGTTGTAAAAATCCTACATTGTAACGTCAGTTACCGTGGAATTGCCCTTATGGGCAATTCCATGATGAGAGGAACATTCAACCCAATATTCTATTTAATTTTTCTCAAATCCTGGTTCTTTTTCAAGCTTCTTTTTCTCAGGAATCACAATTAAATTGAGAGAGCTTTAATTTCCCATGAATACATGTAGGTTCTTATGACTAGCGAGGTTACCCAGGGATTAAGCTTTCTAGGATATATTACATACAAGTAAAGTGTCAATTACATGAAAGTTATGTTGAACTACATGTACATGTATATAGATGTTTTTGACAATTTTATGTGAAATTAATTTATTATGAAGTGATCTATCATGCATTATCTTGTCCTTTTTTGCCTCTAATATTGCTGTAAATTAAAGTGTGCGTGCAATATGAGTTATAAAATCAGTCATATACATTCTGTCTCCTGGAAATACCGTTATCAATAAGGTTTAGAGCCAGTTTGCAAATTAAAGTGTATGTCTCCCTTTGTATGAATGTGCTGTCTCAACAAATTCCGTCCGACATGGCAGTTTTTATGTCGGACGGAAAAAATGTCCACACTTATTTTTCCTTACTTGATGATGGTATATTGTCAAATTAATTATTTGTGCTTAAACTACATTTAAGTTATTGATACTTGCCAGGGAAGAATAAATAAAATTGTTGATACTTTTTTATGGGAAAAACTTCTTGGAAAATTTGTGCATGTCGGACGGAAAATTTTGAGTTCATATTTTAAAAATTGCAGGAAATCTACATTTCATCATATCTGGCTCCAATTTATTAATAAAGTGGTTGATATAGATGTTGTATAATATCTATGTGCAGATACATTTGCAACAAAGAAATTAAACTGCTACATAGGACCTTGTCCTTTCAAAGAAAAAATTTCGTCCGACATGCTTGCAAATTGGCATAACGTTACATAAATGACAAAATAATTACGAAATCGTGAAATATTTGCATGGAAATATATATTTTGTGAAAGAGCAGGTCTGAATAATCCCCAAAATGTAAATGAACATCATTTACAACTAAGTTTTAAAATTCAGCAAGATGGTTACCAATTTTGAAACATAGCAGAGAACAACTCACACAGCTCTCAGGAAGGTTAACAACCCAAGTCATGTGATGCTTTAGTGCCAAGTATTATATCACATGATATATTTTCTCTCTACATTTGTAAGGCTCATATGTATATATTTCTTACATTTTGTGCATGTTTTTAGTATTCAAGTTCTCCTACCATTTTGACAGGGTAGGAAATATCTTATGGGGGCTGAGGGCGATTTTGCACCCTATAGCCCCCTAGGTACAGTTGTAGGTAGCCCCTTAAAATTACCACAGGGTATTATGTTAAATATTTTGTGATATCCATCAGATTGAAAAAGTAGCCCACTAAAATAAGAAATTAATTCCTACATTGCATTTTGATATTGTTGTTCAAAATTATACTTATCATTTCCTTTTTGTAATTAATAGATAAGGTGATATTCTGAGCAATCAGTGTTGATGTAACAGGAGAGTAATGGCGGAGGATACATCACGCAGGAAGAGTAATAACCCAAGCCGTGTACTGCAGGGCGCTGGCATATTAGAGGATGGAGATGATGGGGGTGGAGTCCAATATCAAGGTATAACAGTGTAACCTTAAACAATAGGGTCTCTGCTTTCGGGCATTCTCTACCAAAGCGTGCCCATGACTAAAAAAAAAAACGATACTCTATGCAAACTCTAGAACATTAGTTCTTTTAGTCATGCATGCCAAGTCGTGGGCACGCATTGGTAGAGAATGCCGACTTTAGCGTTGGCCCTTGCACCAATGGCCACTAGAATTGTACGTGTGGCATTCTAGCTATCAAGACGTGCCCACAACATGACAGAACAAAAATAGATGCTCTATACATGTATATATGCGATTGAATAGAGCATCCATTCTTTTAATTATGCTTTGGGCACGTCCTGGTAGAGAATCCTGGATGTGCCACCTTAAATTATCAAATAGGGAGATGGAGGGGGGGGGGGGGGAGGCATTACCAGCTAACGATGTCATCAAAACCAGTTGAAGACAATAACATCTATCTAACACGCGTATTGATGCAAGAGATGCAAATAACTATGAATTTAGATGAACTTATTTTGTTTTGTTTTTATATAATTAGCAGAGGCAGAAGTAATTGACATTCCCGATGACAATGCCCTGGATAATGGGGACACGAAAGGAGGGGTATGCTTTGGAAGACCATAGTTCTACAGACAGTGGGAGGGGATGAACTACCACTTAAATAGCATCTACATAACACAGAGCCGACTCGACCTATTGAACCCAATGAATCTGACTGGTTTTCAGTTAGGCTAGAGTCTGGCCCGATCTATCGGATTCGATTCAGCATTGTAGAATCAGCTATGACTGACTTCCGACTAGCAGCCTGCTGGCAAAATCAGAGTCGTGAGACAACGCATGCTGACCCAACTTGACTAAAAACCAGTCAGATCGGGTCGAGTCGGCTCTGTGTGCGTTTGGCTTTACATGCATTTGATGCAAACAACTATCAATTTAGATGAACTTATTTTGTTTTTAAAAAATTTAATTAGCAGGGGCAGAAGTGATTGACATTCCAGATGATGATGCCCTTGATAGTGGGGACTCCAAGGAGTGGTACGGTACCGAAGAGCCAAGTCACGAAGACGGCGGGAGGGGGTTTATCTTCCGTTCCCTCGATGACTCTGCCCCACTGTCGGGGGACATGGAACAGAGTGTGGGGGACCAGGGAGATGATTTACAGAGGAGCACATCGGGTAAGTTATGGAATAGATTACATTTTTCAGTAAATAAAAATAAAAATGATATAAAAGGAATATGGGAACTTTTTGTAGTCTTTATAGATAGATATAAATATAGCAACAAAATGATTATGTCCATCGGATCGGGTGTCTTTTCCAATGAAAAACAATACAAAGATCAGTCATTTTGGTCGTCTATTTTTTGTTTTAGGGCGCTCTGAGTGACACCATGTCAGGTTCCAATTTGTATCAATTTTACCAAGTCAGTGCCTGATAAATCGCACTTACTGCCCGCCAATGCATTCGAACAACGAGCAATACACGTGCTATTGTTAGTGTGCATTCAGCTGTGTGCCGAGAGAATGGGCATGATTGTTCGACGCTATGATGGGCAGGAAGTGCGATTCATCAGGCACTGACTTGGTAAAAATTGACAAAAATGGGAACCTGACATGGTGTCATTCAGAGCGCCATAAAACAAAAACCACACAACCAAAAGTACTGATCTTGGTATCGTTTTTCATTGGAAAATACACCCTATCTGATGGACATAATCATTTTGTTACTTTATTTTGGGAAGTGCCCCGTTCCGTTTTTTTGGGGCCACCCTTCATTACTATATTACAGCTATATAGTGTTTTTGGAGCAAGACCTCTCCTGGTTGCTGCACTATCCAGCACTTATATATTTTTGCTGGCTGTTTCCTCCCTCCATTGAACTGCAAATGCAAAAACAACTTTCATTAATGTGATCTACAATTCATATGATTTGATAAAACTTACCAACTCTGCTGTTTTGAAGACTGCAAATTGTAGACAAAAATTATTATTTCCAGTCCGGTTTCAGTAGCGCAGCTTCCTAAAAACCAACAATAAAGTTTTGAGAAATGGCCGGTATGCTTTGCTACACCATATTTACGTATATAGCATGTAAATGGTCCGTCTGACTGGACCATTTACTTTAGCAGATGTGGATAGACCTTTCGATAGACATGGAACAGAGTGCGATAGACAAGGGGGAAGATTAACAGAGAAACACATTGGGTAAATTATAGAATATATTTTATTCATGATATTAAACAAATTATGTAAATAATCAAAAATAATAATTTAATAAAGTTCCCCTGCTCAGTTACAATTATTTACATTTGTATAAGAAAACATTCTGCAATCTGTTTTTGTCATTTAGTGCGATCAATTCTGCCTGGACATCTCAGCCTCAGGAGACACACTAGCTCGGGTTTCTCCCGCCAATGGCAGAACGTCGTCAGCTACGACCACGACCAGCCATATCTGCTTGAGAATGATACAAGTCAGGTGGTATGTATCAACGGCCGTAGTGCCTAATGGCTCGGTCACATATCACCGGAAAGGGTGAATGGAGGTCCGACGAATAGCGAATTTGTGAAATCTAATTATCCGGTGGTGAAAGTCGTCTCCATTGATACATGCACAAAAAGTTCCACCTGATATAATAACGGTGTATCACCTGACAACCAACGGACAAGAAACGCGTACGAACGGAGTGAAAACTTCACTCTCCGTCGGGCATCTGTTTACGCTATCCGGTGATACGTGACCGGGCCTTTTATTAAATGCCAGAATCCATTATACATTCATGCTGACAAGCTAAGAATCCAGTAAGAACCCAGTTAGACTGACCAGTAAGAAACCCAGTTGAAACCATTAACAAACCAGTAGTGGGATTAACCAGTACATGAGGCCCAGTTAAAGTAGTTGGTTTCAACTGGTATTTCTATTGGTTTTAACTGGTCTTCCGCATCTGTCCATTTATCTTTACTGGGAACCGGGAATTTTAACTGCTACCATTTGAGGCCAGTTAAAACAAGTAAAAATCAGTTGAATTTCCAACTGGTTTCAACTGTTTTTTCGACCTGGGCTATAAAGAAAGAATAGTTATCAATGTACCGTATGTTGTTAAAGTAAACAATCAAAATTATGATTAGTGTCGACAAAGATTCTGCATATAATCAAATGCTCAGGCCTCAGGCCCCACATTGACTCACAATCTAAAGTATGTTTCACATGACTTGTTGTTTCAAATGTCCATTTAGGTGAGAAGGCAGCAGCGTGCAGTGGAGCCCTTTGTGTGTCGCACCCCCTCCAGCTCGGGCAAGAAAGACGCGAGCATGCAGGTAAAATATTATTGGTGATGTGACATTTTCTCTGGCGCCAATTGCCACACGGGTTAACCCCTCTAACCATCTAAATGGGTTGAAAATAGCAACACAACTTGTTTGTTTTCGTTGTAATTTAATTAATTTTTTGTTTAAAGTTTATCGGATGAAGATCGCAAGAATTTAAGTTATATGAAGTGTACAAAGACAAAGAGCATACATTTCTCTATTTTTTTTATGCCTCCGCCAACGAAGTGGCCGGAGGCATTATGTTTTTGGGTTGTCCGTCCGTCCGTCCGTCCGTCCGTCCGTCCGTCCGTCCGTCCGTACGTCCGTCCCGTTTTCGTTCTCGCGATATCTCAAGAACTGGTTGACTGATCAAATTCAAACTTGGTATTAGTGTAGATATTGGGGTGGTAATGATCTAATTAGATTTTGGGGTTCATGAGGTCAAAGGTCAAGGTCACAGGACTCAATGTATGCGCAAAAATGCCTCGTTCTTGCGATATCTCAAGAACCAGTTGACGGATCAATTTCAAACTTGGTATGAGTGTACATATCGGGGTGCCACTGATCTGATTAGATTTGGGGGTTATGAGGTCAAAGGTCAAGGTCACGGGACACATTATACATGCAAAAAAGCTTGTAATGCCAAAATCTTGAGAACTAAATGTCAGATTTCAATAAAACTTCGAACCTGAATGTTTTTTAGGGAGCCATCAAAGATTGGGGTCACAGGACTCAAAATATATGAAAAATATTTTTTAAAATTAAATCAGTGCATGTTAATTTGGGCTTGATATTAAAATCGTGTGATAGCGGAGGCATAATTTTCGATTGCGCGCAATCGAAGATCCATCTAGTTTAGCCCTATTTTGTTTAATACTGTACCTGCTTTCATTATTTTTAAGTGATTTTGTATTAATACATAGATCGTTATAATTCAGGAAAATTCTTAAATTGGCAATGCATTGTCAAATTTTCAAATCAGAATTTGGTTTTCAAATTGGCAACTTTACAGCAAATCACTTGAAGTTTTCCACCTATTTTGATGTCATTTAATCCATTGACTACGGGAACCGGGTGGGATGTGTACAAAGTCAATGGAGATTTCAGAATCTCGTAGTGAACGGGTTAAGGAAGAAAACAATTTGGAGTTGCCACTTTGCCTTGAAATAGCTTTTGTCCTGGATAGGATAAACACAAGTTTGGTCTCTTTTTTTATTTACTTTCCCAGTTTCCTGATGACGAGCTAGCCGTTCTGAGAGAGGAGAATGATGAGTTACGGAAGGAAAACGCAGAGCTGAGAAAAAAAGTAGACAGACTTGTTGAGACCATAGCACTCAATGACGGTAATAAACTGACTTTTTAGCTCACCTGAGCCAAAGGCTCAAGTGAGCTATTGTGATCGCTTTTCGTCCGTCGTCCGTCGTCCGTCGTCCGTCGTCCGTCGTGCGTCGTGCGTCATCCGTCGTCCGTAAACTTTTTACATTTTCATCTTCTTCTCCAGAACCAATGATCGGATTCCAACCAAACTTGGCAGGAATCATATTTAGGGGTAGAGGAACCAAAGTTGCTAAAATGGTGGGCGTGGCCCCCAGGGGGGCCCTGGGGGAGGGCACCAAATGTAAAAAAATATGTAAATTTTAAACATCTTCTTCTCAAGATCCAGAAGTATGACAGACCTGATATTTCATATTTAGATGCCTCTATTGATGAAGAATGAAAGTTGTTCACAAGATTTTTGTGGGTGGTCCCATAAGGGCCCTATGGGCGTAACAGTTTTTTTGGGGGCCCTACCATAGGAAATATACATTTTCATCTTCTTCTCCAGAATCAATGATTAGATTCCAACCAAACATGGCAGGAATCATCTTTAGGGGTAGAGGAACCAAAGTTGCTAAAATGGTGGGCATGGCCCCCAGGGGGGCCCTGGAGGAGGGCACCAAGTGTAAAAAATATGTAAATTTTAAACATCTTCTTCTCAAGATCCAGAAGTATGACAGACCTGATATTTCATATGTAGATGCCTCTATTGATGAAGAATGAAAGTTGTTCACAAGATTTTTGTGGGTGGCCCCACAAGGGCCCTGTGGGCGTAACAGTTTTTTTTGGGGCCCTACCATAGGAAATATACATTTTCATCTTCTTCTCCAGAACCAATGATTAGATTCCAACCAAACATGGCAGGAATCATCCTTAGGGGTAGAGGAATCGAAGTTGCTAAAATGGTGGGCGTGGCCCTCAGGGGGGCCCTGGGGGAGGGCACCAAGTGTAAAAAATATGTTAATTTTAAATATCTTCTCAAGATCCAGAAGTATGACAGGCCATCGCAGAATGGCCCCATAGGGTCCCTATGTGAGTGGGGTTAATATGCTGAAGTGGTCAGTGGCTGGTGAAATGTGTTAAGCTTTGTCTTATATGTGTGTCTGTCTTTTTTTATGATTCACCCAAACATTATGGTAAATCATAATGTTAGGTACAGGGGATCAAAAGTTATTGATTAAATAGTACATCACATTATAGATTTTGGCATGATTTCAACTGATTTCATATCTTCTGAGGGTGCCAGAGAGAACATGCGCCAGATGTGAATTGATTGACCTCAGGTGAGCGTCGTGCCCCCCTGGGGCTCTTGTTTCAAGTCAGATCTAGAATTGGGTAGTTGGGTATTTACGGGTAATATAAGTAACAAGTTTGTATGAGATATATACAAGTAGTGTCGTACAAGTAGGTTGTCTTTATTATATTTGATGCATTTAAGAAATTTAAAATACAAAATTAAATAATAATGCTTCTACAAGTGTGCTGAAGTGAGCTATAGCAATATCAATGTTACTGTTTAAATCATGATATCTAAGAAGTATTTTCCATTTTATCTGTGGGTATAGTTTATTTGGAATAAGAAATTAAGAAATAAAAGAAAAATAATACATTAAACAAAAACCCTTGGGTTGATGCACCATGCTTTCCACAGATCTTCTTATTTTATTGACTTCCCTAAGGCGGGAGCTCCCAAAATGAATCAAAGACAGACCAGCAAGGCACTAGGATCACTGGTGCCAACATCGTGATTACCTTGGCAACCTCATCAACCAACACCATTTGCCCTTCTAATTTATTGTGTATTTATCTTCTTCCCTTTCCCCAGCTCTTCCTAGTCTTCTGGCATCCCTGAGAGGCGGGGGCTCCAAAGAGTGATGCACCAGCAAACTAGCAAAGGCACTATTCCTCAATCCACAACCACCATCACTGGTGCCAACACCGTGATTACCTTGGCAACCTCATGAACCAATGCCATCTGCACTTGTTATCATGTTTATTCTCCTGACTGTTTTTCCCAGCTCTTCCCAGTCTTCTGGCTTCCCTGAGGGGCGGGGGCTCCCAGAGTAACGCACAATCCACAACCACCACCAACTCCGATGCAAACTCCGCTATTTCCATGGCAACGTCATCATCCACCTTGCCCACCTTCACCATCTCGCGATGTCAAAGCCTCGCCACCCACGACCACAACAACTCGACATCGATGACGGCAAACAACTCGACATCGATGACGGCAAACAACTCAACATCGATGACGGGAAACAACTTGACGTCTACGCCGATGCCCCCGATGACGTCGTCCGCGATGACCATCTCGGATACGGTGCTGGCGGCGGCGGGGTTGGCGGTGCAGATGCAGAGTGAACCGACTGTGTCTGTGAGTGGTCAGCAGCAGCAGTCGGCGGTACCGGTAACCCTGCAACAGATCCCCCTGAATCAAGTGTCCATCATTGACCAAGATATACTCTCACGTGTCTCACAACAACAGGTGAGCAGCCCTTTTAAGAAATTTTGCCTTCATTTGATTGAAAGTGAGTTATTACTTTGTGGTTTTCTAGAGTTTAATTGGTTTAACACCCAAGCCACCAATGGTACGCAAGGTGCACCATCTCATTTTGCAATGATTTTCAAGAGCTATTATTTCTCACTGCTTCTTAGTACCGATTATTTTGCTATTATTTGTCATATTATTATTGAAATCTTGACAATAAGTGCAGGTACCAAAACCACCAGTCCTCCCTGTCTTGGCACCAATCATGCCCATGGGTTTAGCACTGCGGCCGCCAATGGTACGCCAGGTGCACCGTCTCAACCTAATGATTTTAATGCCTCCGCCAACGAAGTGGCCAGAGGCATTATGTTTTTGGGTTGTCCGTCCGTACGTACGTCCGTCCGCCTGTCCGTCCCGTTTTCGTTCTCGCGATATCTCAAGAACCGGTTGACGGATCAATTTCAAACTTGGTATGAGTGTATATATTTGGGTGACAATGATCTGATTAGATTTTAGGGGTCATGAGGTCAAAGGCCAAGGTCACATGACTCAATATATGTAAAAGTGCCTTGTTCTCGCGATATCTCAAGAACCGGTAGACGGATCAATTTCAAACTTTGTATGAGTGTACATATTGGGGTGACATTGATCTGATTAGATTTTAGGGTTCATGAGGTCAAAGGTCAAGGTCACAGGACTCAATGTATGTGCAAAAATGCCTCGTTCTCGCGATATCTCAAGAACCATTTGATGGATCAATTTCAAACTTGGTATGAGTGTACCAAGAGCACCAGTTCTCCATGTCTTGGCACCGAGCCTGCCAATGGGTTTAACGCCGCAACCACCAATGGTACTGTCAGGTGCGCCATCTCAATTTGCCATGATCCAGCAGAGCTATAATTTCTCACCAGTTAACTGTGCCAATTATTCTTCACCGCTAAATAGGTGCAGGTACCAAGAGCACCGGTCCTCACTGTCTTGGCGCCGAGCTTGCCAATGGGTTTAACACCGCAGCCGCCAATGGTGCCGCCAGGTGCGCCATCCCAACTTGCCATGATCCAGCAGAGCTTGCCGAGTCAGGTGCCGCAGACGATGACGCAGACGGTGCTGTCTCACATGGCGCGGCCGATTCTTGCGCCGGTCAGGATCAGAGGGAGGATTGCGCCGAAAGAAGGGGACAAGCAGGATGAAGATGCAGTGAGTGATTTCAACCATTGTTAATAGCCCGGTCAGATATCAACGGATAGCCGAAACGAATGTCCAACGAATAGAAAATTTGCGAAATGAAATTATCGGGTGATGAAAGTCGTCTCCATTGCTTTATGTACAAAACATAGAACAACGTACATCACCAGACAAGGAATGGACAAGAAATGCATACGAACGGATGGAAAATTTAGCTCTCCGTTTGACTCCGTTTACGCAATCCGTTGATATGTGACCGGGCTATCAAGATTACCAATTCAATTCAATTCAAAAAGAGTTTATTTAATGAAATGATCAGCAGCCAAAGGCTGAATAATTGCACATTTGTCACATGCAAAGATATATACAAGATCAATTTTTGAAAAAGCAGGATGAAGATGCAGTGAGTGATTTCAACCATTGTTAAAAATTACCAATTCAATTAAATTCAATTCAGAGTTTATCAATCAAATGATTAGCAGCCAAAGGCTGAATAATTGCACATTTGTTACATGTAAAGATATACAAGATAAATTATTGAAAAAAGATAATGTATATACAAAAAAAAATTGCAAAGCACACATTACATAACCAATGTTAATGTTAAAAGTTTAAAAGGTGATGAGTGGACAGGTGATGGGCACACATGTCCAGGAGGTGGGCCCCTTCCCCTTAAAAAAATAAAATCATCAAATGACCCCCTCCCCTCCCCCTGGAATGTAGAAGGCGGTCTGAACGTTTGTAAATATAATACACTTAGCAATTGTATGACGCACCTCATGACCCCCAGGAATAGTGCGTCATAGTTGACGCAGGTACCGTCAAGGCAACCCTTGGTCCGTCACATCGTGATGAAAGGGGAGTGTCATTATCAGTCAGTTTACGGTCATGTTTGGTCCACATCAAGAGATGGTGCGTTACAAAAGTGACCGTATGTACCATCATTGTAGTTGAATGGTCCGTCAAATTTGGACACAGGGGTGCGTCATGGTGTACCGAAATCCGATTCACATAGGACCAATGACGCACCATTCCCGGGGTTATGAGGTGCGTCATACAATTGATAAGTGTATAACACTGAGCCAGAGACTATTTTGCATGGTGCGCAAGGGCTTTGCAACATAGCGCCACGTGTCTGATTTACGAATCCGAACTAGTGAAAAAAAAAATAGTTATAAATTACTGATTTAGTTATATTGTCACATGTGTTAGCATTTGTTCTTCCTTCATTTATTCATTTAATTGTTTTCCCGTTAACTAGGTCGAGATCACCCTCATCAATAACGTGAAAGTTGACAAGCGTCTGCTGGACCGCTGCAACCACACAAACTTCCGCAAGCTGACCTCTGACCTCCTGATGTGTCTATTCCCACGCAAGACGCTCAGCCGCTCCACGCTGGGCGGAACGAGCAACGCAATCTCCAAGACGACCGGATTACCCACCAACAAATCTAGGCTGGATCCTAGTAGGGTGGAAGCCATCATAGGTATGTATAGGCAATATAGGTATGAATAGCATTGACAATGTTATTGTCATTGTCATTGACATTGTCCATGTGGATGTCATTGGTCATCAGCTGCTCAACCACTGGGCGGAACTAGCAACGCTTTTGTCTCCGTTGTCACAGTTGCCGTTGTCCTCTTCATCATAACTTCTTTTATTTTTGTTGCTACAGATTATGTGATCCGTGTGACCGGGGTCCCATCCAGGGTTGTCAAGGATGCCATCAGATTATGTGACCCGTGTGACCGGGGTCCCATCCAGGGTTGTCAAGGATGCCATCAGATTATGTGATCCGTGTGACCGGGGTCCCATCCAGGGTTGTCAAGGATGCCATCAGATTATGTGACCCGTGTGACCGGGGTCCCATCCAGGGTTGTCAAGGATGCCATCAGATTATGTGATCTGTGTGACCAGGGTCCCATCCAGGGTTGTCAAGGATGCCATCAGATTATGTGATCCGTGTGACCAGGGTCCCATCCAGGGTTGTCAAGGATGCCATCAGATTATGTGATCCGTGTGACCAGGGTCCCATCCAGGGTTGTCAAGGATGCCATCAGATTATGTGATCCGTGTGACCAGGGTCCCATCCAGGGTTGTCAAGGATGCCATCAGATTATGTGATCCGTGTGACCGGGGTCCCATCCAGGGTTGTCAAGGATGCCATCAGATTATGTGATCCGTGTGACCAGGGTCCCATCCAGGGTTGTCAAGGATGCCATCAGATTATGTGATCCGTGTGACCGGGGTCCCATCCAGGGTTGTCAAGGATGCCATCAGATTATGTGATCTGTGTGACCAGGGTCCCATCCAGGGTTGTCAAGGATGCCATCAGATTATGTGATCCGTGTGACCAGGGTCCCATCCAGGGTTGTCAAGGATGCCATCAGATTATGTGATCCGTGTGACCAGGGTCCCATCCAGGGTTGTCAAGGATGCCATCAGAACAAGCTGAATGAACCCCATAAGAATGATCTCCATCTTTAGAAATGTTATTTATTATGTAATCTACAGTATTATCTTAATACGTGTGGTTTGCGGTTGCACCATGTAAGAGGAGGGGATTGGTGAGTCCTGTAAAGGACTGATGGTAGTCCTATAAAGGACTGTTGGTAGTCCTAGAAAGGACTGTTGGGTATAGTCCTGAAAAGGACTGTTGGTATTCTTTTTAGGATAGTCCTAAAAAAGGACTGTTGGTAGTCCTAGAAAGGACTGTTGGTAGTCCTGAGAAGGACTGTTGGTATTCTTTCTAGGAGAGTCCTAAAAAGGACTGTTGGTAGTCCTGAGAAGGACTGTTGGTATTCTTTCTAGGAGAGTCCTAAAAAGGACTGTTGGTAGTCCTAGAAAGGACTGTTGGTAGTCCTGGAAAGGACTGTTGGTATTTGTAAGGAGAGGGTGGATGGTAGGAGGGGCTCGACGTTACGAATAGGTTGACTATTCGTCGTCAGGAGAGAGTATTATCTTACTGTCATTATTGCAGATTATAAACCTCAGCTTGTTAAAGGGCTTGCCATGCACATTAAGTATGACATTATTGTTACCATGAGACCAAGAGGATGCAAATGCAATTTATCTTCATAAACCATCTTTATGATATGTGACTGGCTATAGCAAAACCCTGCATTTGTCGGTAATTCATGTTTTGAAGAAATGGGCATTTTAAGTTGACATGATCTGTGTAAAAGACTTATGATTGTAACATTAAACAATCATATCTTCGCCAATTATTGACCAATTTGTTAGAACAAAGCATGAAATGAAAGTGTGTGATGAGGCCTTTCTAATGGTATGAAAATCTACATTTTGATTTTTACCGACAAGTGCAGGGTTTTGTTATAGCCGGTCACATATTATTTCATTCTGTATCTGGCTGTCATTGTGGCACATTGTGTTCAACATGTCAATGGTAATTTTACTGATAATTTCTTTTAAAATTTGGTTGCTACAGATTATGTGATCCGTGTGACTGGGGTCCCATCCAGGGCTGTGAAGGATGCCATCAGAACAAAGTTGAACAACGAAGCCAAAAGAATTCACAGGCAACTTATTTTTAAAAGGTAATTATCCTATTAAAGTATTTTTAAATTTTAATCCATGGTTTGAATGCTTCCCAGTGAGTGGGAAATGTGCACTTTGTGTGCTGCTGGGGTCTATGGAGAGTGCATATGTACCACAAATCAAACTGTGTTGAATGGGGTAATAATGGGGATGGTAGTTCTATGAATATTGCCCAGGTATGTCCTATAGTTCCTACAATATAAACATTAGTAAGGATGACCGTATCAATGAGAATTGTGCGCACTGGGTAACTTCAAAATGGCTTTAGCACTCGAGAGCTGTCAAATAATGATTTTTAAGACCATTACACAGCTTTCATTATGAGTGAAAATGAATGAAAAGAAGTCAATATTAGCCATCTTTACTTCTATTCTAGGCATAATTTATGAAATTTTAAGTTCATGACAAAAAATGGCCAAGACAATTTCTGTCACTGTTACAGATAATCATGATCTGAGATAGTATGGTGGCTTTGACGTGTCAGGCCATGCGTCAAACACAGGTACGTTTAAAGGGGAAAGAAACCCTTGGAAGTACGTTAATTTATTTTCAATAAGAGATGATGATGAGAAATAATTTGGATGAAAAGTTAACTTGAGTAACTTTGCTAAGATGGCAATCAGTCAGCTTCAACTCCCTATTAATAAGAGCCCAAACCCAAGGACAAGTTGTTTAGAACCATTGCTCCGATTTACCAATAGAGTGTGGTGTAATCACTTTGTACCCTGAATAAACATAGACCTCTAAAGGTTCATTGTGAAGAATTCACTTAAAGCCCAATTCCAGTTTTGGGAAAGTAGCTGAAAACATCTACATTGACCAATATCGTTGAATAAGTATTTAAAAAGGGCTTGTTTGGTAAAATCCGAACCTAAGCATCATTAAATACAGAAATATCGGAAGAAATCCAATGGCCGCCCGTGAAATTTATAAATCCACCGCCCGTTCGCACCTGTCCGCGCCGCTAGCGCTGGGCTGGAGATATCGACAAGCCGGAGACAAGCCCGTATAGCGAAGACCACGTGTAGAGCACGAGGTCATTTGCACGTAGCGTATGCGTGATTCCGCGTTGGCGGTACGATTTACAGTAAATCAGTTTTATAATTTTGCAAATATATCAATTAGTAGGTGGTTTCCTGGCCAAATTTATATAATCCCATTTTAGTAAAATTATATTCTTTCACATGGTTGGTAATAAGAGCATTCATTTCATTTTTGGGTGGTGGGGCGTTTCCCACTACTGTCATTCACCTTTAAGATTCATTATTTGATATTATTCTTTATATTAACACCCTATATTTCTGCATTATTTTCCACTTAATTTGTCTTCTTTTCCCCATTTATTTCACTTCGTTATTTATTTAGATCAATGCAGGAGTTGAAGTTCCCAGACTCGACATGAAAACAGTTCCAGCTGGTGCAAGGTACAATATAGACCAACATTCCTGCCATATATACATAGTGAACTTTCTGCGCAAATCTGGAAAGAGCACATGTCGACTCAAGTTAAAATACTCATAGAATTAGATCTATTGATTTGGTTTTTAACTGAACGCAAATGATAAGTTTGTAATGAATTGTATGGACACTTAGGCTTCTTACCAAGCTGTTGTTCCTTTCTATACATTGCAGATCAATGGGGGAGTATAGAGTACAGAAGCCATGATGTCATAAAAACACTTTTTTGGAATTTTCAAATTTGGACTTCATTTTCAGAAAGAGCATAACTTCAGAGCATACTTCAATGGGCAATCAGTGTTATAGTGCACTGGTTCCTAAATTTAGGAACCAGTGCACCATAACACTGATTGCCTTTTGACAAAAAAATCATTCGGATGAGCATATCTCAGTCAATACGTAACCTATTCCTTTGATTTTCGGTATTTGGACATTATTTGTTATGCTCTTTCTGAAAATGAAGTCCAAATTTGAAAATTCTAAAAAAATTGTTTATGACATCATTTATGACATCACACTTCACCACTCTATGCCTGTTAATCTAAAACTTGTTTAAAGAATTGTGTCAAGTGGATTCTTGATATGAAACGTGGCACTCAGATGGTTAAAGGGATTGAGTAACTTTGTTGACATGCATTTGTGGACAAACGTGACGAAGGGTTGATCAAATGTGGATTTCTGTGATCTGGTATGTCCACTGAGTGATATGTGAGAAAATTGATTGGAAAGAATGGTCTTCAACAGCCCTATTTTTTTGTTATGTCAAAAGACATTAATTCACAGCCATCATCTCGTGTAATTGTCTAGTTCTTTTAGGACGAGGAAGTGCATTCCTTAGGACGGTCTATGGTCGTACTCACTGTAGCACATCTTTCTTAACTATTGAAGTGTGTTTAATGTGTACGTAAAGTTTTAAGAACAGTACAAATTTGCAATAGATAGATTAACATAGTTTCTATTTTGCCCAAAGACAACATTTTAATGCAATAGTTATTTATAATCCAATCATGTGTCAAAAAGTAACAAAGCTTTTTTTAGATTCTGTGTGAGGAGGGTTATTTAGTTTAACTTTTTATGAATATAAAGACAAGGCTCTACACATATTTTCTGATCTGCCCAGTTGGGCGAGTTCTTAAGAAAATTGCTTGCCCCAAATTATATGTTACTTGCCCTACAATGTATCTTGGTTTGTTAGTAAAAGAACATTCAATTTGTTTTTGTCATTAAGAGAAATTAGTGATTATATCTTGCATTTTATTAACATACTTCTGTGAAGTGCAAAAGTGATCCATTAACTTTGTACAATTTCAACCAAAATCACTTGGAGCTTTCCCACGTCTCTTGTACCTTGTTGTTTTGGTGTATGGTAACAGAAGAATGAAGTGGGCTTTGATTTTTCAATTGTCTCCATAATCATGGATATATTTAAGATTGAAATTGAGAGCATCTATATCCGGTTTCCGAACGTAGTCAAGGGTATCTGAATTGGATACTCAATCGTCCATAGTATCTAGTTAAACTTTATTCTTTTTCTATGAAATTCTTCCATATCATTCTCAAGAATCGTACAACGAAATTGGTATATGATTGAAGTCTCAAACATTACTTTGGGGGAAAATATAAAGTTAATGGATCACTTTTAAGAGTAGTTCAACAAAAGCAAGATATAAACCAAAATATGTAATCCCACCTGATCACTATTCCACATTTCTCTGTCTGTATATATATCTCTTCTTCTTTTTCTACCATTGCCAAGAAACTTTCGCCATTTGTTTAATCATCTGCGGCATAATCAAAATTATCACTTCATGATAGTAATCAGAAAATGGATGCTAGTTTAACATTATATTTGTGCCATTTGCTGGAGTGAAGCATATAGTTTTGGAATGTATGTTAAGAATACCAAATAGTTTTTAGATTGTAAAATGCAATATTTTAGCTTTATGTAGTCAGTATGTGTGAATAACAATCGCTGAATGAATACTGTAAGCCAAATTTTTGTTGTGGTTTTATATTTTGTGAAAATCATGGTTGGGCCCTAGGCCACAAAGAAAATAATGTGTGTTAAACTTACAAATAATCCAAATCAAGTAGAGTTTGAGAACAAAGATTTTATAGAACTCTTGTAAAAAATCTTTGTTCAATTTCCTTTATAGTCAACTCTGTTTGTTTATGTTAATGATTAAATATGACTCCTCAATGCATCCAAATCAGCTTACTAATGGTAATTGTAATTAGAAGGCATATAAAATCACTATTTGTCATTGTAGCTTACATCAATGTAAATAGTCATGCTATGGCAATTTGCAATCTTATACCCTATCGTTTGGTAATACAATGTCCATAGACATTTGCATGCACTAGTGGTACGGCAATGACTGCTGGCCATGAATTTTCTATGCATTGCCTACGACACATAATTATGTAGTTATATGCCTATGTGTGATCTAGCGTGTGATTTGCCCAAAATTGACTTTGTTTTCTTGAATGATGATATCAAACTCCTAGTTAAAAGAGTTGTAAGTCCGTCTATTACAGTGGAACCTCTTTATAACAAACTCGTGTTATAACGAGGTACCTAATATAGCGAGGCTATTACACAGGTCTAAGTTCTGTGTTTTTTAAATTTTTAAAACCCTGTAGGTGTTGCATAAAGAGTTGCGATCAATCGCAAAGTTGTGGTTAAAGGTAACGTTGAGTATTGGTCAAACTTAACTTTAGTAGCCAAAACGTGCACGATTACGGTACAAACTAATAGTTATAACTTCACCATGCTCGAAAAGTATACACAATTACAAACGACAAAGTAAAACCCCTGTTATCATTCAAAAAGAGCCGTTACAACTCAAGTGTCAAATTAACTCTAGAGAACGCTAGCGGGACAATTAGAGCATTTGAATGGGAATTATTATTATTTCCCATGTTTTTTTCGATGATCTTTCATATGGAATTGAAATCAACCAAATCCGTTACAATTAATTTGGGGGGGGCACTTTGGAAATTACCAATACTCAAGGTTACCTTTAAGCGCAAGTTGCTAAATAGGCTCATTTGAGCCAATCAGATTTGCGCATTTAGGCGTATTTTCTGACTTGCATTAATCGCAACTTTAGGATCAATCGCAAGTCTTTATGCAACACCCCCCTGATATAACAAGTTAAATTCAATGGGCCCAAGGTGCTTTTCAAAACGAGGTTTCACTGTAATAGCAAAATTTAGTATTGCATGGTGGCCGTAAGGGATGAGCACTAAAGAACACATTATTTGTGTAATGTTAACATGTATATTCTTCCTAGCCTGTATTTATGTATATTCAGTACACAATTGTGTATAAACATGTTTGTATAAATTTGTTTTTGTTTTTACTCGAGTACAGTAGTATAGTTTGATATGTTCTTTCTTACGTTGTAAGTTAGCTCGACCAAAGACGGTAGATGTTATGTATTATAATTTATTATTTAATCAACTCTAGATGCAGCTGTGATTTCAAAGATGACATTTAATACTGATTGTTTAATAATAAGTTTGGTGTATGTATGTGAACAAAAAACTGTCCATTTTTATGTGAAACTTGTAAACATAAACTGTACAGTTATGAATATTAATGTTCAACATTTCCGTGGCTTTGTGTAAATGCATTTACAGTAGATAGGTGTGTTATTAGAACAGCTTGTAATTAGAAATAGCTTTTTTTGAAAGGTCATTCTCATTTTAAATGCAATTTTTAGTTTTGTAATGTTTTATTTTTCTCGCTAAAGTAGTGACAAAGAATGTGTTCTTGTTTGTTTAAAAGTATAAGTATGTTGCTACATCCACTCTTGCAAAGTATTGAACAAAATTATGAAATTAATCTTGTTGGAACTTTTGAAAGAATAGTTACATGTACGGAACTTGCAGCCATGAGGCCTTTTCACATCTGATCTGCTCATTAATATTCACAATTCTGAATACAGCAAGATTTAACCAATGAGCATTGCCCTCGCTGTGCACGGTACTAGCGCTCCTCTGACTTGCACCAACACAACACACTGTAGAACCGTGTATATGCATATGGCATAACATATGCAGTTAATGCGCTTCCTGGGGGGTGTTGCATAAAGTGTTGCGATTAATTGCAAAGTTGTGATTAATCGCAAAGTTGCGATTAATTGCAAGTCAGAAAATATGCTCATTTATTAAGCCAATCAGATTTGCACATAAAGGTGCATTTTCGGACTTGCGATTAATCAAAACTTTGGGATTGAACGCAACCCTTTATGCAACACCCCCCTGGTTGGTTGCTAGCTATAGCTCAGAAGAATTCAAAGCTTAACAAAAAGAATTTAACGGAGGCCCAGGCAGATGTAAAGAGGCCTTGTGCGTGCAGCTGCTCATTTGATATAGAGTACAGAAGCCATGACGTCATACAAATCTTTTTTTAGAATGTTCAAATTTGAACTTCATTTTCAGAAAGAGCATAAAAAATCATGTCTAAATACCGAAAAGCAATTGAATATGTTAAGTATTGGCTGAGATGTGCTCATCCTAATGAATTTTACTTCAATGGGCAATCAGTGTTATAGTGCACTGGTTCAAATTCTAAAAAAAGGATGTTTATGACGTCATAGATGACATCACACTTCACCTATTGTTGTTTGCCAGTTGTTCGTAGGATGCATTTAGCTCAGACAGGATGCCTTGTCGAAACGTTAATCGCTTTAAAAATTAGGTTAGTTTTATCTTATCGGCCCGAATTCTCATCAATGGTTTCAATTTAGCAGTGACTGTGCTAAAAAGCCCATAGGTATTATTTAGCCTGGGTTCAATGTAAAGCATTGATGATATTTCGGGCCTTTGTGTGTAGACGCTTTCTTTGAATTGTAAATTGCCTGATCTGATACATTTCCATCATTTTATGCTTCCATTTATTTATTAGTTGAACTGTAAACGTGAGATAAACAGAAGTGAGAATGCAAACAATTGTGTACAGGTATAATTATCTGTAGAAATTAGTGTCCGTTTCATGAAATCCGTAATTTTATCCTTTCCCAGTTTGATAAGAAAATAAGCCCAAACTTGCCTCTTCTGTTATCATGGTTAACTAGGTTAAATATTTTGTATTCATTGTACTTAAATTAAAAACCCTGCGTAATTGGAGATAATGGCCCCGTATATTGCAGAAAGAGATACAATTGATTGTAAGTCAAGTCATGTGTTTTAAATGCGCAATTCTGATTGGTTGAAACACGCAAATTTTCTGACTTACAATTAATTGTAACTTATAATCGATTGTATCTCTTTCTGCAACGGACACCTTGGCCCCATTGCAGAAAGAAATGCAATTGATTGTAAAGTTGCAATTAATTGCAAGTCAAATCATGTGTTCTAAATGCGCAAATCCAATTGGTTGAAACGCGAAAATTTTCTGACTTACAATTAATTGTAACTTATAATCAATTGTAAGGCTCTTTCTGCAACAGACACCTTGTGTGATAAATAAAAGATTTTATACAACACTTTTAGCGAAATTGCCAAGCCATTGTTATTAAGTATAATTTGTTTGAATTAGATATATTTATCAGTTTCTGTTTTAACTTTTTATTGAATATCTTCCAGCTTGTGCATGTTGAGAACAAAAAGGGCATTGAATAATGTAATAATAATGCAATGTTGTACATGCTGTGTAATATAACAACCTTCTGTATTTATCAAATCCTTCCATAGCCTATAATGTCCATGACAAAGTCATTTGTCAAAAATAAATGTCAGTAGAAATAATCTATTTATTGATTTGTACTGTCTTTATTTGTTTTGTTTTTTGATTTTGGCTGTTATTATTTGTGTGTTTGAGTGAATATGGCATAGGATAATTTGTGTGCAGCTGATAAGTCTGTAAAAATAGTTTTATAACAATTTACACTGTCCTTATTCTTTGTGTGTGTTTGATTTCGACTGTCTTGAGTACAGTGTAACCAACAATTATTTGGACACCCTGAAAAATAGGAAACTAACTATTTTGATAATTGTTCACAAATGGTCTTATATTTTATCTTGATTTCAACAAAGCAGCATCTAATAAACACATACAATGAATTTTAGGCAGCTTTTTACCAAACATTTTCTTCAAAATTTGTTCTAGCATCATTTAAATTAAAGTGATTTTTTCAAGGTGTCCAAATAATTCTTGGGTACACTGTATGTCAGGGGATAAATCTGCAGTTACCTACACTCATTTGTGCCTTTTAACAAAATATTAATTTCTTAAGTTTACTCCCTTATAAGAATGATATCTGCACTAGATCAAACATGTTGTATGTGTGCGTTTGAGTGGGGTGGGGGGGGGGGGGGGGGGGGGGGGGTTGATAGTATAGGACACCAGTTGGGCAAATTTCTAGTTATGGGCTGTATATGCCTTTCCCTAGTCAGCAAAATCCAACTCGTGATGGGCCGCCCTTTAATATTATGACGTCATACTATCCACCCCAGTTAACAACAAACAAAATAGAAAGACTGATTTTTTCGGTCTAGCCTATCCCCTGCTAGTTAACTAAATTAGACCCCCACTCTATTCAGTCTTGTTCCTAGGGTTAGAATTCCACTGAGACTACATCAATCTCTCAGTAGCTATAGGTTGGACATCAGAAGTCCTGTATATCAAAGAAAACTCAATTTATAGTTGAATATTTCTGACATGATAGGGTTATAATTGCTGGTTCCCTCCCCTTCCCACTTGTGGACTAAGAAAGGAATTAAATAAATAAAGGAATACTTCATTATATAGGCCTACACAAAATTTGTAGCCTACTCACTTTTCGGGGCTATACAGTATTGAGTTGAGGCCCAAAATTGTTTTACATATAACATATGTCAAATTATGGGAGCTCTTTTTGGCATTTCAGGGGATTCATCGCACTGAGCCCCCTTGTATTTTGTCACTGCCATGAATAAAGGGGCAGCCAGTGTAGTACAACAAAATGAGAAGATTTTATGTGCATACTGCCGTATATTCTGCAAGACTGCAAGAAAGACAGAGATAAATCCTTGCTCTCTCGGTCCCTCCCCAATTTTGGCCCCGCCCCCTGCCACCGCCCCCCCCCCTGCCACCGCCCCCCCCCCCCCCCCCCCCGACTATCGAGAATCACAGTCTGGACTCGACTGTATACTGTGCGTGTTTGAAGCATCTTTTTCGCGTTTTTCTAGCCAACAATACTAGGCGCGTCAGTTCGGGATACTCAATTCAACCGTGACCAGTCGAGAATTCGTAAGTTCCATCCTTTTTACTATCGTGTTTTTATTGGAATGCATGAATATTATTAAATATTTGAATACAATATAAAATCATAAATTTTTTAATATTCTTCAAGTTAAGGTTGAACATGATCTAAACTGTTTGAAGCATGCAAATTTTGTTGTTTTGAAAAGAGCTTACGAACGCCGTCAAATATTATGCCAGCGTAGCGTAAATATTGTGCATCGAATATTAGCGGAAATCCTCTTCGCCGCTTACAAGTCATGGTTTTGGCTTATCTACGAATAATGGGGTTATGCAGAGTGGTGTGTAGCTGCGATAACAGCCCCAAGTTTTGCGTAATGTGATCATTTTTTTCGCAACGTGGTAAACGACAGATTTCGCTGAGTATCATGCTATGCTGTTATTGTATGCAAACAAGTATAATCGTAAAGTTGTGGAGGAGCTCTTCGTACCTGGAAATATGGACTTAAAACATTGCATTATTATTATTATTGATGATTTGGAGGGTTTGGATGTGTATGATGGGGGCATCGAACTTCGCGCAGTTCTTCTTCTTCTTCTTCTTCTTCCTTGGTAGCGACCGCAATCAACTTGTTGATTATTATGTCACTTTGTAGGAGGTTGAAGTTGCACATAGTGGCCCCGTATGTCTCATCTCCTCAATCAGTTGGCCGGCCAGACGACGATTAAATTGTAAGTCGACTGCCGAACGAACAAAAAAGGCCAATATTGCAATAAACAAACACATAATTTTGACAAGAAATATACTGATTTGTATAATAATTCTAATACCGGTTTATTCAGAATATTCTGTAGTATAATAAACATGTTTTGGTTTTAAGATCACTCAATTTAAATTACTTGTTTTGGCCTGTTTTTGAAACCCTTCCATTTTTATTGATAAAAAAAAGGGGGATGGAACTTCGCGCAGCAGTTTTCCCATTCATTTGTACATGCATTTAAAAGGTCATTGTAGCTGTCTTCACTGTCATTTTTTAGGCATTTTCATGCACGCACAAAATAAAGAGGGATCAAACTACGTGCATGCATTTGTATGCATGAATGCCTGGTGTGGAGCTGTATACAGCTGGCAAGTTAGCTGCGCGAAACTAACTGCGCCAAGTTGTATGCTGCGCGAAGTTAGATACCCTGACCATATACATTATTAATATTATTAATACATGGGTGTCCTCCCCAGGCCTGGCATTGGTATCCTTTTATATTTCCCACAGTTTTACAGTAAAAAAATCTCCCAAATTTCCTTAAACTTAAATCACACATGAAGAAAATAGTGCAGATTCTGATGGCTTGCAATGAACAGATTTGTGATTTTATCAACTGTTTCCATTTCCAGCATGTCCAGTGTTCAACAAATCTATCGTTTTCATGCCTGGCCTCTTTTTACTTAGTTTTAATATTTACATTATTTAAAGTCTTTAGTTTTAGTTTTTACTGTCGGCCATTCTAAAACTAAAAGACTGCAATTGAATTTAAAAGAGGCCATGAAAACAATAGATTTGTCTGATGTAATTCTGAGACAGAGTTCATTAGATAATCAGATTATTGTCTTCAAAAGACTTCAATCATAAGTTCAATTTGACAAAAAGTCAAAAGAGTACTTCAGACATAGCCAAATTCAGCTTAGTTCAAAGGCAAAGCCAAAAGGCCCAAGTTATTTGTTTGTTTTTTCTCTCTCTGAGACAGAGAATGAGATAATCTGGATTATATTTGTTCAACTCAATTTGACAAAAGACGAAGCCAAAGCCAGAAAGGCAAAGCAAAGCCAACATTTAGGCCCAAGTTATTTATTTTTGTTATTTTTGTTTCGGTCAACCTGCAGTCATGCATCATGCAGCCATAGTTCTAAGACTAAAAGATCATACATGCACTTAATTAAATTTATCTTTGATCTTGTCTGTATTACTACTACATAATTATCGGCATTCTCTTACTTTAGTCCACCCCTTCCATTCACTTGCGTTTATTTTGTCACAAAATGTATACAAAATATACAAAAGTATACAAAATACTCAAGAGACTGCTAAAACAAGTTCAAGTTCATTTCAAATTGTCAAAATATGGAAACTTGATTTAGAAATGTATGTGTCAATTGTTTTGTTTAGTTGGGCCTAAAATTATCAATCTTTACTAGCTCTAGATCAAGTCTAGATCATTCAGGATTAAGTCCAACATCATATAATTTCCCAGAGAAAATTTCATGCTAAAATGTGTTTTTTCTTCTCATATTTAATCATAATTTTCTTCCTACTTAACAGATTCCTACATATCTGAAGTGTTTGTGAAGTATGGACGGCTGAAAGCCTGAAAGTAACATGGAGTACAACTACCTAAATCAGCCGCACCCAAACCAGCATCCTGGACCTGAATATGTGCACGCCCAGCATGGTCTCTACCAACTTGTGCAGGCCTCGCAGGGGGCTCAGGTATGAAATATTTGAACAAATAATATAATCCAGATGTCCTATAAATTATTTGAAAAATTAATAAAATATTATAAACTGATTCAAAAGCAAAACAAAAAACCAAAGTAATTATGCTCTTTTTAATTATGCAGGCATCCTTGAATAGTAGCCCCCAATAAAATATATGGCCTTTTCCCCCACATGCATGTGTTGACTAAATAACAAAACAATTTCCATCATCAAGTTTATATCTTTTTTGACATGATCTGCCTTCCATACCCATGGTGACTATCCTGCCACAAGTGTGCAGGTTCAGGGGAACTTCTCACCGACTAGGAGGTAGAGTCGGAGTGACTACCGACCGACCAGTGGCCACATGTGCACCCATTAGGGACTGGTCGGGCCGTAATATGTGATCAACTCAGGGATGCCAGAGTTCCGACTATAGCCGGAATTCCGGCTTTTCCGGTTTTTTTACAAAAATTCCGGCTCCAAAAAAAAGGATGTGATCCCCAAAATAGGCTCAGATTGCACCAGAGAGCATCTGGAACACCATAGCTTCCAGGGCCCTAAAGCGGGCCCTGGACCCCGGCTAAAGGGACTTTGCGCTCGTGATGTGCGCTTCGCGCGCATTATTTTGAGTCTCCACAAATTTTCAGGCCCTGGAGCCATTTGCCACTGGCATCCCTGTCAACTGAATACCATTACAAATTCCAGATCAAGTTTGTATAAATTTTGACTTGATCTGCCTTCCATACCTAGGGCGACTACCCAGTCACTAGTGGACAGGGTCAAGTGAACTTCCCACCGACTAGCGTGCAGAGTCGGGGGGACTACCGACCGACCACCGGACACCCGCAGTATGTGCACCCTCTAGGCACTGGCCAGGGCCAGGGCCACGACCCAATGCAGCTCAATGCTCCGCAGCAGGTAGAGATCGCAAGAGGCCACAATGTCATCACTGTTGCTGGTGAGTAGTCTGATCTGCTATTTTACATGGTAGTTTGTGGCTAGTATACTCCCTAGGTAGTTGAGATTATGGGTCCTTGACCAGCAGTATTGTGCACCCACTAGGGACTGGTCAGGGACATAAGCCAATGCAGCTTAATGCTCCGCAGCAGGTAGAGATTAGAAGAAGCCACAATGTAATCACCATCTCAAGTATTTATCTAGGACCTGTATCCATTATAGGGCAAAGTATGCAACAAAAAATAATTTGATATGCCAACTAGGGTTAGCTAAGTAGTAAACTATACTAAATGCTTAGCCGGATAACCCCATTTAGTGACAAAGAAAATGCTGTGCTGCTTACAGTGACAAAAATACACGGGGGCTCAGGGCGATTTAGCCCCCGAAATGCCTAAAAAAAGCCCCCGAAAATCATACATGAGCCTTTAAAAATTTGCATAGAGTTCAATGCAAAACAAACTTTAGAGTGCTGTTTTCAAGCATGCAATCTTTAAAAGTAGCCCAAGAAAAATCAGTATTAATTTTTTCCCTGGCTGCTTACTTAGCCCTATCATCTAAAATGAGACTTATAATGGAACTAAACTAGTGTGGTTTGATGAATATGGGATGAGCTAATTATTGAATATTGGTATTTTGTGGCTAGTATTCTCCCCAGGGAGTTGAGATTGTGCACAAGATTTTTCTTTTGCTTTGTGTTAATTTCATGTACGTGCTCCACATAGATTGAGTTTGCGATAACCTACAGTGTCATTAACTTTCACGTAATTATATCTTGATGTGCTATTATATGTGGTAGTTTATGACTAGTTTTCTCCCCAATTAGTTGAGGCTGTTCGTGACTGGGAATAACAATACTGAATACTTGTTCTTGTTTCACATACCTACAGGACATCACCTTCCAACAACCCTACACCAACCCCTTGTCGGGTATCATGTCGCAGATGCACATTCCATTCGACCAAGAACTTCATCCATGGCACAACCCGGACCAATGGTTACAACCACAAACCTACCCAGCCTACCGGTAACAAACTTTGTGACCATCGCTAGTCCCCAAGTAGCACCTGTCGTGCAGCAAGCACCGCCACCAGTGACTCTAGCATCCATACCAGGCGGACCCGGGATTTCAAGAGAAACTGTTGAGGGTCCTTCGGGAACAGATTCTGCAGAGAAGTCTAAAGATGCGGGTGCTGCTGATCCTCCACTTGGGGGACCACTCCCAGAGGGCCTGGCCTACAGGAGACTTGATGAGAAGAGTGTGTGCGTGGTTGCAGAGGAGGTCATCGGTAGGGGTGTCAGGTTCGGACCTTTCAAGGGAGCCTTTGGGAAGGGGCCCATGCACTACAACAACATGCTGTCTTGGGAGGTAATTTATATACATGTACATGTTTATTATTCTAATTCAATAAATATGATAGTACTTAAAGAAAAAGAAACCGCATCTACTTTTTTAGGTACTGCTATTCAATCTGCATGGGTGTTTGGTTTGTACCAGATTTTGGCCCATTACTTGGCCATATGACATATGGCATAATTATGCCATATGCCACCACGGTTATCTTTAGAAGGCAGTCAGCTTTCTTTGTCCCATCAAGGGTGAAAATGTGTGGACATCATTTGTGCATTGTGTCCAAAGAGTGTAAAGAATACTCCTGCAACTGTTCTGACCATTGTTTATGATCTTTCTTGCCACCACAGCTCACTCTAGAAGGCAGAGTAGTCGGCTTCCTGAGTCCCATCAAGGGTGAGAAGGCGTGGACCACCTTTGTGCGTTGCGCCCAGCGAGAAGGGGAGCAGAATGCAGAGGTGGGCCAGTACTGCGGCCGCATCTACTTCACTATGCTGAGGGACATCCAGCCTGGTGAAGAACTCAAGGTGTTCTACAGCGATGACTACCGGGAGAGCTGTGGGTTCAAACAGACGTTGGGGGATTTGAAGTACAATGAAGGTATAGTGGAACATTTCAATTTTACCTTGATTTTCCTTTTATTCCAATTTTCCTGTGTTATATTAAGGGTTGCAATTTCTAACAACTTGGATATTTATCCATAATTAATTAACATCAGTGGACTTGGTGTGCTACAGTTGCACATTCGCATTGAACGTTAGTTTGGTTAACTTCTATATTGATTGCTATGTTGGTTAATCTGATAGTATTACTCATTAGAGTACTTAGCAATATTTTTCTTGACATAATTATTTTTCCATTTACATCATTGACAAGTATATGATTGATTTGTGTGTGAACTCTTATTTGCTTGATTTCATGTTTGTTCTGAGATATAAAAAAAAAAATTAGTAGAGGAATATCATATCATGAAATTTGTTCTTCTTCTTTCTTTATATTTCTGTTTTCTCCCCAGATACCAAGAGTTTCATGTGCCATCTCTGCCCTTGTCACTGCAGCACATCAAAGAGTATGTTCAGACACATGAAACTTTTCCATCAAAAGGAGAAGACATCGTCGTTTGACATTAGTTTTGCACAAACCACTGAAGAGACCCAGCCCGTACCAAAGCCAGTAGGACAGTCAGTGAGAAAGCCTCCAGGGAAAAAGGATGTTGATGATGATGATTCGGAGGAAGACAAGGGGCAGTTCTACATGTGCTCCATCTGCGGGAAGCTCTTCTCTACCGTGGGGAGGTTGATATCGCACAAGAAGGTACACGGCGTGCTCGGCGGGGAAGGATCTGCCGAGTACGGGGAGCATGCGTGCCAGTTGTGCGGCTACATCTGCATGGACAGCAGCACGCTGACGAAGCACATGGATGCCCACAAGACGTCTCAGCACGGCTGCGAGCAGTGCGGACAGGTCTTCAAGAACAGGGAGAAGATGCTGGAGCACAAGAAGGACAAGCATCGCTTGGCGAAGTTGGTCAAGATCAAACTGCGGGTGAAGAAGCAACCCAACGCCTGCACGACTTGCGGTTTCATGTGCAGCACGGAGGAGGCTCTTGACGAGCACGTTAGGCGCCACAAGGCGCTTCCGTATGGATGTCCGCAGTGTGGCAGCATGTACAAGAAGAGGAACACGCTGCTGAGGCACCTCAGGGTGAAGCACAATGCCATGCAGAGGAAGCGGCAGTCTCCCGTGAAGCCAGCAGAGAGCTCCGAGTTCCGGTGTGAGACGTGCTTCTTCAACTGCTCCAATGCAGAGCAACTGGCAGAGCATGCAGAGAAACACAAGGAGGGTCCTCATGGATGCGACGAGTGCGGGCTGGTGTACTCCCAGAAGAGGTTTGTTGCGAGGCATAAACGGGACAGCCACGGGGCTCCTATCCCTGACAACAGACGGGGCTTCTTGTCTGGGAACAGGGTCTGTCCGTGGGCATGTGACGAATGCAGCAAGACTTACTCCAATCTGCCGAGCCTTCGGAGACACCAGAAGGTGAAACATGGGAGAGTGTCCGAAGCACGATATACCCTTACGCAGGGTTATGGCTCTGCAGACAAATCACCAAATCTCAACTGTTACCTCTGTGAGGCAAACTTTGACACTGATGAAGACTTCAAGAAGCACCTTCGTGAAGTGCATGGAATGGAGACTATAACAAGCTCTGAGAAGAAGGGTGGTTCACTTGTGATTCAGAGTAACGTCTTGACAGGAAGTCGCTGCTACATCTGCAGTCAGATGTTCAAGAAGCCCAGCCTTCTCAACGAGCATTTGCGCCAGCTTCATGGGATCGACGCGCCGTTCAGGACACGAGGATCGCAGGCCGCAGATGCATCAGAGCAAGCAAGTTATGCCCCTGAGACAGCTACACCCTCGGGGCCGATCGACATGCTTGGGAAACCGATGGACTACTACAACCGCCCGCGCCCCTTCAAGTGCAACGATTGCGCACGGAGGTTTATCAACAAGGGCAACCTGCGGCAGCACATGCTCAAGTTCCACCTTGATGGGAGCAAGTTCAGCTGCAGCTTCTGCAAGAAGGGCTTTGCCCAGGAGAGCCAGCTACTGGTGCATATCCAGGCGCACACCAAGGTGCGACCGTTCAAGTGCGTCGTCTGCCCGCGCTCCTTTGCCTCGCAGAGTGCCTTCGTCAACCACCAGTCGCAGCATACGGGAGAGAAGCCACACAAATGCAGCGTCTGTGGCCTTGGCTTCAAGACTGTCAAGCAGGCGGGCAAGCATAAGCGACGCGTCCACAGCACCAAGGAGCGACCGCACAAATGCTCCTTCTGCGAGAAGCGCTTCCTCAGCAAACGGGAGCACGAGGTTCATGAGAGGCGTCATAAGGGGATCAGACCCTTTGTGTGCCTGACTTGTGGGAAGGCCTTCAAGGATACCCGCACCAGGAAGGTCCATTACAGAGTCCATACTGGTGAGAGGCCGTATTCATGTCCTGTATGTGGAAGGGCCTTTAGACAGTCGCACAATCTCACTGACCACATGGTCATGCACACCAAGGAAAACATGGAGCAATCGGTCGCAGTTTCTTCTGTCATTCAAATGTAACTAAACAGAACATTGGAACCATATTTTGTAGATAAGACATTTGCGCTAGGAAGAAAGGCTAAACACTTTTCCTGGCCGTGGAAGCTGGTAAGTAGGTTCATAAGTACATCCCGTTCTCGTGGTTGCGTTATCTCAAGAGATATTTGATAAGTTAACATCAAACTTGGTACCTGTAAAGATCACAGGGCTCATTTTCAAAAATAGCTCGAAATTCACAATACCTAAAAAAACAAAACTAAGGTAAACAAATTGCTATCAAATTCGGTGCCTGTATTCATTATTTAAAAGAGCCAATGAACTGATTAGATTTGGGGGTTATACAGGTCAAAGGTCAAATGGCTCATAACAAATATTTGTAAGGTGATGTCATGAACTTTGTATACACTTCCATCGCTAATATCTTATTATATTTGAAGTCATGCAGTCAAAGGTCACCATAAAAGGTGGAGGCATATTTTTTTAATGTGCAGTCAAATCGAGAACTAGTTTATTTTTAATGAAGAGAATTTAAGCCTTCAATGTTAAATTTGTCAATTTTGAATGAAGTTATTTAGCTAGTTGCAGAAATTAGAGGCTTGTGTTCTTATGTATATAGATTGTATACACCTATGATTTTGGTCCTGTGTAATTGTAAATAGCAAAACCTTAGCTCATGGACGTGATGGTCATAGATTAATTCCATTTATGTTATAGATAGATACAATCATGTATAAGCAGTGGCGTAGCATGGTCGGACTGATTGGGGGCACACCTTATGTATTTTATTGTTTTTTTTCCTTCAAAAAATGTTCTATTTTGTTTCCTAAATTGTTGGGGGAGGGGCACGTGCCCCCCTTCTCGCCCCCCACCCCCTTCGCTACGCCACTGTGTATAAGTGTACATATGTAATCATATGTTTATGTACGTGTTTTGGTGCAGTTTTTGTAAACTAACATGAAAAAAAGATTTCCACACAATATTTTCTATCATAATTGGTGTAATGTGTGACCAGATAGCAGCATAATTTCCAGATGTTTATTTTGAACAGTGGTATAGCATGATTGCTCTGATGATTTGTCTTCTTTTTCTTTTTTCTTTTTTTTTTGGGGTGGGGGGGGGGGGGGTTGGGATGGCACACTCTTTCTGTTTTATTATTTATAAAGGATATTCGACATTGTTTTTTTTAATTGTGATTGTCAATTTTTTTCTTCTTTTTTTCTTTATTATTATTATTTAATTTTATTTATTTTATTTATTTAATTTATTTATTTATTTATTTATTTTTTGTTTTTTTTTTGGGGGGGGGGGGGGTGGTTCATGCCCCCTATGCCCTATTATATAGCTACGTCTCTAATGTTCAAACAGGAGATACAATGTGAAAATTGTATTGTTTTAATTATTTTATCTGTAATTAATTCATTTGTTTTATTTCCACAATTTTGTTGGGGTGGGTGTGAAGGTCACTTTAGTGGCTAGTAGCAAAACTATACTAATACAGGACATGGATAATGTTTGATGTACAAGGTTATGAAATGTTTGGGAATTTATCATTTTCAGTTGTTTAAGTTTGTTATATGTGACCGGCTATAGCAAAACCCTGCACTTGTCGGTAATTCATGTTTTGAAGAAATGGGCATTTTAAGTTCACATAGTGTGCGTAAAAGACTTATGATTGTAACATTGAAACAATCATAACTTCGCCAATTTGTTAGAACAAAGCATCTAATGAAAGCCTTTCTACTGGTATGAAAATCTACATTTTGATTTTTACCGACAACTTCCGAGTGCAGGGTTTTGCTATAGCCGGTCACAAATAGATCAACTGTTTGAAAACTTAATTGGAATGCCTACAATGAAAAATGTATGAAATGTATAATGGACACATTTCCTTCATGTAGTGTGACACACACATATTGAAACTTTTGTTTTTTTATTGTATAAACATGCAACATTATACTTGAGATCTACTTGAGTTTACAACTTCAATTTAATTGTTTGCACTATCAATGTTTTGGTGCTGGTATACATGTGGCTGTTTATGGTGGTGATGGTGTGGGTGGTGATGATGCGGGTGGTGAGGATGAAGATGATGATGATGGCTAGAGCTGAGTCAAATCGAATGGCTATTCGATATCCGACCGTGAAGGTCGGATACCGAATACAAATTTTCGGATACGAATATCCGAAAAAAAAAGAATTTTTTTTTTTTTTTGATTTTTTTTTTCTTTTTTCTTTTTTTTTTCCCGTTTAATTTTGTAATCCCCATTCGATAGATTCGATCAGAAAATGGCACATTGAACCCTGCTTATCTATTGCTAAAGTTAAAAGTTAAGGTATTTTACATCAATTACAAATAAACAAAACAAATAATAAACCAAAGGTAAGAGGATTAATATACAAGTGGTATAGTGAGTGCCAAATTTAGAAGAATCTATGATGAGATATCGAAGTATTTCATCTTGACAGCAGTTTGTACACTAACATCACACTGTACTGCCGATTCTAATTGAAAAAAACGGACAGAATACATGTGTATTTATCCAAAAAAAAAAAAAAAAAAAAAAAAATCATTTTTTTTTTTTTTTTTTTTTTTTTTTTTTTTTAAATTTCGGATATTCGATATCCGACCGTTTTTACACGACTCATATTCGAAATTCAAAATATTCGATTTGACTCAGCACTAATGATGGCGATGATGACGAGGATGATGATAGTGATGGTGATGGTGATAGTGGTGGTGATGGTGATTATGATGGTGATGATGATTATGATGCTGATGGTGGGGATGATGATGAAGACTAAGAAGATAAAGAAGATGATAGTGATAAAGAAGAAGATAATAAGATGATGATGTTGATGATCATGACGGAAATTATGCATATGATTAACAATGGTGATAATGATGAAGATGACTGAAGATAATGATTATGATGATGAAGACCAAGAAAATGAAGATGATCATGATCATGATCAATGATGATTATCATGTTGATGTTGGTGAAGATGATGAAGTTGATGCATGATGATTATGATGATGATGATCGTGATGATGATGATGGTGGTGATGATGATGATGCATGATGATGCATGATGATGATGATGGTGGTGTTGATGATGCATGATGATGATGGTGGTGTTGATGATGATGATGATGATGCATGATGATGATGATGATGATGCATGATGATGCATGATGATGATGATGGTGGTGTTGATGATGCATGATGATGATGATGGTGGTGTTGATGATGATGATGATGATGCATGATGATGATGATGATGATGATGATGATGATGATGCATGATGATGATGATGATGATGGTGGTGTTGATGATGATGCATGATGATGATGAAAATGAAGATGATCATGATCGATGATTATCATGTTGATGTTGGTGAAGAAGATGAAGTTGATGATGCATGATGATGATGATGATGATCAATATTAATGAATAGGGCGATGATGTTGATAACTATGTAGATGATGATAATAATGGTGGTGATAAAAGTATAAAGAAAATCATAATGAACTGATTTATCAGGCCTACATTATTATTTTGTTTTCTGGAACGTTGTGCTGAGCTGTGCGAGTTTGTTCGCTGCCGGCCCTCTACGTTGCGATCTAGACAATCTAGTCACGTAACTAATGAAAACAACAACTGCAGCAGACAGATTTGACGTATCTGGGCTCGTTTTGTGATTGCAAAATGTCTCGAAATTCGAAGCCATCACCGAGTCGGACAACTTCAGATGCAAAAAGCAGGGAGAATGCCGCTTTCTTGAAAACGAGAGTGCAAGAGGTAGGACACAAAATGCGAAGCTCAACTTTTTTTGTGCGAGATCTCCAGTTCAGTCCCACGCATGTCAAACGATGTTGTTAATTTATGTCAATGTAAATCATAAATCAACAATGACAGTATTGACAATGTAATGCAATCTTTTTAAATTGTTTTTTTAGACAAGTCAGCAAGGCCGGCTTGATAGAGGTTTACTGTATGAGGCCATTGCGGTGTTATGTATGATTCTAGTGTTTTAAGAATAAATTATTACTACTCTATCAATCAAACTCAAAGACTAGAAAGACTGGGAAGTTTTTCCCAGTTGCTTGTATTAAAAGTTGTAATTGCAGTTGCAGTTCAGTTGCAGGGCCCGCCGGGCCGGGCCCCCGGCCAGGCAAGTAAAATTTGAACTAGTAGTAGTAAGTAGTAGTTTACTAATAACTTGCCCAACACTACAGCAATGACGGCGGCAACAAACCGACCATCGAACGAGTTTGGATGGCCTTGTCCTTGGTCGGGTATTTGGTTTTTGCAGATCTAGACTAGTATTCGTTCAATCAATTATGATTATTTACGTGACTCTAGTCTGGGACTGCCCACATCTACAAAGTAAATGGTTCACTCAGGTGAACCATTTACACGCAATATATGCTAATCCGCTGGAGATAACAATACCGGCCATTCGTACACTGTTGCGTTCAACGGTTGAACGCTGTGTTTTAGGACGCATCGGTAAGAAAAACGGACAGGAAATAATCATTTTATTTATACATTTTGCAGTCTTCAAAACAACAAAGTATATGAATTGTGGATCAAATAAACGAAAGTTTGTTTGCATTTGCTGGTAAATTGAGGGAGAAATCAGCCGACAAAAAAATTTGTTTCCGTTGGATAGTGCAGCGGGCGGAAGAAGTTGATCTCCGCACAACGCTATTGTAATTAACCTATGTGTGGGACTGCCCTTTATTATGATTATCGTCACCTTTCGATAGACGCTGCCAAGATTCGAACACGGGCTGATAAGTTTGAAGAGCAGAGCTCTGACCACTACTAAACCAGAACACCTCTTCACATGTCCATGACAAATCGTCTAGAATAATTGTGAGAAAATATTTAAATTTACAGGATTATGACTTAAAAATGCAAACAAAAATAATTTGGCAGCAACTTGTTTTTCAAGGTTTTCTAATGATAATCAAAATATTTTTCTTGATTGCTCTTGCATCTGAATGCCAGTGGCCAATTGTGAATTGAATACCCTATTTTTTTTTGTTTTACATGTCTCTCGTGCTGCCCTGTTATCTGAACTTCTGAAGTTACAAAATATATCACAATTAATGGGTCAAAGTTCGCATTATTTTGTACCAATCTTTTTTGTAAACAATCCAACTGGATCTTTAAATATAGTTGCAATGAATTACACATATTTGCATATATATATAACAAAACTGTTCTGAATATTCCCATCTTTTTTTCTGTTCTGTCCCCAGCTTGAAGGGGAAGTAGCCTCTTTGAAGAAGAGACTAGATGATCTCAGGAAGGCCAAGAACACCATGGTCCTGAAGAAGGAGAAGGAATATGTCTCGGTAGGAGCAACGTCTGATGCTGGAAGATCTAAAAGGTATTTTGATCCCAAATTCTATTATATTGAATACATTTTTAGAGATAAGTATTAATATTTCCAGAAGGGGAACAGACTAGATGATCTCAGGAAAGCCAATAACACCATGGTCCTGAAGAAGGAGAAGGAATATGTCTCGGTAGGGGCAACCTCTGATGCGGGAAGATAAAAAAAGGTACAATTTATTTAGGTTCTAATATATATATATTTTTAATACATTTTTAGAGAGAAATATTAATATTTCATAAAGGGAATCTCATGAAAGTTAAGATTAAGAACACCATGGTGAGCAAAGAAGGAAAAGGAATGTCTCGGTAGGGGCCAACGTCCGATGCCAGCAGATCTAAACAATATTTTGATTCAATTTAATTTGATATTCCAGTGGAAATCAAAATATGCTCTTCTAACACTAACAGCTCTTCAAAGAGAAATTATAACATTTCAACCAAAAAGTGTGGGTTGGTAAATAATGTAGGCCTATGTATGAGATAATTTGTTGTGAACAGCAACAAATATTTGATAGATTTTGAAGCATGCAAGAGGGTGATATTGCGAGAATGTAATTTCTTGAATCTTCAAAATTTAGTTCTGTAGTATTTTGAATTTGAATTTTTTATCATATATTTTATTTCTTGTTTTATTGTAGGTCGTCAATACCAAATGATAATAAGGGTGATGAACTCCAGAAAAGGATGAAAGAACTCAGTTTACAGCACGTTGGGGAGATCGATGCCATGAAGAAGAAACATGAAGCAGATATGAAAAAAGTTAAGGTAAGACATATCAGATCAGGGGGAGGGGGGGGGGGATGTTGCATAAAGACTTTTAAGAGTTGTGATCTATCGCAAGGCGCTGTAATGCGCCAATCTGATCGGCTCAAATACGCATATTTCCTGACTTGCATTTGATTGCAACTCTTTATGCAACATCCCAAGGAAAAGATCAGCATTTTGATTGATTAAATTTATATTGATTCTTTGGCTCATTGATTAGCTACCTAGTTGCTAATTGACTGACATATTGAACCAGTTTATTACATCATTTATTAAAATAAATATTAGAAAGCATATATGACAAATAAAGGCCAATATCAGCAGGGAAATACCACCACAATCAAGAGATGTAGTTTTTCTTGACATTTAGATAACATTTGTATTGGTTTTGATGGTTATATGGCCATACCCTTTTTAAAATGATGTCATATTTGGTGAGGTAATATCAGTGATCGGTGATTTCAGTATGCAAAAATTAATATCAATCCTTGATTATAATATAATTGTTTGTTCAAAATGTCCTATTCCTTCTTCAGTCTGAGAGGCCAAAGACGCCAGAGAAGTGCAACCACGAGGAAGAAATCACTCGCTTAAAGGGGGAGGTCGGTCAGTTGAAAGATGAAAATGCAAGTTTAGCGGAGATCAACGCAGCTCACCAGGCTGAGAACATCGCTCTGAGGGACAAATTTGAGGAGCTCTTCACAGAACTTAGTCTGAAGGAGGCGCAGTGGTGCGAGAAAGAGGAGCAGCTAAATCTCAAGGTAATTATTTCAATAAGTTGCTTTGCTAGGGGTTGGGGGAGCAGCAAACAGGGGAATCCTGGCACCCCTTGTCTAGGATCATATTTGATTTTAAGAGCCAGTCTGCAGATAACTAAGTCTGAATGAGGCGCAGTGGTGCGAGAAAGATGAAGAACTCAATCTCAAGGTATTTAAGTCAATAAGTTGTATTAATTGCTTGTATTACTTTAAATAAGTTGTATTGCTGGGGGGGGGGGGGGGGGGGGGGTGCTTAGTAAAATGATTGAATGCATGCTATAACAGGCATGTTGTCTCTGTACCAAATTGAGCCTTTTTTCTTAATGTAAATATTTTATTTACAATTGTTTTGTTTTGTGTAATTCATATCTTACCGTTTGTATCTTATTTAATTCATGTATATAAAGAAACTGACCAGAAATATATAATGTGATTAAAAATGAGCAAAGAAAATGGGATTCCAACAGGATTGGAACCAGAGACCTCCGGATTGCTCCGACTGAGCTATAGGAAACCCTATGACGGCATTCGTCCTAGAAACCCCTTAATTTTCATTGCTCGTGTATCTTATTTACATAACATTTTCCTTTTCTTCCAGCTCAAGTTGCAGTGGGGAGAGAAGTACAGAGATTGGATGGAGGTCACGGAGAAGAAAATAGCAGAACTTCAGCGGGCTAATGATTATTTGTAAGTAGAACCTTAGAAAATCAATAAGCTTTTAATTAACTTCAAGGTTTGTTAAACCTGGTCGTGGACCCAGTCTTAGACCTACTAGGTTTGGTTGGTCTGGGTCTATATACTCTTGAAGGTTTGGGAAGAAGAGTACAGAGAACTACAGCATACAGTATAACGATCATTTGTAAGTAGAACGCGTACCTCCATAACAAAAGCTTTGTTTGGCCTAGTCTTGGACCTGTAATGTTTGATTGGTCTATATAGGCCCTGTATAATCTGAACAGTCAGTACAGAAGGTGAACCATTCTGGCGATACTATTTCATAAACGAGAACAAATATTATTCAGCACTTGATTTTCATTCTATTAATCTTTGTTCCATGGTATATTTGTACAGACCTGATGAACCATTAATGAATAGTATTATATCATGGGTATATAACGCCAATGACTATCTTTTGTTTTCATTGTCTCTCCTTTTTTTAGACGAACGTGTCTAAAGGCCCCCTCTGGAGATAAGACGTCAAGATGATGTAATCAGGAAACCTGGCTATAGATGCAGTAACTACTCAAACTTTGTTATAACGAGCATCTTGGGACCATGACAAATATTCTTTTTACATCAGTATATATAGCTTAGACCAGCAAAATAAATTTGCCTTGTAGAAAGTTCTGTTATATAGGTACAGCTCTTTATAACACGGTTCTACTGCATATTGCTGGTTTGTGTTATGTGCGTTTTGGTACTAAACAGAAACAATGTTACTTAATACAAAGAAGCATAGTAATGTATTAATTTCTCAGTGATATTTACATTATTATCTTAGCTGCAATAATTTGATATTCAACTTTATTCTAAGACAAGATAAGAAGTCAGAGTGACATCATTATAGTAATCCATGCTAGGTCGTATGATTACAAATTATGATATATATGATCCGCTACATATATGGCAAAATGAGGCTTTTGCTGGCAAACCCAGTTTTGCAGAAAATATATATTTATTTTGAAGTGAACATATATGTTGTACCAAATATTGGCATTTTAAAATGAATTTGGTATCAAATTAAAGCTATGGGCATGGAAGATCTTCCCATTACTATAAAAATCTAAATTCAAATATTTGTGGACAAATAATTAAGAGCTTTATTTAGCCAGCGATTTCCACACATTATATTTAGTGTTTTCTTTTGTATTAATTGAAATGCATTTTAGGACTTATAACAGCAATAATGGTAATAAGAAACTGGGCTGTGTTGTAATTTCTTAGTGATCGATCTACATTCTTGTCTTAGGTGCAAAATTTACTTTGATTTTAATTTTGAGTTGTACGAGTACTACATGTATATATATATCCTCGTACTAAC
The DNA here is from genome assembly GCA_037951105.1 of Echinarachnius parma. Taxonomy (NCBI): domain Eukaryota; kingdom Metazoa; phylum Echinodermata; class Echinoidea; order Clypeasteroida; family Echinarachniidae; genus Echinarachnius; species Echinarachnius parma. The sequence continues at coordinate 123,175 of JBAMJV010000410.1, forward strand.
ATTCCATGCGTTATTTCCATCCGTCCTTTACATCATCTGTTCACAGTCATGAGAGTGTTATGCAGTGCTTAATCTTTATGATATTCCGTCCTACTGGCTACTGCATAATTTATCTTTTGATATTATGAACTACACCCATATCAGTATAATATGTACTATTTCCCAGTGAATTTCATGAAGGGATGGTTTTATAAGGATCAGTTAAAAAGATTGATCAACTTATAGTTGCATCTTGTAATCATGCAAGATATCATCTACTAGAATCTATAGTTATATAAACCGAACACAAAAAGTAACTTCACCCCTAAGCAATCGCCCATAATTTCATAACCGATAATTGTTTCAAGATGTCATCTTGCCACAATATTGGTACAATGGTCTTGTACAGTATGTGTGAAAATCATAGATATTCATCACTTTATGGCTGATTGAGCACAGATTAAAGAAAAAATGGCCCAATTCAAAAGTCACAAGGTATTGCGCGTGCCTGTACATTGTTGTGAATCCGCACATGTGGCGGAATGCATTGATCATGGTTTATGAAACAATGCTGATTGATAATCCATTCATTTTGATTTTTTGATGGCACATGTGGTAAAATGCATTAATTGCAATTGTAAAACAGTGCATTTTTAAATTTTCCAACTCACAATAATTTGTAATGATGATAATACTTTTGCGAATTTTGAAATATGACTATTTTTCTGTAATGTGTGCTCACTCAACCATGGATTAATGGTTATGTTTTATTTTTACACATTGTTTTCCTAACTACCATATGGATATATTGGCAAGACGAAATCTTGAAACGATTCTTGGTTATGAAATAATGGGCAATTGCTTAGGGGTGAAGTTACTTTTTGTGTTCGGTTTAGAATCGAATCTGGGATCAACTTACAGGATACCACCACATTTTCTACCTACATAATCAGTTGATATTATAAACCACACCTATTGATGTTTTCCTGTATAAAAAAAATACATTACGAATACCATTCTGCAATCATGATTACAGTAATTTGTCAATGATGATGAACGGTACATACTTCTCAGATGATACGGTGCTCAACTTTGCTATGAATAATACCTTTTTTGTTGTCTTGCAGACTTGCATCGTGTAATGGGATTATGATGGATAATGATATCATTATTTTCTGTTTTCATATTATATTTTGTTACTATTTGTTACTAGAAAGTATGTGTTATACACAAGATATACATTTACCAATATACCCTAAATGTCATGATTTCAAGGAATCATATCAGGTACAGTATTTATTTATGGCAAAGACTATATTATTGAAAATATGATGCATTTTGTTAGTTTTCTGTGTTTTAACCAAATTAATTACATGTTAATATTTGCTAAAATAACAATTATAAAGAACGGTAATTAGTATTATGCTGATACATTATAATCTGGACAATGGAATCTCTATGTGAACTTATCAGGTTGTTCAAATTTGAAAGTATTTTTTATTTTTTAATATTGAAGATTATATAGGAATGGTCTGATATATTAAGAATTAATCTACTCAGTAACTGGGTAAAAATGAAACATATTATATATATATGTCTATTCCATATTCAATTGATTTTGTACAAAATTATATTTTGCAATTTTGTACAACTATAGAGATCATGATTTAAAGCTTGATGAATTTAACAATGACATGGATAGTTAAATGTTGAAAAATAGAATTTGTGATATTGTTTCCTGATAATTGTTTGTCATCATAAAATTATTTAACAGTGAAACTGTATTGATTTGACATTGCTTCAAATCCAGTCAAAATGTGTACATGTACATATATATATTTGTATTTCTATAGAATATTGAGAAAATAAATGAAAGATTATAAACTTCATGAATATATAGTGTCAATTTCCGGTCTTTGAACTTTTACAAGGATTTATGAATCAATAATAGTAAATATATAATCCATTGCGGATATAGTATCGGAAATAATATCGCTAATGATATTCGCTTGTCTCGCAATGTAAAACTAGGAATCTTAACGATCACGACGTTTCGTATGCTACTGCAATACTTTGTCAAATGATAATATCGAATGTAGACACTCGGCTTTTTATGCTCTACCGTGGCTCCAAACATCACAATCTCGCATGAGCGATTGCGTTCCTGATAGGTCAACAACGGAACCCGCTGATTGGCCGGTGCACACGGGCAAACAACCAATCAACGGAACACTGGATCGGCCCGCCTAACGAAACAGCGTACGATACGTCGCCACGACACTACCCCGAACAACCGGCCCACAACGGTTGATGCCAAACCCACGGCAGAACCCCCCTAGCCACCTTCTCGCTACAACGCTCATATCTACGTATCAATTTCAGGGCAGGGTGCCCGTATGTTCAATCAATAATAGTAAATATATAATCCATTGCGGATATAGTATCGGAAATAATATCGCTAATGATATTATATAGCCAGGTATTCTCCTAGGAGGGGCCGGCCGGATCCAAGCGCACACACACATACACACATAACACACACACACACACACACATGATTGTAATTATATATATTGCCATATAGGCCCCTGTGCAATGTTTCAATTCAATTCAATTTATTCATGTTTCCAACAAAACATTACAAATCAATTATAATCAGTTTACATAAATAATCATAATGAAACACGAACTATACAACATTTTTGGTAAATGATTATAATTGATTTGTAATGTTTTGTTGGAAACATGAATAAATTGAATTGAATTGAAACATTGCACAGGGGCCTATATGGCAATATATATAATTACAATCATGTGTGTGTGTGTGTGTGTGTTATGTGTGTATGTGTGTGTGCGCTTGGATCCGGCCGGCCCCTCCTAGGAGAATACCTGGCTATATCATATATGTACAGTACGCCACTGATTATTTTGCGAAGTAGATATAGAGGAAAGTCTGTTGGGATATTTGAAGAAAAAAAAGCACTTAAGGTACACTTGAGTATTGGTACTTCCTGAAATGCCCCATGACACTATTGGTTGGAAGTTCCTTGAATAAAACATGTAAAATGAGAATCATTCCCTTTCAAATGCTCTCATAGTTGAAAATTTTGATTTCAAGATATATTTTATTTATAAGTCTATACCGGCCGGGGGACATTTTGACTTTTTAGAAAAATAAAAAAAATGCTTATAGACTACTTTGAACAAAATCTAAATAGGTTTTTAAATAGTTGTTGATGATATCTCTATTGAATCATTATTTTAACAAAACATCGAATGCATAATTTTGCATAAAAAAATGGCTAAAACCAATGAGTTTTTAGATAGCGCCCTCTTTAAAAAAAAATGATAACAGGGTTTTTACTTATATAATTCGGTGGATTCACAATACAGTGCGCCACCTATCGGTTGCAGCGGACAGGCCGAAATCTGCAATGCCTCATGGGAAATGGTCGACATCGAAATATAAGGCCGTATACAGCTCAGTGGTGCTAGGCTGTAATATAATAATAATAATAGACATTTATATAGCGCAAATTGCAAAGAGCCTCAAAGCGCTTAAATAATTATTTAATTATTATTACCCACGGTCAACAGGTACATTTCAAACCCACACAATGATATTGCATACTTTCTCAACTCCCCAGGGAGCAGGGGCAGGGTTCGAACTCGAGATATCATGATCGGAAAGCGCGCGCTCTACAAATCTTGCCACAACATGCACATCCACATGCACTGTGATGTCGACCCCGAAGTTGGAAATTGGCCTGTCCGCTGCAACCGATAGGTGGTGCACTGTATTGTGAATTCACCGAATTGTGTATACAGTACCTTTCGAGCATATGTTGGAGGTTAGCTTCCCACCTCTCTGTTCTAACTATTAGTTTGTACCGTAATGATGCAGGTTTTGGTTACTAAAGTTAAGTTTGACCAATACTCAACTATCCCTTTAATACTAAAAGAACAAAAAAATTCGTTTGATCAAAATCAGTAAACCAATAACTTGACAAAAGAAACAATTTAAACATATTAAGGGGGAAGTACTAGTCCTTGAAATATAAAGAAATAATTTTGGTGACGCGGTTGTGAACGACAGTCATATCGTGCATGCAGCGCATGCACAGATTGTTTTGCCGGGGCGGAGGTTGCGCAGATATTTAAAATGGAGTCGTAAACAACACAACAAGACGCCGAACAAGATTGGGCCTGCGACCGGACAGTAAAAGACGCGTTTGTAAGGACGTTCTTCATCTTTCTTTCTAGTTTTTACCCCCAATCTGAAGCAGGTAAGTTGAGGTTTCATTTTTAATCATTTTCGTAAACTCTTAGTTTGGTTTATTTCTTATTTTTAATGTCGATAAAAGGAGAAAATACGAAAATAGCAAAGCCAATGAAGCCGAATCAAATGCTGCATCTGCAGGTCTGAGCTGCCGGAGCTGGCCCGGGAGGAAATGTTCGAGAGGCGGTGGACCGAGTTTGACGGACGCCGCTGCACTGCTTCTGAGCTAAACTGAAGTTCTGTTTTTATGCAAGACTTACTTGCTTTTACTTTACTAATTGCGTCCATCTCTTTCTATTAACTTATTAAGTTATTAAGGCATACGATATTGCCGTTATTAACTTAACTCTTAATTGTTTTTCAATCAATCAATTCCAAATAAGTCCAAAACATGACAGGTTAAAAAAAACACCTTATTTTAAATTTGATTTTATTCATTGATATTGTTCAAACTGCCTGATACATGGCAGGCCGATCTGATCAGTTATTCCTTCGCTGCACTACGTAACAAACCGTACCAAATCTAATGCTGTAAGTGACCTTGATGATCGGATCGACAAAGTGGCAAACTATGAGTGAGGACTGAGTATGATTTATGTCTTTTGATCGAAATCGGATCTTTTTTTTTTTTTTTATCGTGAGTGTGATCTCAAAATTTCCCTTTTTTGGCCCTTCTTTTTCTCTTTTGTAACAAATGATTCAACATTTTATTAGTGCTGTAACTGACCTTAATGATCGGATCGGCCTCGGTTGATCGGATCGGCAAAATTTTATCGATCATCGAAATCGGATCGCAGATCGGATCGGATGATCGGCTAATTTTTTTCTTTGGAAAATGATCCCAAAAAACATATTTTGGGAAAATAAATGAATACCAAAGCAACATATATCCATATGAATAAGCCCAAGGTAATCTTGTATGGGTATTGAATTGAATTGAATTGAAATGGTTTTATTGAACAAAATCTGATTAAAACAGCTTGGAAGCTGATACATATCAAATTTACAAAATGATGTATACAAAAATGTTGACAACATTGAACATTAAAATAATTATACAATACAGACATTAAAGAAGAAAAAAAAAGATCTAGTGAAGGACGAGTAGATATTATTGATGCATAAAATATAGGCATTAGAGGCATCATATCATAAAACTAAAACAGATTAAAGATTCAACCCGTGCATGTATTAAATTGTTGAGAAACGTACTGTGGGAATACATATAAAATCAAATTAAAACAAATTGTTATGCTAACAGTTTTAAGTCAAGCAAAGTTGAATTAACAACATCGTAATTGAATAAATCATATATTATGATTATTTAAAATTATATATTACAATTTACAACGTGACCTAACATCAAAACATTACATTATAATGGGAATTAAAATAATACAACAATATAAGTAAACAAGTTAATATTAAGTATAGTATATTTGAGATCGACATATTAATATTACAAACAAGCAGTTTTGAGTAAACATATATATCATCAAATTAATATTATAGACAAGCGGTTTGAGTATAAAAAATATAATATTCAGAGTCAAGTATTATGATTATGTGTATTATACATAGAATTACATGAATCAAAAATGTTTACTCTATAATGAATCATAACACTTAGCAATAAACTAAATTTAATTCAAATATGACTCAAAATCAAATTCAAATTAACAAGCAGTTTAATGCTCTAATTATAAATACCACATACAAAAAAATATCTAAAATGAAATGTGGGTATAATAGTCTGTTTAAAATAACAACATGGCAAGGAAGTCCATAAATATCGGTCTGGTATAAAGTGTGCGAAAATAACTGATGTGCAATGAGATCAAAATTATAAGTCAAACTTTCTGAACGCGTTCGATATCATTCGACTGTTGTTCTGTTATCGATGTTGACCACTTTCATTTCAAACTGATTACCTCTCCTTTTACAAAATTACTCACGGCGATTCTGAAAGGTTACGCCAAATTAATCACATGGGACTGAGCACAACTACTGCAGAGTCTAAGTGCTTGGCATGGCATGGCATGAGTATAGCGTCTTCATAATTAATGAAGACGCTATACGCGTGCCAAGTACTTAGACTCTGCAGTTGAGCACACTGCAGAGTCTAAGTGCTTGGCATGCGTATAGCGTCTTCATTAATTATGAAGACGCTATACTCATGCCATGCCAAGCACTTAGACTCTGCAGTAGTTGTGCTCAGTCCCATGTGATTAATTTGGCGTAACCTTTCAGAATCGCCGTGAGTAATTTTGTAAAAGGAGAGGTAATCAGTTTGAAATGAAAGCATACCCATACAATATTACCTTGGGCTTATTCATATGGATATTGTTACTTTGGTATTCATTTATTTACCAAAAAAATGTTTTTTGAATGCCGATCCAATGATTGATTACACCATTACTAACTGCTTGTTATGCAAGTGGTTTCGTGACTTATGACTAAATTGTTCAGTTTTCCCATATTTTCTTCCACCAGGTTTGAACAAGAGTTGATCACAACCGGCCGGCAAGATGATGGGTGATCAGCTTATCCTAGAAGAGGATTATGATGAGAACTACCAGCCTACAGAAGCTGGTAATGATTCATTAAAAATAGTATCAATCTTTTATATATTATTATTTTTTTTTGGGGGGGGGGGGGGGCAACGATACTTGTCATGAATTAGGAAAAAAATTATGACATAACGAGAATTTGTTTAATGATTGTCCATATAAGTGCATTTCTACATTTTAAAATAGATATCCTTAAGTTAATCCATTCAGGACTGGTCCCCAAAATACTCTGGCTAGGGTCTAGATAGAGAATGTACCTGTTAAAGCAAAATCAGTCAGTCCTGAAGGGTAACAATTGACACCAGTAGGCTCTTCAAGTCCAATTTTATGCTGTTTATTCTGTTTTAATCATGTTTTGTATGTTTCCTAAGTGTAACTGAAATTCACAAGTATGCAGTAACAATTGACTATTTAAATATGAATAAAAAAAAAAAAAATTACTTCTATGCTATCTGTCGTAGAAATTCACGAGTATGCAACGACGGTGATCGGTATCGAACCGGAGGCGGAACCAGAGTTGATGTGGATCGCCAGGGAAGGCATCAGCGCACCATTACCATCTGACTGGAAACCATGGTAACACACTTGAATTCTTTCAAGAAAAAAAATGTGTATATTATTTAACATAATTTCTATAAAGCTAGTTGCATGAAACCTAAGTAATATACATATAGCATGTGCAGTTAAGAATTTGCTTTCATTTTATAGTTGAATTGATATAATTAATTTATGCTAGAGACTACAAGCATGTCAAGTGTTAAATTGAATTTCAAGCATTTAAATTGATGTTTGATGCTTTTAACTTTCAGTCAAGACACATCAGTGCCCCGTTTCATAAAACACTTAGCTACTACATAACTACCATGGCACCAGCTGAAATGCTCCATGCTGATTGGCTGTTGACCTAATAGTTACAATAATTGGACAACAATTGCAAGTGTTTTATGAAACGGGGCACAGGTGGTGACATAGACCACTTTACAACTGGTGACAGCACCTGGGAACACGCATCCTAGATGAATACTACCTTGAATTCCATCTTGAAATAGAGCTTAGTGCTAGAAAAGCCTAAAGCCTGGCGCAGACAGCCAACTAGACCCGATCGGCTGTGTGCGCATTGCCTCACGACTCCGATTTTGCTAGTCGGAAGCCAATCAGGCCCCGATTTCACACGTTGAATCGACTGAAACTGAATCGGACCGACTGGCTTTCAGTCGGGTCAGGTCAGGTCGGATCGGGTCGAGTCGGCTCTGTCTGCGCCAGGCTTAATTTGTCAATTTGATTTAGCTTTAATAGCTTAGATAATAGGTTAGTAACATTTTTTTTTTTTTTTTTCAGTCAAGACACTGCTGGCGGCGACATCTACTACTTCAACTTCACAAGTGGGGACAGCACCTGGGACCACCCCTGCGATGAGTACTACCGCAAGATGGTGCAGGAAGAGAGAGACAAGAACAAAGCGGGAGGAGGAGTCACAAAGGGACCGAAGAAGGATAAGAAGAAGAAGGAGAAGAAAGAGAAGGAGAAGAAGGACGGAGGGAAGAAGAACCAGGGTCTGTCTTCGGTAAGGATGATTCTTACTCTTCATTTTTTCCATTTAATTTTGTTTTATTCCACATTCTGCATTAAAAACAACAAATACAATGAATAAAACTGATTCAAGATTACAACTACAACAACAAACACTCTGTATCATCATCATCATCATCATCATCATCGTAGTCATCTTTGTCATCATTTTTTGATGGGGTAAATTAATGTTGCCTCGAAAGGAAGGAGATACATGTAGAGGAGAAGTAGTAGAGTGTGGAGGTGGAAGAGGGATGTGGACAAAGAAGGAGACATGGAGAAGCTCTTTAAGGAGTGGTCACATTGGACACGACTCCCCACGACTAGACCCACGAATGCAGTACGCATTGGTACAAATCTATGGCAAGCCGTTTTAACATTTATTCCTATTTCTTGATATCAATAATTGAATTATTGATATCAGTTTATTTCTTGATATCAAGTATTACCAATACAGAAAAGTATTTCTTGATATCAAAAATGCATTTCTTGATATCAAGAATGCATTTCTTGATACCAAGAATTTGATTTCGTGATATCAAGAATTGAATTCTTGATATCAAGAAATAGGAATAAATGTTAAATACGGCTTGCCATTGATTTGTACCAATGCGTACTGCATTCGTGGGTCTAGTCGTGGGGAGTCATGTCCAATGTGACCACTCCTTTAATTCTTGAGGGGTTAATGTTTCCTCAAATTATATGAAGTAGAAAGGAGAGACATAACATGAGGAGAAGAATATGGAAGAGGGTCAAAGAGGTATGAGATATCCCCAGGGGGAGCCTAAGTTGAACTTAACTCTTAAGTTGGATTTAGAAAGTATGGAGAGCCGTTAGTTTCTTTGAAAACAATTTGTGAAATATCTTTTAAAAGGCATAAAATGATGATTCAAATCATTGATATTTTCTATTATCAGGTGGATTTTATGTTTTTGATGTAAAATTTATGAAATGTCTAAAATACTTGCATTTTTGCTTTTGAATATATTTTGTTCCAAAGCTACAAATGGCTTACCATACGTTTTAAGTCTAACTTTGAGTTCAGTTCAACTTAGGATCTTTGTGAAACACCCCCTGGACCTGGAGCTGCAGAATAACAATTAGGGTCATCTATGGAAGTTTGATTGGGACAAGTATGCTGAGGAGTATTTCTAGTAAAATAGAAGTCACTGTTATTTCAAAAATAAGACTAATGGTATTGTTGTCATCTCCATCATAACTATCGTAATCATATTTGTCATCGTTGTCATCATTATCATCATCATCGTCATATTCTTCTCCATTATCATTGTCATCTTCATCGTCAACATCATCATCATCATCATCATCATCATCATCATCATCATCATCATCCTTCTCATTACTACCATGCATATTTGAATCATCACTATTTGTTGTTTTCCAGTCGCTGGGCCCTCTGAAGGACAGCATGTTGGGGTCATCTTTAGGTAGTTTGAAGGGCGCCAATACTCTAGGCACCATGGGGTCTCTTCATGACCCCGGCAGCACCCTCGGATCTACCACAGGGGTAAGCACTTGTACCCATCAGGAAAAACTATACAGTACCTGATTTTTTTTTTTTATAGGAATAGATGCCTTTTACAGTTTATGTTTTAGTGGTCAGCATCTGAGAGTTAAAGGGATCTAGTAACTTTGTTGGCAAGTGAAAAAAGTGATGTGTGATTAATACAAATGTGCATTGGAGTGATCTGATATGTCCACAAAGTAATGTGTGAAAATTTCACATTAATTGGATGTTTGTTGGCTGAGATATATATGAGCAAAAATGCAAAGTGATATTCACTAATAATTGTACTTACTTTGTACATGGCATGAAATTATCCCGTAGACAATTTCATATCTGAACACATCTAAATTAACCCCTGAAATGCCAAAAAGAGCCTCCAGAAATTATAAAGGAGTCCCATAAATTTGCAAAGAGTTAAATGCAAAACAAATTTTTAGAGTTATATTTTCATACAGGCAAACATGAAAAGTAGCCCCCCCCCCAAAAAAAAAAAAAAAATTAATTCTTTCCCTGAGCCCAGTTCAATGGTAATTTGCCAACAATTGGCATTTTGCTGAAATATACATTTCTATATATCTTCCATGTATGTACTGTATGTATGTTTTTGTTGTTTTTATCTATTTTTTACAAATTTTGTTCTTGGAACAGGGTTTCATGAAGAAGGGTAATCTTGACACCAAACCCCTCTCAATGGCAGGAGGCAGGGAAGAGAACGTTCAAATACTGCCAGACTTCTCTGAAGACGTGAGTTTGTGTTCCGTTTTTGTAAGAACATTTACATCAAACTTGCAAAATTTTGGCAAATTGTACAAAATTATACTTCTCATGCCAGATTGTATCCATTTTCAATCCAAAAAGTTGTTTAATGAAGAAGGGTAGTCTTGACACCAAACCCCTGTCCATGGCAGGAGGCAGGGAAGAGAACCTTCAAATGCTGCCAGACTTCTCTGAAGACGTGAGTAATAATCGTAAATTCTTTTATATAGCACATTGACCATGACATAATAATGTGTGAACACGATATACGCCAATGGCAGGACAAGAAAATGGGATACAAAGTAACTAGACATGTTCACGAGACGAAAATGAATAAGTTTATTAAAAAGAAGATTCCAAGATTGATATTGCCAATTAATATACCAATCCCTTGTCATCTATCAATCATGGTGTTCACTGCAAACCTACTGTGTAACTAAGAAGGAGGTTAAAGGGGTAGTACTGTTTTGGTAAAGCTGAGCTTTAGTAAACAAAACCTGCACAATAACACTACAAACTAGTAGTTTCAACTCCACTATGCTCGAAAGGTATAGAACATTACAAACGACAAATTAAAAAGGCTATTACCATTCAAAAAGAGCCATTAAAACACAAGAGGGTGCTTTCTAAAAAAGCATTGGTTTCAACCATTTTTCATACAAAATTATGCATGTGATGTTTTGTTGAAATAATGATTAGATAGAGAGATCATCAACAACTATTCAAAAACCTCTTTTGACATTTAAAAAAAAAAGTGTAGGCATTTTTAAGTATTTTCTAAAAATTATCGAATAAATCTGGCCCCAGATTTATTACGATCGGATATATATATTGATATTTCAGCCGTTTCTGCCATTAAAATTGTATGCTCTTTCAAATTTTACACTCAGTTTTTCATTATCTCACAACAAATATTTTGTGCAGCGCCCTCTATACCAAAAATCAACTATCCCTTTAATATACCGATCCCTTGTCATCTATCATGGTGTTCACTGCAAACCTACTGTGTAACCAAGAAGTAGGTTAATAATCAAAGATATTGAATGTGAATGTGTATTCTTGTTTTGCCTGCAGGAGCCTACACCAAGATTGAATCTGGATCTGGACCTGCAAGATATTGGTGGTCTTGGTTACGAGGTAATAGTGCAGTTTTATCTGCCCATAGAAATAATTTGTTTCAATAAACCAAATATTATTAGAAGTAGTATCATATAATGCGTATTAGATTGTTATAATTGATTTAATATAGAAAGTAATCTTTATTAAGCACGTAAAATAAATTTCATTCTGGATGAAGGAATTGCAGCGTTATGCACAGCTTTATAGATAACCTTAACCAGTCAAATCAACCCAAATTGAGATGATAGTAAACAATATAGTAATGTTTAATTCTTCATCCTATTTCTCCATCATATCTTGCAGGAATCTGAAGCGAGTGAGCCTGCCCTCAAGCACCTCCATGCCTCCGAAGATGAAAGCGACGACGACGACGATGTCAATGTGGTAAATATGCTTATTATTATTTAAAGTCTATCAAATGCTTTACTTGTTGACATATATATGTAATATGATAATATTTTCATTCATCCAAATGCTCCACTGGTGAAATTTTTTTGTTTTCCAATCACTGATAAGCACTAGGTATGCAATATTTTTTATTCTTTTGGATATATTTGGTATGGTAAAAGACTCAAATAATTTTGGGCTGACGCAACAAAAAAATGCTGTCAATTTTTGCTTGTATCGTAGAATCATACAATCAAATTGTGATTCTGCAGATCTTTAGTAAGCATAATGTATCTAAAGTTATAATATCTTTCATACATTTTATTCACTTACGGCTCATTATTTTCATGAGTGGTCATGAACAGATTTTAACTCTTTTAAGGACTAGTTCCGAAAATACTCGGTTGAGGTCTAAGGAGAGTGCGTGTTATTTCAAAATCTATTAGTCCTGGGCCCCGTTGCAGAGAGAGTTGTAAAGTTGCAATTAATTCCAAGTCAGATCATGTGACTAAATGCACAAATCTGATTGGTTTAAATGTGCATTTGTTTATGATTGATTGCAACTCTTTCAGAGCCGCCAAGTCTCCCTTGATTTCGCACGAGACTCCCTGAAAATAGACAAAGATTACTGCATCGGATTTCATCCCATCAGCCAATCTTTCTGATTGTTGAATGTCAATGTTGGTAGCTCTGGCAAAAATGGAAATTGGTAACATTTAATTCCTTTTTAATTTGTTCTTCTTTTTGCAGGACTTTGGAATTGACGCCAACCTGTCAAAGCGCCTTGGTCTGATGGACCCTGATAACCTCATGCCTGCTGATGATAGTCCAGAACCTCCCAAATCAAGGGTGAGTCTTTATTCAATCCTTTACAAAATAGGAATTAATACAAATATACAAAACTGTCTTGGCAGCCACCTGTATATTGCAGCCGACCTGCCTACAGTTTATAATCAGTTTGTGTAGAAAAGGTTTGCTTGTGTTGCACAGTTTGCACTTTGCAGATGTAATGCAACTTATACTGATTGACGCTGATAACCTTATGGCCTGCTGATGAATATTTTGTTTTCATTTTATACTTTGTTATGATTTGTTTTTTTTCTGGACAGTTTTTGAAGAGTGCCAAGAAGAAAGAAGAGAAAAAAGAGCTGGAGAGAAAGATACCAGCCGCTTCCAATCATTCTGTTTCTCTGAGTCCGTCCTGTGTTGGATTTATTTTAATTTGTTTAATGCAGGAGAAAAAAAATATGAAAGAAGAGATGAGGGGAGAGGAAAAAAAGGAGCAAGAATTCTCCTTGATATTCGAGAATGAGCCTCAAATATAATATTTTTCTTTGCTTTTTTAGTTTTTGAAGAGTGCCAAGAAGAAAGAAGAGAAGAAAGAGCCGGAGAGAAAAGTAACAGCAACAGCCAAACCCTCAATCTCGCTGGATTCGTCCTTGGACAGCCCTCGTATGCCCGACATTCCACAAGCTACAAAGGTAAATACTGTAACCTAAACTTGTACATTTTACTCTCTTGAGTGCAAAATTAAATTGCATGAAAATACATTGCACATTACTTGACTCAGTTGTTACAAGGGATCTAGTAACAATGTCGAAATCCTCAAAACTGACTTGGAACTATAGCGGTTCTCACATACCTCATTGTATTCATATTACCAATAGGAACATGGAACAGCTTTTCGCTTTTCCAAATCTCTCTCATCTTATAAAGATATATATGATTGAAGTGTTCAGATTCCTAATTATCTACTGGATAATTATAATTGTGTACAAAGTCAGTGCAATGAGTTAGCGAATATCACTTTGCATTTTTGCTCATTACTCGTTCATTTGACAATCATTTACCATACAATTTTCACACATCACTCACTAGACATATCAGATCACTGAAATACACATATGATACAACCCTTCATCACTTTTTTGTGCATGACAAAAAAGTTTAATACAAGATCCCTCTAATGTTTATTTACAATATATCACTATTCTGTTTTCCACAGCTGAGTGCAACCACACCAGCAATGGGTACAACACAGCCCCTATCATCTCAACAGCCTAAGGTGGATGTACTGTAGCAAGGATGGAAGGAGAAATGAGAGATGATGATGATTGTCCAAAATATGTTGAAATACATAACTTCTCTGTTTCTAAAGAGATAATAACATAATTATGATCTGTATTTCATTCCTTGCAGTTGAGTGCAACCACAACAGCGATGGCTTCAACACAGCTCATATCATCTCAGCAGCCTAAGGTAGATGTAGCAAGGAGAAATGAGGGATGATTGTCCAAAATATGTTGAAATATATAACTTCTCTGTTTCTAAACAGATAATAACATAATTGTGATCTGTATTTCATTCCTTGCAGTTGAGTGCAACCACACCAGCGATGGGCTCAACACAGCTCCTATCATCTCAGCAGCCCAGAGTAGATGTAGCAAGGATGGAAGGAGAGATGAGAGAAGAAGAGGAAAGGTTACGAGAAGAGATGGAGGAGCAACTCCAAGAAAGGTTAGTTATATCAAACCATATTAATCCCTATCTACTCTTCAATAGTAACAATTGAAAGTGAAATTAAACATTAGAGTTGACACACTAAATGTAGGAAGGATTGAAGAAACAGAGAGGAAAATAAGATAATTGTGACCGGCTTTAGCAAAGCCCTGCACTTGTCGGTAAAAATCAAAATGTAGATTTTCAAACCATTACAAAGGCCTCATCACAAGCTTTCATTTGATGCTTTGTTCTAACTAATTTGGTCAATAATGGCGAAGATATGATTGTTTCAATTTGAGTCTTTTACACACATTATGTGATCTTGAAATGCCCATTTCTTCAAAACACGAATTACCGACAAGTGAAGGGTTTTGCTATAGCTGGTCACAATTCGGAAAGTCAAACTTAAATTGTGGTATGGTATATCTAACCCCTTTATATGCCAATCTACTATTCTGCAATAAAAAATTGAAAATGGAATAAAATTCTAGACTCATCATAGCTCATATTCTTAGCAGCCTAAGATGGATGTAGCAAGGATGGAAGGAGAAATGAAAAAAGAGGAGGAAACGTTACGAGCTGAGATGGAGGATCAACTCCAAGAAAGGTTGGTGAAATAAAACCATATTTATCCCAATCTACTCTTCTGCACTAGCAATTGAAAGTGGAATGAAATGCTAAGCATGAAGCAGTTTATATCAGCTGCTCAGCTTATGATAGATGTAGGAAGGAGAAATGAAAGAATAGGAGGAGAAGTTAAGAGCTGAAATGGAGGAGGAGGAACTTCAAGCAAGGAGCACGAGTGATTCAGAAAATTCAAGCGTCATAAATATATATTTTATTTATTTAATATGTATGATGCAGGAGAGAAGAACTGCAAGTTGAACTACAAAAAGAAGAGGGAGAAGAAGCTGAATTAATAACAATTTGAAATTGATTTTTAATTTATAACAATTATGAATATTACTATTGCCATTTTTTGTTTGTTTAATGAAGGAGAGAAGAACTGCAAGATGAACTACGGAGAGAAGAGGAGAATTTACGGAAGGAGCAGGAGAGATCCCTGAGGGAGATGAGGGAGCGGCTGGAGAAGGAGCTGGAGGATGCAAAGCTGGAGCTCCTGGACGACAAGGAGGACAACCTGAGACAGCTCAAGGAGGAGACCAGGAAAGAGGAGGAGAAGGAGGAGGAGAAACTGTCTAAGGAAAAAGGCAAAAGCATCAGGTAAAATTTTAGTCAATCAAATCAAAATATGGAAATAAAAAGATAAGGAGGAGAAAGAAAGAAGAGAAGACAAGTATACAGAAAAATAGCTTCAATAAGTAGGAGCATCTTACAGTTACATTTTACCTCACCAGAGCTCTGTGAAATGTATGCAATACATTGTTTTATATTCTTCTAAAAACCCACATACATGTAAGTTCCCCCCAAAAGAACAAGAATTGATTAGTAATACTTAACTTCCATAAATTACTTTTTTTTTTGTCAGTGAGTTGAGGAAGAGAGTCAAGGAAGAAACGGAAGAAGAAGAGGCGATGTTGATGGAGGGAAAATCAGACGCCATCCGGAAACTCAAAGACAAGATCAAGAAAGAGCAACAAACGGAGGAAGACAAAATCAGGTAACACAAACATTCCTCGCCATGCTTAATTAAAATTCAGAATTTGTTTAATCCCTGAAAAGATTCTGTTATTGTAGTGATGCGCAGAACAAGTTAATGTATTTCTTTTTAAAAGAAGGGAGTAAATTCAAGAAAAAAATAGAAGAATGAGACGCGATGTTGATGGAGGAAAAAATGAGACGCCATCAGAAACCTCAAAGTCAACTTAAAGAAAGAACAACAAACAGACCAAGACAAAATCAGTTAAAACAAGCATTTCTCGCCATTCTAAATTACTTTTCAGGATTTGTTTAATCTTTAAAAAGATTCTGTTACTGTTGTGATGCACAAACAATTAATTAATGTTTATTTTATAAAGAAGGTTGTACATGCTAATGAATAGACAAATTAAAAAAGAATGTTCTTGTTGTAAAGGAAAGGATGATCGCTTGCAGAGAAATAAAACCCCTAGGGGACTTTTTTTCATCTACTATCTAGAAATTTATCTGGCACTCAGTATTATTGTTTCTTCTTGTTCATTTTTTCTCTTCATTATACAGGGACGAAAAAGAGACCTCTTTGAAGGCTTTGCGAAGCGAAGTTCAAGATCTGAGAGAGAAGGAGGGAGAAAGGCTGGATGAGGAAAAGAAGAAAGCCCTGGAGAAAATCAAGAAAGAAGTCGCTGCTTTTCAGGAAGAGAGACGAGAAGAGCTACAGAAGGATAATGAAAAGGTTAACATTATTATGTTGCAAAAAACAGTTGAAATAATCATTAAGTTCATTTGAGAGAGTAGAGGGGGGAAAGACTGGATGAGGGAAATTAGAAAGCATCGGATAACATCAAGAAAGGAGTCACCTTTTTTCAGCACTAGAGTAGGGAGAAACTGAAAAGAGGAACTGAAAAAGTAAAATGAAAGTAATGTTACAAACAATAGTTGAAATAATGATTACATCATCTGAGAGAGAAAGATGGGAAAAACTGGATGAAGAAAAAAAATAAAGCGTTACAGAAAATAATAGAAGAAGTGGCTACATTTCAGAACAAGAGTAGCGAAGAGCTACAGAAGGAGAATGAAAGGTAAAAATCGGAAATGTTACAAAACTATAGTTACAATTTTGATTTAATTAACGGAAAAGACTGGATGAAGAAAAGAAGAAAGCACTGGAGGAAATAAAAAAAGACGTCGCTAACTTTTATGAGGAAGAGCTAAATACTATTAATATTAGGAGTATATTTAAAAAAATTAAAATAGCACTAATTAATTTGTTAATGAGAAGAATTAATGTTCTTTAGATTATCTTATGAACAAAACATTGACAAAAATTCAGATACAACAGAGCTGATAATAAAAGGAAGAAAGCAAAGGTAAGGAGAAAAAACTATTGACATTTGCAACTTTTGATTAAAATACAAATATTTACCTCTGAAACTTAAAATGTTAATTCTTATGAAATACCAATACAGGTGAACTTTCATGCAAATAAAGGAGAAAATTTTGCGATAATATTGTGGAATGACTAAAAAGCCTACATTGCCATAACTTGCCTTTTATGTTCATCCATAGGAGTTGGAAAAGCTGAAAGACTCGTTGAAGTCGGAACAAGCAGCTGCTCTCGAGGCTCTGAAGGAATCACATGAAGAGGGGGTTGAAAAGAGGAAGGCAGAGACGACACAGAGACACAAAAGAGTGAGTCATTTTATTAATCCAGTCAAACCTTAGTGGCCACCTGTCAATAGCAGCCAACCTGTCTAGAGAAAAGTAGAGATGAGAACAAGTGTTGATTCCCCACCTTCAAATCTACTTCTCATTTTGTGCTACGTGTTCATTTGCATGTTGTCTAATGATATTTGGCATTTGACCTTTGACCCAAACAGGAAATGGATGACATAATGGCAGAGCTTCAGAAGTCACAAGAAGAGGAGAGAAAAGTAAAGATGAGAACAAGTGCTGATTCCCCTCCTTCAAATCTACATGTACTTCTCATTTTGTGATACGTGCTCATTTTTAATGATATTTGGCATTTGACCTTTGACCCAAACAGGAAATGGATGACATAATGGCAGAGCTTCAGAAGTCGCAAGAAGAGGAGTGAAAAGTAGAGATGAGAACAAGTGTTTACTCCCCAGCTTCAAATCTATTTCTCATTTTGTGGAGTTTGAATGTTGACTAATGGTATTTGGCATTTGACCTTTGACCCAAACAGGAAATGGATGACATAACTCAGAGCTTCAAGTTACAAGAGGAGGAGAGAAAGGTATATGAGAGCAAGTGTAAGCCACCGAACTTCTAATCTAGTTCCCTCTTAATGCAATGGGCTCATTTGAATGTTGATCTTTGACCTTTAACCTTTGACCCAAACAGGAAATGGATGACATAATGGCAGAGCTTCAGAAGTCGCAAGAGGAGGAGAAGAGGAGAGAGGAGGAGAAGCTGAGATTAAGTAGGGAGAACCAGGCAGCCATCAGGGACATGGAGACAGGGGTGAGTAAAACAAACAGACCAACAAACAATTCGTCGGTGACATTACGTACCGGCGAATCTTCAAATTTCGGTCGATTTTTCGATTTTGAGTTTTTTGGCATGTTTTTGATGTCTATACCCAACTCTATCACCATTTTGTCTCTATTTTCGAATATCAATTCCTGAAAATCAATGATATCGTGAATTTTGAAGACTGAAATTCAGATATGTGATAGAGTTGGGTATAGACATCAAAAGTGTGCCGAGGGCTCAAGGTCGAAAAATCGACCGAAATTTGAAGATTCGCCGGTACGTAATGTCACCGACGAATTACACACATTTATACACTCAAATAGTGTGATAATTGCACCCTTGCTCGACACCGGGAAACGTTTAAGTTAAGACCCTTTCATGAATCAAGCCCCCCTGAGTTACAGAGACTGTGGTAAGTAAAACAAACAGACAGACAAACACACAGAGAAACTCAGCCAGCGAGGAGCATTGAATGAATGTTGGTCGATGACAAATTGGTCATTGAAGTGTGAATCGAATTGATTGATACATGATTGATACATTGGTGATACATTGTTGATACATTGATACATTGTTGATTGATGCACAGTTGATTATCTGATATATTGATGGACTGCTAAATAAATGTGTTCATTGGTTGATTGATTAGTTGCTGATGAAAGTGTCAATTGATTTATTGATTTAATTATTGATATGTTGAATGATTTATTGATTGTTTGATTGAGTTAGTGAGTGAGGGATTGATTAACTGGCTCACATCACGTATAAATTGTATAATTGATTGATATGCAGTTACATATTACTTCTAACGATTATAAATATTTAGTTTAGTTTTCTAAAATTAGTTTTGTCTTCAATATTTTACTTTGTTGACAGATGGACAGCATCTTGCAGGAGAAGAAACCACATTACATGTGAAGGAAGATCAGCAGAAGGAGTTGGATAGACTGAATAAGGAACTATGTCTAATTTTGGGAATATTCAACTAGCTACGTTTTATTCCTACATGGCTTTCAAACTTTATACATTATTATGATGGGTGCAATACACTCGTCAGATCTGGAATTGAAGACCACATCAGCGCTCTGCAGCACCACCTGAACTTGATGATGATGATGATCTCCAAATATAAAAAGTGACTTGGCACTCTTCTCTTTCTAAACCGACAATTTTGTTTTTGTTTTGTGGACAGTTGGACAGCATCTTGCAGGAGAAGAAGACACAGGTGAAGGAAGATCAGCAGAAGGAGTTGGATAGACTGAAGAAGGAACAGGAGAAGAAGATTAGAGATCTGACAAGGGAGTTCAGTGAGAATGTAAGTAAAACCAAAAAAAAGAGCAATGTTTGATATAGATTTTGGAGGAGTGAATATATTCATCATCTCTTCGTCTTCTTCCTGGGTAGCGACCACAATCAAATTGCTGATTATTCTGTCACTTTGTAGGAGGTTGAAGTTGCACATTGCGGCTGTACAGGGTGGTCCCAAAAAAACGGAACAGGGAACTTCCCAAAATATAGTAACAAAATGATTATGTCCATCAAATAGGGTGTCTTTTCCAATGATAAATCGCACTTCCTGCCTGTCATAGCATCAAACAACCATGTCCATTCTCTTGGCACACTGCTGAATGCACACTAACAATAGTGCGCGTATTGCACGTTGTTCGATGCTATGACGGGCAGTAAGTGCGATTCATCAGGCACTGACTTGGTAAAAATTGACAAAAATGGAAACCTGACATGGTGTCACTCACAGCACCCTAAAACAAAAACTACACGACCAAAATTACTGTTCTTGGTATCGTTTTTCATTGGGAAAGATACCCTATCCGATGGACATAATCATTTTGTTACTTTATTTTGGGAAGTGCCCCGTTCCGTTTTTGGGGGCCACCCTGTATATGTCTCGTCTTCTCAAGCAGTTAGCCAGACGACAATCAGTTGCAGGTCGTGACGGCCGAACAAACAAATACGGTCAAACATACAAAAGACGGCCAAACAAATGATAAAATGATGTATAGTAGACTAATATCAATTTATTATTTTACTGATATTTTATAAACCGGGATCCGATCGATTTGCAACGGTCGGAACCCGGTGCTCCGAAAAATTATTATTATTATTATTTTTTAAACAAATTTAATTTACATTTTTTTTCCGGAGCCCGGTTCCAACAAAACAAAACCGAGACCCGATGGTGATGGTCGGGAACCGGTGTGACCGACCGAACCGACTCAGCCTTACTTTAAAAGCTTCTCAAGCTATTTCGCTAAATCAGTTTAGTCATACGATTAATGGTAAATCTTTATGTTAGGGGGCACGGAAGATGTCAGAACCTCGGAGATTGAAACTATTAATTCAAACTTAGACATTCTATAGAATTATATCTCCTCACTTGATAGCTTTCAAGATGTGTATTATTTTCTGATTTGTCTTGTTTAGGAACAAGATGAAAAGAAGAAGTTGGCAAAGGAGTTGGAAGCGGAGAAAGAGAGACTGGCGAAAATACACAAATCAGCTCTAAAAATGCTGAAGGAGGAATTTGAACAGAAGAAAGAAGTGTTACACACCAGTCACGAGGATGAAGAGAAGGCCTTGAAAGAGGTGAGTAAAACTTGCTATTAAAGGGAACCACCGCGCAAAGTTTCTGAACTTGTTGGTGGAATGGACTACTAAAACGATTGCATTTCATTTATAAGAATATTATTTTGGGCCAGTGGTTGCCTTTAAGTGGATCTAATAATTTTGTCTGAATCAACCACCGAACACATTACTCAAAGATGTATGAAACAGGCTTTGGTTTTTCAAACTTTCTTTTTGTTAGTGAGATGTTAATGATTTTAATATATGCAAAAGTCTTGGGGATTTTCATAGCTGTGTACAAACTTAAATGCACTTTGCACTTTTGCTCATCACTCAGCAATATATATTTATTTAAAGGGCAATGAAACTATGGCTTTCGGTTATTATTATCGTTTAGAGGGTGAACAGACATTTGATTTGATACATAACTTGGCAATTTTGGCCTTCTGGATCCCATGAAATCCTTACGTGAACATACCCACATTTTACTACTTCTTACGGCGGCAAAAGATGATGGGAGCGGCCATGTTCTTGTAATTACCCGACATGCTTTGCAAACTCTGACGTATGTGCTTAGGGCCGAACAAAAAGCTTTTCACTGATTTCAAAGCATCTACAAGTATTCAGACAATGGTTTGAATTGGTGCTATTGAAATGCATTAGTGCATATCATTGACCGTAGTCCGCACAAACCTAATAATGGCGGCCTCCAGTGTTCGCGTGAATAGTGGTATACCCGATAGAGTTTTCACATATTTCTTCCAAAGCAGAAATCTGAGTTGGAGTAATGTTACATATAATAAACAGGCATATTACGATGTATAAGTAGGATAAACTCTATTCTTGAGTTGCATTGCCCTTTAATACAGGACTTTCACACTTCACTCAGTGGACATAAATTTGTATCAGATCAGAGAAATATGAATTTTATCAATCCTTTGTCAGTTCTTGCACTTCAAAATGTTTATTTCTGTTCTTGGTACTTCAGATGACCGATGCTTTAGCTGAACAGAAGAAGGCCCTCCAGAAGGAGACAAAGGTTGTGGAGAAGGAGGAGGAGAAACTGAAGTCCAGGAGAAAGAGGGTGGAGGAAGAGAAGGAGAAGCTCCAGCATGACCAGGAGGTATGAAATCAGGATTTAATTTGTCCAATACAACCAAAATCACTTGGAGCTTTCACACTTCTCTTGTTACTTGTCGTTTGGCTTATGGTAACAGAAAAATTAAATTGGTTTTTAATTTCCAAACATATGGAGATATTTAATATTAATATTTAAGTTGAAAAGCGTTTTGGAGTGCTTTTTGATGTAGTCCAAAGTATCCAAATCTGGATACTTTGATTATTCATAGTCTTCAAAGTTCCAATTGTTTTCTAGGAACTCCTGGATATGAAGTCTAATTGTGGAGATCTGTCACAGCTGGCAGACATGGAGCGTGAAAGGCAGGAACTGATTGTTAACATTGTTTTTTTTTGTATTTGAATTGCATTAAAAAAAAAAATTAATGTATTTTTTTTTTATGTTCAGGAACTGCTGGAGATGAAGTCTAAGAGTGGAGACCCCTCCCAGCTGGCGGACATGGAGCGTGAGAGGCAGGAGCTTGTGGCTGGGATCAAGAAGGAGAGAAGGAGACTTCAGGAGCTAGAGAAGGAGAAACAACGCATGGAGACCACTGTGCAAGGTCTCAAGGATCAATCTAGGTAAATAGAACCTATAAAGTTGGTTATAAGAGGAGGAGGATTGGGGAAGGCTTAGGGTTAGAAGGAGGGAGGTGGGTGGAGGGATAAGCAGGAGCTAGTAGCAGGAGTCCAAGGGGGGTAAGGAGACTACAAGAGCTATAATAGAAGGAGAAACAACGCATTGATACCACTGTGCAAGGTCTGAAGGAACAATCTAGGTAAATTAAAAACACAATATTTGCCATAAAGTAAAGAAAGAGGATCAGGAAAGACTTCAAATTGGGTTAGAAGGAGGGGGATAAATTGCATGGAAGGATTGCAGGGAATGCAGGAGCATGCAGCAAATAATGAAGGAGAGGAGGAGACTGCGGGAGCTAGAGAAGAAGAAATGGAGGATGGAGACCACAGTTCAAGGGTTAAAGGAACGAGAGAGTGAAATAATAGAATACAATGAAAGAAGTATCACAGATTGCGCAGTGTAAGGAAAGCCTTTTCGGGAAATTACAGCATTGACACAACAGAGTATAGCTGCCTGTCAATGTGGTCAGAAATTGTCCATACAAATGAAGATGATGTTTGTGATGGCTTAGAAGGTGATGATGCTGCTGCTGCTGCTGATGGTGATGATGCTGATAATGCTGATAATGCTGCTGATGATGATGATAGATGATGGTGATGATGAACATGATGATAATCAAGATGATGATAATAATCACCTTTTGATTTTGGTTCCTATGTAGGCATGCACATAATGGTGAGCGAGAGATGACCAACGGCTACCACAATCACGCTACTCCCAAAGAGGCCAGAGCAAGAGCGAGACGCCAGGATCTACCTCCTCAGACTCCCGGTGTTGACATCATGGATGTAAATGAGTTGGAGCCATTAACGCCCTCCCCTACAAAGCATGTCAGACAAATGGTACATCCCAGAGACTTGTCCAAGTCACCTGCGGAACGGGACGTTACATTTCCAGGAGGTAAGTTCAACCTTGTTCCAAAATTATTCCCTGGAATAGATATTCCAGTTTTAAAAACCTGTATGGCATAACCATACATTTATCAAGTATAACAAATATGCCCCATAATGAGCATAGCAAGATACATTTTTCTATCATAATTCATTACATTGCAGGTACCGTTGATCAGTACATTCTGCTCTAGCAACCACCTTTCTATAAGGACCACTTGCATTTTAAGACTGGTACTAATCTTTACACCCTATGAAGAATATTAGTTTGTGGCTTATGAAGATCACATTTTCTGTATCCCTTGGGCGGTCTTCTATACTTTAGCCAACTCGTTTGCCCTTGTAATGTTTGCAGGAACCGACGAGGAGGAAGAGATGGAGTATTACCAAGGCCGGAGTAGGAGGCCCCCTAGTGACCGAGCGAGGAACAGACAACCACAGTCCAGGATCCCTTATGATGACGATGAGGTAAAGGTTTTTCTACTTTCTAGTCTGGATTTTGTTTAAAATTATCCATTAACTTCATATTTTCCCCAAAACTAGTATTTGAGACTTCAATCATATGCTAATTTTATTGTTGGATCCTTGAGAATGATATGTGAGGTTTTCATAGGAAAAGAATAATGTTTACCTAATTGAAAATGGAGAAAATCAATGTCTGATTTAACCCTGATCGTTTGTGTGAAGTTTCCAAATTCATATACTCTTGACTTCGGTAATTTCTAACCATACATGTAGTATCATCATCGTAATCTATTCAAAAGCTTTCTATTACAATGGGTGCAAACGTTGAACGTGCCTCTGTAGAATTTAATTAAATGTTTCTTTGTATTGCAGATGCTCTACGACCCACCACTCCCCACCAGACAACGAGGGCGTGCTGCATGGCAACAGTCATTCCTAGAGTCAGATGCATCTGACTTTGACGAGACGGCCGCAAGACAGCAGATGCATAACAGGTAACTTAGCATTGCAAATAGTTTATTAGTTTTTCTGCCTCAAACTTATGACTGACCATACCTAAATATTATCCATGAACGATTAAATGAGTGTGTCTATAGGTCAATGGTGTTAAGAGCGAGTGATTTAAATTAAATTTGATAAATCTGAGACATCATTCTACTTCTACATTCTCTGCTGTCAGATTACTTGATAGTATAAGCTGGTTTTACTTACTTAAGTAAAAAAGCTTCAATGTGAATTTCATTAATATGGTTGATATTTATTTTCTTAGCTGACAGAAGAGAACAGAGCAATCTGACAAGCAAATAACTTTCTGCAACGCCAAAAAACGCCACCTGCTGCAACAGCAGTTGGCCTTGGAGAGTAATTTTCCTTTCACAACTTGTCCCAATTTCCCATTCACTCCCTAATTTTGCATGACATATTGGCTTATGTGCTATATTTGTATTTCTTTGTCAGTGTGCTTCGACGAAGGCTGACAGAAGAAAATGGAGCGATACGTCGCGCAAAGGACTTCCTTCACCGACAAAGACGGCAGCTACGACAACAACAGTCGGCTCTGGATCGCGCCAAGACGGAATGGAGAGAGGACGTTAGGAACGTCTATCCAGAGGCTGATCTAGGAGATGGTAGCATCCACGAAGATGTCAGACTGGGACTAGAAAGGGTATGTTTTATATCTTGTCCAAAAAATGTTCTCCAAACAAATCTTGTCAAATAATAATAATAATAACGGTTATTTATATAGCCCTATTCCCCTGGGGATCATAGCGCTTTACATGATTATTATTACCCCGGTCAACAGATACACACTACAATCATTCCGGCATATTAAATGCACATTTTCCACTCCCAAGGGAGTATTCCAGCCAGTTGCCTGTCAGGCGCACACTTTGCTAAGGAAACATGTTTCCATTCTACCCGGTCCCCATTTATACACCTGGGTAGAGAGCAGCAATTGTGGATAAATTGTCTTGCTGAAGGACAAACGCAGTGGGCAGGGTTCGAACTCGGGATCCCACGCATCGGAGAGCGCGCGCTCTACCAATCTTGCCACACCACGTACACTATTAGAAGAGTGAATAAGTTTGATGTGGTGATTGAATTTTCTGATAGCACAATGCAGTAGCTCTGAAAAGAACTGTTGAAAAGGAAACAAGAAACTGCAAAAGGATTGCACCGTTTTTAAATTGACCGTGAATTAACAACAGTATTTAAGACAAAAATCGTAATAACCCTTCTATCACTCCATTTATCGTATTTCATAGGAGGCTATCGAGATTGACAAGGCGTTTGTAAGCTTTGCAGCCGGGAGTCGTCTGGTGAGAGAGAAAGAACGCAAGCTCAAGAAACTAGAAGAATCCCTTCATGATAAGGTAAGGAAATATATCATTATATCACAGCCTTGAAAATGATTGCAGAAAATATGGCTTTGCTGGGAATCAAACCCAACACCTTAGGATCGCTGGATCATTGCTCTAACCATTGAGTCCCAAGGCCTTATTGATGGTGGTTCTTCCCAGAAACCATATTCAGTGTTCTATTGACAAGAAAATGTTTATGAAACTGGATCCAGGCCCAAATTTTCCTACTGACCCCCATTTGCATCATATTGTCAGTAATTTGTTTTCCTCATGATATGTTGCCATCAAATTTGAAAGTGCTGGGTTTTTCATAATGATGATGATGATGATAATAATTGTGGCTACATAGATGTATATAGAGCACAATTTCATGATCTTTCTCCACTCATGGGGATCATTATAATATGCAGTATCCATTAATTATTAATTATCATGTTTCAAAATTAGAATATTCTTGTATAATGTAGTTGGATTAGTTGGAGTAGACCACCAGTCGAGGAGAGTCGAGGAGTTATTTGATAAGCAATAACAACCAATTCTGCAATCACATGTTTTACATCTTTTTCTTGTAGAATGGAGTGGGACTAGCTGGAGTGGGCCACCAGTCGAGGAGAGTCCAGGACCAAGACACGATGTTCCTACTCAGTGAGGATTCTGAAAGCAGTGCAAGCAGCATCAGTGCAGATGAGTCCTACAAGCCAGGTATGTTGATAGCCTGATATGTCCGCTTTCCAGTCTGATATTTGTTTGGACACTTGTATGGATAGTTGTATGAAACAAAGTGTAATACTTTCCCTGACAACCCCCATTAGAATAGTAGGACAGACTAGATATCTAAGAGCAGTGCAAGCAGCTATCAGTGCAGATGAGTCCTACAAGCCAGGCACATGGAAAGCCCAAATTTGAAGCGTACATATGCACAAATCATTAGAGCCATTTTGTTCCCCATTCATTATGTGTAAGATTTTTGCCAGGCTATGACTTGTTCACATACCCTCATGAAATATTTGTGTAATCTGGTTGGTTGGTTGATTGATATTATGAATATTATTACTATTATTATACTTCTATTAATATCTCATTTATTAATTTAGTTGTCTATTTCTATGGTCCTTTTATTGTTCTTTTTTTTTCCATCTCCGCGCACATTCTGCAAATTCTTCTCAGTTCTCAACATGCATCAAAGCACAACTACAGGCAGTGTCTGGCATATCGTACCATGTTAAACACTTAATCTTACATGTACCTTCAGATGTTTATGCCAATTTTTTTGTTTTTCGATCATGATGTAGATCCCGCGATGAAAGCATGCAGCAAAAAGCAGGTGAAAGAGGATGATTCAAGCACTATCTTCACATCTCTTAACCACATCAACACCCAGTTACAAGCCGTCATGGGTGTGTTACACCAACGTGATGCACTGCCAACAAATCCAGGTCAGCATTTTATTTCGTTTACTTACAATATGGTGTCCTAGTTTATCATGGATAATAAAAAGGTATCATACATTCCAACAAAAAGATATGTAAATTAGCCCATTTTGGACTAACAGATTTTGCAATGACATGCATTCTCCATGGCGCCCGGCCCGAGGATTTTTCCAAGCCAGTCCTGAAGGAGTTAAAATGTCAATATTAATTTAATTTGTGATAAATTTTCTACAATTAAATACAGCCATTTTAAAGTACATAGAAGTAGGAGGGATCCGAGATTCGCTAAGATATCTCAATAACAAGCATTGCCTTATTCTTCATTCTCACTTTTTCTTTAGGTGCTTATTCCCAGACACCTCCCACCAACATGGCGATGAACCAGAATGGAGTCCCTCAACCGGGCTTACCCCTGACCCACAATGGGCACTTCCAGGCACCACCTCATGAATATGCATATGGACAACCGATCCAATCATACCCTGTACCATCTGTGCCACCAGGCCTTGGGAGATATGGAAATGCAAGCAGCTACCAACCACACACAGCCCCAGGTGGACCTTATGAATATTCATCGCTTGGGAGGCGTGGCCTGGGGCAGCCAGCCACCAATGGGAGGCCCTGGACCGTGGGAGGGGGCGTGTTTGACCCGGTCAACCCACAGTTTGGGGCGGAGTCAGCGGAGCAGGCCATGAGCAGGAAGTGGAGGAAGTATTTTGGAGGTAGGTTTTGAGGCCTTGTCCTTTTAGGGCCCCGTAACATTATGATTTACAATATTATAATACAATCAATGGACTGATTGTACAATGAATTAATTGATAATATATGTGACTGGCTATACCAAAACCCGGCACTTGTTGGTAGAAATCAAAATGTAGATTTTCATACCATTACAAAGGCCTCATCACAAGCTTTCATTTGATGCTTTGTTCTAACTAATTGGTCAATAATTGGCGAAGATATGATTGTTTCAATTTTACAAACATGAATTACAGAAAAGTGCGGGTTTTGCTATAGCCGGTCACATATACAAAATCAGTTGATTGTGTGATTAATCATAAATTTGTTATGTTACAGGGCCCAGGATTTGCAACTACAGTATAACAATAAAAAAGGGTTGTAAGAGTCTAGACTCTGTGCCAAGACTCGAAAACGCGTTTTCCAGCTGGACTGGGGACTCTTTAAATTTGCCTCAGGACACCGAAATATTCTTATTTCAACAACAAAACAACAATTTCATCTTATGACAATACTGGACTCAATGATCTAAACAACGTCTCAGAAAGAGATACAATCGATTGTAAGTTACAATTAATTGTAAGTCAGTAAGTGTTCGCGTTTCAACCCATCAAATTTGTGCATTTAGAACACAGGACCCGACTTACAATTTATTGTTATTTGCAATCAATTTGACAAGTATCTCTTTCTGCAACGGGGCCCTTAAAAGATTGGTTAAAATTTTAACTTCAACTTTATTTGAATTTCTTTCTATTTCAGATCAGGGAAGCAGCAGGGTCGGAGCAAGCATGAACCCTGGATTCCCAGTTACGGGAGGTCAAGAGAGATCTAGCTTTGGAGGCTACGTACCAGCAAGGTAAGGAGACATCTTTCTTGCCAGGAAAACATAATTTAAATTATCGAAAATAATATCGCTAGTGATATTCGTTTGTCTCGCAATGTATGGTCAACAAGGATTCTAAAATTATTTGTTTTAATTTGATTTGACGGTTGTTTAGTTAAAGGGATCTAGTAACTTTGTTGAAATGTGCAAAAAGTGATGAATGGTTGATGCAATGTATATTATTGTTATCTCATATGTCCACAGGGTATTGTGTGAAAATTCCAAAATCAAATGGACATTGCATGGCCAAGTAATGAGCGAAAATGTAAAATGATATTCAATACCTCACTGCACTCACTTTGTACACGGAAGAAAAACTCGCCCGGAGTTTTTCTTATCTGAATACTTCGATCGTACATATCTTTGTAACGAAAGGGAAATTTGAAAAACCGAAACCTGTCCCATGATTTTATTGTTAATACGAATACAACAAGGTATGAGGGAACCGCGAGAATGAAAAATTTATTTTGAGGATTTGGACAATGTTACTAAGTCCCTTTAATACTTCTAATACTACTAAGACAGGTTGAAATGTAATTTGTTTTAAACAGCATTAAGTAGACCTTCTTTCTTCCCTTAGTCTTACTGTCCCCATGGCGGCGGATCAGATGGTGAAATATTCAGTCTTATTATTATTAATTATTAACTAAGAATGGTCAAATTGTCTCACATGATAGGCATCAGCTAAGAGCGTTGCGAGACTCGGGGCAAGCCACGTCCAACCCCATGGCGGCGGATCAGATGGTGACCTCGTCGACGCAGATGAAGATGGAGGAGCTCAGTGATTGGCTGAAGCAGCACAGGAAAGGCGGTGTGGTGAACGGAGGGGAAGCAGACCCTACACTGTATCCTTGAAAGAATTTGACCTTATTGATGAAAACAGAATAATTGCTTTAAAAGTTCTGTATTTTTTAAATTTCAAGATCACAAAGCCAATTTGAACTAGGTTAGTTTGTGCACACTGCATAACATTGAGCCAACATGTGTTACATACTGTGCACAAGGCGTTCACAAGATATCTGTAACTTAGATGACTTACGAATCTGAACTACCTTTAAATTTGTTAAACTAAATAATTGGTTAAAGGAGCACTTAGTATATTAGTGGCGTTGTGAACCAAGTGGAAGCAGACCCCTTGCTGTATCATTAAGATCATAAAAATAATTGAACAGTCTTAAAAATTCTGTATGTTTTGGGATTTGGGGAGACCAAGTAGTGGACTCAAGATTAAATTGTGGGAGCTATTTGGTTAAAGAAGCACAAGAAATATATCATTTAGTTTAGGAGAGGATATTAACCTGTTATAAAACATTTTATTTTGTTTCCTTGACAAAAGTCTTTTGCTTTGCAGTTCAAGCAGCGAGTTAAGCAGAAGTCCCCGTTCTGCCAACATGTCTTCTGCAGCAACCAACCTAACCAGGCTCAGCCAGAGTAAACCGCCCCAAACCAGATTGGAGCTGGATGCAAACAACCAGATCAGGATCAAGCAGGTCAGGTGATCAGTCATGTGATCAGTAAAAGATCTACAAACTTTTGTGAACATATCTCATCTCTACTGTAAACCGCCCCTAACTGGTCACACGAAAATCACTTTAAACCAGATAGAACTGGATGCGAAGAACCAGATCAGGATCAAGCAGGTCATGTGAATGACACATAATACCTACATTATTCAGAAACTGCAGCAACCAACCCAAACAGTTGCAGCCAGAGAAAACCACCCCAAACCAGACCGGAACTGGATGCAAACAACCAGATCAGGTGATCACTCATGTGAGTGTCACAGGATTGCAATATATTATTCAGATCAGCAAGCAACACCCACTGTAAACTGCCCCCAAAGAGACTGGAGCTTGATGCAAACAGCCAGATCAGGATTAAGCAGGTCAGGTGATCAGTCATGTGATAATCACATGATCTACAAACTGCAATAAAAATATCTCTTTATCCAACTGAACTGCCCCAAACCAATGGTATTCCATTGAGAGTAGTTATACATGTATATGAATGTGTAGATTGCTGCATGTGCAGTGTCGTGCACAGATAAGAAGTATTCATATACCATACCTCATACCAGTATTAAAGTTATGTTTGTGTACAGAATAACTTTGTATGGTGCACTTGCTGATATATATACTTTTACATGTATTAAAATTAAACAGCCTTGATTTGTAAGTTGGGCCATAAACGTGTAATAATGTAGCATTTATAGAGTGCTGTGTATCAAGGTTCCCTATTCAGAGGTGCATTACATATTATATAATCATTGGTCATCAAGGGCCATGAAAGGCTCTCAACTATGTTTGTAACAACCTTGGTATACCTTTGATATTTACAGCAACACGTGTTGTATGAAAGCGTCTTTGCTATTATACTTGCAACCTTGTCCTTTGTGAATAGAACAAACGCCATCCGTATGTCCGTAGATCAGTCAGTCATGTGACAGTTAAGATGGTCTTAGCTAAGAGCCTTTCATGAAACAGGCCCCAGGTACAGTTCAAGCCTGCGCAATGGTCTTGTGCACCATCTCATTCAAGTTCATTTAATTTCGTTATTCATATAATATGTATTAATTTGCCATAGACCACACCCCCAGTATTTGTTTTAAAACCAGTCCTCAATCGTCTTAGCTATTTACCCAATTAAATTTATGAATTTTTGTAAATTATGTATTTTTGTATACATTCACTCACGTTGATAATGTGAGATGATGATCGAGTGCCATATTTTAGTTATTGATTTTAATCCATAAAAGACTACTTAATTTTGGTTAAACATGCAATCTGTATTATTATAGATACCCGTCCAAGTATTTTCCGGACTGAGTGAATATTTCAATGTTGGCTCTGCCTGTAAAGAGCATTGTACAATTTATTTGATTTTATAAGCTAGTTTGATTTGTCATGTGCTTCACAGATTTAAAGCCAGGGTTAAAGGTTATTATTGTGTGAGTTAGTCTCATTGTCTTGCCAGTAAGTCGTTTTTCAATTCATTTGATACAATTTGTAATTTTGTACACTGTACATATTTTTTGTGAATTTAAATACTTGTAAGTATTAGCTGCTTTATTGACAAACATTCATTTTATGCACTTGTTATAGTAATATTGATGTGTTTTCAACTCGTGACCATTCCTTTAAAACAAACTGCTTATTTCTATTTCTATTTGTGATTGTGATACTCGAGTATTACATTGTATGTAGATTGAATTTTGTAACTCTAATGACATTCCATCTTATAATAATTTCCTCTTGCCCTTTCATTCTGAAGTATTTGTAGTTACAATTGGTTAACCCCTTGACCACGGGAACCGAGTGGGTCGTGTACAAAGTCTATGGGAATTTCAGAAACTCGTAAGGAACGGGTTAAAGTAGATTATTATAGACCATTTCCAAAACAATTTTTGGACCAATGACATTTCTTATGTTGCCTAATTTTTACATCAAGACCAATTATACTAATGCAGGTTTCTGTCAGATTTATAATGAAGTATTCTAAAACCTGTAAGTTTTTTTAGGTGGGTTTATATTTTTCTATTACATTCATTACTGACTTTCAACAAATAAGATTTCTTTTCATTGAAAATGTTTATACCATGGATGCTTTTTCCCATTCAGCTGGCATATTGACACCTATGCAACCAAAATAGTTCTATATTACCTACAGGTTTTCCATTGTCATTTGCATACATTTTTCTAGAATTTGTACATTTGAAGGTAGAAATCTATTTTTAATATCTTCTTTTTCTTATGAAACATATTTATATGCCACATTTCTTTTGGTTTTCAACCATCCGCTTGTGACCATAATACATTTGTCCATACCACATAGCTTGCTGTCTGTGGTTATATTATTAAAAAATATGTAAAGTTAGGTACCGTAGTTACCTTTTTTTATCATGAAAGATATAGCATTGATTTTTATATTCTCCGTTTCACATGAAATTACAATGCTTTTTGCTGCATATTTCAGACTTATTTTTCACCCCCAAGTGACCAAAACCTCCTTTGTTTATTGCCGATTGTGGTTATATATTATTTTCAAATATGTAAATTTAGGTAGAGATCTATTTTTCATAATTATTCTAAAATAAGAGTTATATACAGTTTTCTTTTTTCATGAAATAGATGATGCACATGTATATATGCCATGCTCTTTGCTGTATATTTCGGACAGATTTTTCCCCCAAAGTGACCAAAATGTTTTTCATGCCCTATAGGTTAATACTGCCTTTGGTAATTTAGCATATACATTTACTTGTTAGATCATCTATTTTTCATACCATATTCTATACAATTAATTAATTTATATCGTACATGTACATATGTAAAGTTTCCTTTTTGTGAAATAGATATTTGCTATGCTATTTGCTGTATATTTCAGATATGCGTGTGTATATACGTTTGCCACAAAATAAAGATACTTTGAAACAGAGCATATTTCAATACTTTGTTTTGAGTTTGTGAGCTTCAAGTTCCTATGTAATGTTGGTCCAATTTGCCCCCAAATGTAAAAAAAAAAAAAATGTATGGAAATATGATACTAATAAAGATTCTGATTCATCCAGGAGAGAGTTCATGAAATCAAGATCAAATCTATGCAACTGGATAGGTTGTGAAACTGTTCTGCTCCATAAATAGTAGGCTTGGAACGAATACCAATTTTGCCATCCAAATAGTTAACCAAAATGGTGCTCAAATCAACCGGTTGTATACATGTTTATTTGGCACAGCTTTTTGGAGTATTCACAAATGGTGAATTGCCCTGGGGCGAATATCTGGTTATCATAAAAAAGTGGAATTCGAATAGCGATAGGTGTAATGATATTCAGATTATTTGGATATCCGAATATTCGGCCCAAGCCTATGAATAGTAAGTCCAGTTGCATAGATTTAATCTTGATTGCATGAAGTATGCTAATAGAACCAAATTTGATTCTAGAATTGTTGAAGGAATTGTCGATTGGAGCTTTTGCTACACTTGGAACTTCTCATAAAGTAGTATTTTAACCCACCAGAATTGTACAATGTAAATTAGTTGTATTACACTGACACACCATTCACATAGAAACATCAAGTTTTCAACTCATATTCTACTTCAATCACAAGTGTTTGTTAAAATAAATATATACTGAATTTGAGATTGTTGTAATAACTGGTTTATTCTAAAAAAACAAAACAGAAATACAATATATGTACACATATTAACCCTAATCCCACTGGGTTATTTTGGTCACTTGAGTCCACTGGGGGGGGGGGGGGGGGGCCTTTTTGGCCCCCCCTCAAATCTCGGCAATGAATGGACCGGTCGACTCGAAAATTGGCACACACGTAAAACAAGTCAAGTAGAATAAGAATTTAAAAAAAAAAAAAAAAATTGGACAATTATTTTTTTTTTTATAATTACAATTTTGAATATGCTAATTTTTGACGATTTTGGGAAAAAATTGGGATTTTCATCTAAAATCAAAAGAAATTACAGGATTTCTTCAGGTTTTCTGTAAAAATACCTTCAAATGATATTATTCATCATATCCATGTTTTTTATGGTGATAAAATATATCACTAATTTGCATAAATATGCAAATTAGTATTCCCGGATTTATCCACATTGTTTTCATTCTTATGTATTTTATTGTTTTTTTGTCGTTGTTTTTTTTTTTTTTGGAAGAATTTATCTCTGAAGAGTATGACTTCAACTAATAACAAAGAAATAATCCAAATTATAATTAAAAGCAACAATTATAACAGATCTGGAGTTTACAACATCGGATATAGGAATTACATAGAAACCTGTACAAAAGTTACATTTTTTTGTGACGGACGAGCAATTATCGACCTCTAAAATCAGTTCTACAGGTCCGATCGGAGTGAATTATATATCAAAACATGCGGGAGACTTGAGAGAAAATAGTCATGAAGTTTGAACGCGAAATTCCAAGCGGTCTAGATGCACGACGAAAAAAACGACGGGGGGGGGGCCTAAAAGGCCCCTCCCCCCCAGTGGGATTAGGGTTAAGGTATTTTGATGTAAACTTAAATCATTATACTTCACAACACAAAAGAAAGGATCTATTGATGTGGATGGTAATGGTAATGATGATAATGATAGTGATGGTGATGAAGATGATGATGGTGATGGTGATGATGAAGATGATGGCGATCATAATGATAATGATGATAGTGGTGATGGAAAATTTGATGGTAATGGTGATAATGATGGTGACTGATTTTAACAATGAGATATGAACAAATTGCAAAAAGCCTATTATGAATATAATCATAGTGCCCCCAAAACCACAAAACTACAGTAAGTCCACAAACGTTTTAATTAACGAGGAATTCCACTCTAGAAATATGATGTTTGCTATGATTAAATGTAACGGAGGAATTCTAAGCAAAAATCATCACAGAGCAACAATAAAGTTTGAACATTGCTGAGAATTGTGTATCTAATAATTAGGGATAACTCTCTCGTACCTTGTCCGTTTCTGATCAATTATTCACCAATTATTCCTCTCATTCTCCATATATCTGTTAGACAATGACAAAAGTCTTCTCTAACAGAGGCGTAGCGTGGTCGGACTGATTGGGGGACACACATTATTGGAAGGGGGGGGGGGAGATGCACTCTTTTATATTGTTGTTTTATTCCACTTGTTTTCCCCTTTTTTTAAACAATCAGATTTGCCCATTTAGACACATGATCTGACTTGCAATCAATTGTCAAATTATTTTTGGGCACGTGCCCCTCCATTGCTATAATAATAATAATAAACCATTTTTATATAGCGCATAATCACAAAAAATAAATTTAAGTCTCTAAGCGCTTTAAAGGATTGAAAATATAAAAATAGAATAACAGACAGGGAGCGAAGAAAAGACAAAGTGAAATGAAAAATGACAAAACTTTGACATACAGTGTAAAACCTAATCAATTTACAAATTAAACAAATACGTTTTCAAAAGACTCTTAAAATCATTTACTGTGTCAACATGCTTGAGATGGCTCGGTAATTTATTCCATAACTCTGCGGCTGCCAGTTGGAAAGATCTTGCACCGTAAAAATTTGTTGATATTATGGGGGTGACTAACAGAGATTTTGACTGAGAGCGAAGGTTTCTAGCTGGACAATATTTTGTTATCAACTGTTGTAAATAAGCAGGGCCTAATTCTTGCAAGCACATAAAAACCAATATTAAAATCTTAAAATCAATTCGCTGCTTAAGCGGGAGCCAATGCAATTGTCGTAAGACTGGACTTAAATGCTCATTGAGTCGAGTGCGAGTAACCAACCTAGCCGCAGAGTTTTGTATTCGTTGCAACTTTTGAATCTCATTGTTAGGCAGACCATACAAAATACCATTACAAAAATCAAGCCGAGACATAACGTGGGCATGAACAAGCATCTCTGTCGACTTTTTAGAAAGAAAGGGACGAATTGTTCCAATCTTGTGCAAGGCAAATGAAGCAGCTTTGCATATTTGATTTACATGAGTTGACAGTGTCAGATGCTTGTCCAGTCTCACACCAAGGTTTCTAGCAGAGTCAACAGTTTGCTTCGAAGTACTACCAAATGAGATACTATCGATCCTACCACACTGTCTAAATTTACTAATAAAGTGAAGAACTTCAGTCTTATCTTCATTTAGTTTAAGACCATTATGCGCTGACCAATTCTTAATGTCAGCCATACAAGTCTGGAGTTGCTCGATTGCTTCAGTCTGATGACCCTTTTCTACCAAAATATAAACTTGTGTATCATCAGCATACATCATACCATTTAATTTATGTTTGCAAATAATATCATGCAACGGGGCAACATAAAGGCTAAAAGCAATCGGGCCAAAAACCGACCCTTGTGGGACCCCGAGTGAAGATAACTTAACATCTGACTTGCAATTATCAATTACAACCGTGTGTGTCCTATTCTCAAAATATGATTTTATGAGTTCAAGAGCTGTACCACTAATACCATATCTATCATGCAAACGAGATAACAATGTTTCATGTGCAATCGTGTCAAATGCTGCTTTATAGTCAAGTAGAAGTAGAATTGCCTCTTCGCTATACGCCACTGCTTATCAATATGCACGCATCTTCACATTGGCAGATAAGGAAAACATATTGAGCTCTTTCGTCAGGGTGGTTTGCTCTGTGTGTGGGGTGTCTGACCAGCTGATCCTGCCTCCTTCTCTCGCTTATATTGGTGTCTGTTGAGATAAATATGAAAACAACGAGATACAGTCAAACCTTTTAATACTGACCACATACATGTAAGGGAAGGGAAAAAAACGATCACTGTATACAGGTAACCTAGGTTGCATAACATTGGATAATTTTTGGTGGCCACTAGGCATGATGGCTGCTATAGGTAGGAAAGTGACCACTGTAGACAGGTGTAAACCTCTACACCTGGTTTCATAACATTTTTGGTATTATTTCTGTTGTAACATACATGTACACCTTTAATTGTTATTTTAAAAATTGACATGCATGTAATTTACATTATGTGAACTATGTACTTTACAGGGATACTTGCAACCTTTATATACAGGTGGTTACTAGAGTACATGTATGTTTGACTTTCATTATAGTTACAAATTCGGACTATTCCATCACACCCTTAAAGGGACTTAGTAACATTGTCCAAATCCTCAAAATAAAATTTGAATTCTAGCGGTTCCCCTATACCTTGTTGTATTCGTATTAACAATAAAATCATGGGACCGGTTTCGGTTTTTCAAATTTCCCTTTCGTTACAAAGATATGTATGATTGAAGTATTCAGATAAGAAAAACTCCGGGCGAGTTTTTCTTCTGTGTACAAAGTGAGTGCAGTGAGTTACTGAATATCACTTTGCATTTTGACTCATTACTTGGCCATACAATGTCCATTTGACTTGAAATTTTCACACAATACCCTGTGGACATATAAGATAACAACAATATACATTGCAGCAACCATTCATCACTTTTTGCACATGTCAACAAAGTTACTAGATCCCTTTAAAGGGATATATATATTAACAATGTCCAAATTATCCACAAATCCAGTAACTTAGAAATCTAGTGGTTCTCTCATACCTTGTTGTTTTCAATGCAATGAAATAGCAAATTTCACGGTGCATTTCGCTCATTACTAGGCATATTATATCCATTTAATGTGAAATTATCACACATTATTCAGTGGACATATTAGATCACAACAATACACATTTTATCCACCATTCATCACTTTTTGCACAGTCATGTCAACGAAGTTACTAGATTCCTCTAAATAATAAAATGTACAAATGTACCTTGATTGCCACCTCCTCCCAGAGTTCCAGACTCGGCCGAAGGATGGCAGCCAGTCAGCATTGGTCGGGGTTGTGTGATCAAAGTTTGCTCCAACGCGATCGGGATTCAGCTTGCGCTTTCTCTGTCTCTCCACTGTAAGAAGCAAAATGATCAAGAGGATAAAGAGGTTAATGATTTGTCAAATAACAAAAGTCAGCTGAAATAAATACAAAACAAAAGATAAAATACACCACCACAAGTACAGTGGATCCTTGTTACAGAAGACTTGTGATATGATGACACACGCAGTACCTCGGGGAACCGTTGTACCCCGGTATCCCGCGTTGTGTAGCGCCTTCTTGTGTCCACCCGAAGTACAACCGTACCGCAGAGCAATTATGGACGCCACTGGTGAATTGCGTTGTGCATGCAGCGCTTGTATGCACGCTACCCCGGCCGCAAAGAGAGCATTTTGAACGTAAATAAAGCATAACGAAAATAATTTTACACTCTTTGGTACCCCAGTGTACAGCCCTGAAAAATAAATAAATAATTAAACAAAATGGCGGATTTTCATTTGGTACCCCAGGGTACCATTTATGTCATCATATATCAAACCCTCAATATAAAAAGGTAATTTTGCTGGTAAAAGCTTTGTATATTCCCCCCCCCCCCCCCACCCCAGTCCTTGTAATAACAAGAGTCCAATATATACTTGTATTACAATTAAGCATTCCACACATACTGATCAAGAGAAATGGAACTAAGTCTAAGATTGTCTAAGTGTGAAAAACTAGTGTTCATATTCATGGATGGATAAACAAAAAAACAAGGATATCAGTATGAATACATTTCCAGTCTCAATGCTATTCTGATTCATCCAAAGGGGTTGATAAAATGTTGGTAAAATATTTGTTATAATTATTTTCCATAAAGATACTGGTTATGAAAAAAAAACAGTAGTTTCCATAAAGAAATTGCATGAATGTCTAATGATATAAGAAGAAATCTGCTCCAACTTACAGTGCTTCTTGAATGTTTCTTCTGAAGGTCCGGCCATCCTGTCTCCTTCTGATGATCCTCCTTTTTCCCCTCCCTTGCTTGATCTGTCAATCAGCCATGGAGGTGTGGCTCCCGTATGAACATTGCCTGATGCTTTGGCTTGTCTTCCCTAGTTGTAGATTATGATACAGGAAGAAACAATATCGTACTACAGTCATTTCAAACTTTCAACTATAATATTTCTCCCCCTTTCCCCATCCTTGCTCAATCTGTCAATCAGCCATGGAGGTGTGGCTCCAGTATGAACATTGCCTGATGCTCTGGCTTGTCTTCCCTAGTGGTAGATGACGATACAGGAAGAAACAATATCGTACTACAGTCAATAACATTCCAGACGTTACAAACTTTCACTTATAATATTTTCCCCCCTTTCCCCGTCCTTGCTTAATCTGTCAATCAGCCATGGAGGCGTGGCTCCAGTATGCACGTTGCCTGATGCTCTGGCTTGTCTTCCCGAGTGGTAGATAATGATACAGGAAGAAATGATAGCATACAATCAATAACATTTGAGACGTTTGAAACTTTCAACTAGAATATTTCTCCCCCTTTCCCCATCCTTGCTCAATCTGTCAATCAGCCATGGAGGCGTGGCTCCAGTATGCACATTGCCTGATGCTCTGGCTTGTCTTCCCTAGTGGTAGATATAATGATACAAGAAGAAACAATATCGTACTACAGTCAATAACATTTCAGACGTTACAAACTTTCAACTATAATATTTCTCCCCCTTTCCCCATCCTTGCTCAATCTGGCAATCAACCATGGAGGCGTGGCTCCCGTATGAACATTGCCTGATGCTCTGGCTTGTCTTCCCTGGTGGTAGATAATGATACAGGAAGAAACAATATCGTACTACAGTCAATAACATTCCAGACGTTACAAAACTTTCAACTATAATATTTCTCCCCCTTTCCCCTCCCTTGCTTGATCTGTCAATCAACCATGGAGGCGTGGCTCCCGTATGAACATTGCCTGATGCTCTGGCTTGTCTTCCCTAGTGGTAGATAACGATACAGGAAGAAATGATAGCATACAATCAATAACATTTGAGACGTTTGAAACTTTCAACAAGAATATTTCTCCCCCTTCTACCATCCTTGCTTGATCTGTCAATCAGCAAAGGGGGCGTGGCTCCAGAATGCACATTGCCTGATGGATGCAGAAGTTTGCTTTGACCAAATGAAAAACAATATTTAAATAAGAACAATGAAAGATTATCATAATGAATAAAGAATAAAATAACATTTTCGATGTAAGAAACACTATACAAATGATTTATCCTTCTATTATTCCTCCCTATTCCATCCTTGCTCAATCTGTCAATCAGCCCATTAAAGAGGTGTGGTTCCTGTATGTGCATAGCCTGAGGCAGAGACTCGTGTTGACTAGATTATGTGATAAAGAAAAATTAACATACATAGTGTAAATGAGACGTACAGTAAGAACCACTAGAAGAATGTCTTATTCTGTTAATTCGCTTTTTTCCTATCTTAGCCCAATCCTTCAACTGATAGAATGCTTTCATATCATTACAATACATGTGTAGCCTATGTACTTCATTTTCTTTTTTTACTTCTTTATTTAGGCAATGTATGTTATGCAGAAAATGTAATTTATCCTACAATCTGGGGCTCTAGGGTTGAGTCCTGATTTCATATCTACTTACAGAGCCTATGGTGGACAGTCCACCAGATGAGATAACGGCTACTGTCCGAACCTTGGTAAGGTGCTTGGCTTTTTCCAGCGCAGAAACACTTAACCTATGGAATGGAATAAGAACAAAAAGAAAAGATATATCCTTTAAAATAAGAATTTGAATGCCAATTCAAAATGAACAGATTCTCAAAAGATAACTAACGGAAAAAGCTAAAAGAACGTAATGGATATGAAACACTGGATATTGAATTTGTGGAGCTGAAATAAGACCAACTGATGTAATAATAATGCATTATAAATAAATATGCTTTTAGAATAGTTCATCGTTACATGAAAAAAATCATCCTTAGCAATGCTTAAAATCAGATAAGAGTGCTACAAGTTATTATGAAGAAAAAGAAGAAGATTATATCATGTACCTTGATTGAGATTGGCCTTGATCCTCATGTTGACCTCTTGTAACCATGGTAACATCATGGGTGTGGCCTGGTCGATCACTGGATGATGCAGTCTCGCCTAGCGCAATGAGATTGCGTTCCTCCTCAAGTTTCCTGATCGCAGCTGCACTCTACAGGAAGATAAACAAGTTAGTAAAATTTAAATATTAGAAATTATAGTTATCATCATCATCAGTAGCAACAGCATCACCATCATCCATCATCCTCACCCACCACCATCATCATTGTTGTCATCGTCATCCTCATCGTTGTCGTCATCATCCTCATCATCTTCATCATCTTCAGTATCATCATCATCATCTGAATCATCATCTTCATGATCATCATTATCATCATCATCATCATCCACACTTTACATGTGTATATACTTGCCGTCTGTAGCTGAGAGTTGGACTGCTTTTCAAACTGGTCTAGCGCCTGGACCAGCCTGGTCTTGAACTTCTCGTGGTCCTCATCCGTGAAGACCAGGCGCTGCTTTATTAGACCCAGGTCTGCAATGTGCTGGCGACAGAACTTCACCGAGGCCTGCTTGTGCTCTTCACTGAAATTGATAAATCACAACATGTACTCAATCTGATAATAACTTTCCCTTTGTGTTTATAATTATTAATATTTTATTGAGAAAGTAATATAAATTACATTTAAAATATATTGTTAGGCCTACTTAATAACTTACATGTATAAATATATGCTATAAATGTATACGTTATATTTTCAAAGCAGTGCTTTTTTTTTAGATGTGTCAAGTTAGCCATGATTTGCTGAACTTTTTATAGTCATGGATAACTTGAAACACTTTAATCTGATGTGACAAAATAAACTGACGGTTAGCATTTGTTCAAAATTAATCATGAATGCTCTTTCAATATAAACATATGATATATTAGTAGATGGAAGATGATATATATACCTGCACAGATGTTCGATGAAGGATGCCATCTTGATGGTGACTCGCCCATCGTGGATGTGTCTCTTGACGTCATGGCAACAGAAGATGCACCAATAGGAAGCGTCCTTCTCGAATGACCCCTCGATGACCTCTGGACTTGCCAACAGTGGCTCCGCCCCTTTCACCTGGTTTATTGTAATAAGTAATACATGGGAATAAAACAAAACAAATATAAAAGGATCTAATAATAATAATAATAATCCTTTCTTATAAAGCGCAATCTTACAATTAAGTCTCAGTGCACATAAATATATAAACTGGGCTCCAAAAGAAACTTATCACTTTTTCAGAGCAACGCCCACTAAAATCCATAGCATCAAATTGAACCATATTTAGACACAAATAAGCTATCATTCTCCTTATTAAGCATATCCTAAAAATCAAAAGTTTGCTTTTACTAAAAATGAGAAAAATGTGATAGAATCACTACAGGTCACTTTTCAAAAAAAAACTTTTCAGAAGCTGCTCGCTGCGAACCTCCACGAAAGGCGGTCTATTCAGAACTTTCAATAGCTATTCATTCAACTTCAAAGCGGGTTATGTAACCACTAGACTGGCTATTGTCCGTGCCGAGCTCTGTGCCCGGAAGGCGAGCAGTTTCTGTGATTTTTGAAAAATGACCTCTTGCGATTTCACCTTATTTCATTCTTTGTTGACTAAAGCAAACATAATTTTTTTTAGATTACCTTGCTAAGGGGTATTATAGCTAATCTATGCCCAATTATGATTCATTTTTATGCTTTGGATTTTAATGTGTGTTGCTCTTAAGAAGTGATAAGTTTCTTTTGGAACCCAGTTTACATGAAAAAGAGAGAGAAATAGAGTATTTGAGCAAAAACAAAATAATTAAAACTTACAATTCATTAACAAACAGAAGGGCCTTCAAATTGATAAGGAAGCAACCTCACATCAGCAGCTCAACAAAAAACCTATTAATTTTATCATCACCATTATATTCTATATGATCATCCAATGACGATGTAACTGGGTAAACAATACAAAAAACAAAGAGGGTAAATTTATTTAAAATAAAGAAATACAGCATACGGCCATGTGCTTTGAACTGGGCCAGTAAATAGGTGGTGTATATACATCTGTGCAACATGAGTACTTAAAAAGAGCGCCAAACTTTTAAAACATATAGGCTACATTGTCATATATATGTGATATCAAAGTGAAGGCAATATACATTGTAGGTGACTACTGATTCAAAATCAGAAACAGAAATTTCAATTCATCATTGTTGAGTTAATTTGAATTCTATATTTAAAACATAAAACATAAACTTAAAACATATAGGCTACATTGTCATATATATGTGATATCAAAGTGAATTAAGGCAATATAGGTGACTATACTGATTTAAAATCAGAAACAGAAATTTCAATTCATCATTGTTGAGTTAATTTGAATTCATTAGCGCAAAGTAGCAGATTGTTCATGGTGGTAGCTGGAGGGGAGCATACATTTGGAGCATAATAGAAAACTGTAGAAAGCATGAGCATAGAGGAGGGGAGCATGAATTTTTGAGCATTAATAGCATGACCGTGTACTGAGCACAGTGTATTCATGTGCAAGTAGAATCACACAAAAGACTACTTTTGCCTTTGTGTGTTGGTAATTCAATTGAGTGATTGAATCTACCATACAAAAGGACATGGAATTAATAGGATGTTTACTCCACTTGGTGTAACGTTTACTGGCCCAGTTCATAACACATGGCCATGCATACATGCCTATATAGCTCCAATATGCTATACCTCCCCTCCTCTCCCCCCCCCCCCCCCCCCCCATTAATCGCCCGACTGTGAACATCATCACTATTATCAGTAA
This sequence comes from Echinarachnius parma, assembly GCA_037951105.1. Classification (NCBI taxonomy): domain Eukaryota; kingdom Metazoa; phylum Echinodermata; class Echinoidea; order Clypeasteroida; family Echinarachniidae; genus Echinarachnius; species Echinarachnius parma. The sequence goes on from JBAMJV010000410.1 coordinate 167,805, forward strand.
GATAACCTCAAATATCATTATACCTTTTATCTCTATATCATGTAACACAATTAATCATAATAAACATAATTATCCCAGCTATATGTCATCTACAGTACAATATACTCACCATTTATGAGATTATCATCATCACCATCATTATTACAAGTACCATCAATTAAGTCATCATGATCATCACTATCACCACCACCACCATTATCACTATCACCACCACCACCATTATCACTATCACCACCACCACACCATTATCACTATCACCACCACCATTATCATCACACCATTATCACTATCACCACCACCACCTCCACCACCATACCATTATCACCATCACTACCACCACCATCATCATCACCATCATCACTACCAGTGAGAAAGGTGTTACTTGAATGTATTTTTGCCTAAATTGAGTAATGCATGCAGACCATCTTGTAGGTCAGATCCTTCTTTCTGTTTTGCACAATTTTGTGAATTTTGTGAATGTTTATCGAAAACTAGAGAGTTGTTTTAAAGGACCCCAACCTTACAAAATCATGATAAAAAAGTGACGAGGAGCTAGCCCATCTCTTTCTCAACCCAACACCAAAATAAATGACTTTAAAACTCAATGGACACTTTAAGTGTAGCGTTTTATTTTATTAGAAAAAATACTTACAGCACATATATTACAGAGTAAAACAATCCTTTTTTTCTTCTTCTTTTGGCAGAGAGCTTTATATCTATGTGACTACTTACTTCATCATATAATATGTAACGGGCATAACAGTACAAAATCTATGGGGATTTCAGAATCTAGAAGGGACCTAGTATATATACATACATGTACATGTACTTGTAAAAATAACAATTTAATTAAAGGGAAATGCCAGTAGTGGGAAACGCCCCACACACAAAAAATGATATGAACGCTCTTATTACCATGCAACCATGTCAAAGAATATAATTTTACTAATATGGGATTATAAACATTTGGCCAGGAAACCGCCTACTAATAGATATATTTGCAAAATTATAAAACTGATGTACAGTAAATTGATCGCCAACGCGGAATCGCGCATACGCTACGTGCAAAAAAACATGTGGTCCTCACATGCATGGTTTCCGGTATGCTGTCTGTATGCTTTTTCCCATATTTCTGCATGTACCGATGCTTAGGTTCGGATTTTAACACACAAGCCTTTTTTAGATGTACACTTATTCAACAATATTGATCAATTATTTTGGGCAATATAAATGTTTTCTGTAACTTTCCCAAAACCATCTTTAAATGATATTGACATTTATGGTATATTAATTAGTTGCATACTTGAAGCCAATTTGACTTGAAGCCAAAGTTGAGCATTAATTTACAACGGATAAAAAGAGACATGACAATGCAAATGTTTTACTATAAATGTTATACAAGCAGACACAAAAAAGTTGAATTTATACTTGACCCATTCAGGACTGACTGATTTGTATACAACATGTATTCTCCATAGACCCAAGCCCGATTTACTTCGGGACCAGTCCTGAATGGGTTAAAATATAAAGTACATGTACAATGCTTATAATTAAAGGCCCAATACGATGTTTATACATTTGTACAAATCCTTAATGCCGAGAAGCCTCCACACTGAAATTTGTCTGGCCCATTTGGGCAAGTAAAATCATTAAAGTGTCGAATTTAACTTGCCCTCTTCCGTCTAGAGTTGAGATTACACTTTTTATTACATTTTTCTTTCGCAATTGAACAGAAATGTTAGTTCCTCGAACGGGCAAGCCAACTAGTCCATTTATGACATTATTACTTGCCCGACATCATTTTTACTTGCCCCAGACAATTGGGCAAGTGCACATGTTGAGCCCTGCTTATACAGGGTGGCCCAAAAAAAACGGAACGGGGCACTTCCCAAAATAAAGTAACACATGTATTATGTCCATCGGATAGAGTGTCTTTTCAAATGAAAAACGATACCAAGAACAGTCAATTTGGTCGTGTAGTTTTTGTTTTAGGGCCCTGTGAGTGACACCATGTCAGGTTCTCTTTTTTGTCAATTTGTATTGAGCCAGCGCTTGATGAATCGCATGAACCGCCGTTCATATCGTTGAGCATCGCGCACTATTGTTAGTGTGCACTCAGCCGTGTGGCGAGAGAATGGGCCTGGTCGCTGAATGGTATTACGGGCAATGAGTGCGGTTAAACTGGCATTGGCTAGGTCGAAATCGACATAAATCGGCACCTGACATGGTCTCACTCACTGCGTCCTTAAACAAAAACGACCTGACCAAAATCACTGTTCTTGGTATCGTTTTTCATTGGAAAGGACACCCTATCCGATGAACATAAACATTGTGATATTATATTTTGGGAAGTGCCCCGTTCCGTTTTTTTTGGGCCACCCTGTATAGTGCAGCCAAAAATTATTTGGACACCTTGAAAAAATCACTTTAATGCTAGAACAAATTATTTGGACACCTTGAAAAAATCACTTTAATGCTAGAACAAATTATTTGGACACCTTGAAAAAATCACTTTAATGCTAGAACAAATTTTGAAGAAAATGTTTGGTAAAAAGCTGCCTAAAATTCATTGTATGTGTTATTAGATGCTGCATCGTTGAAATCAAGATAAAATATATGACCATTTTTGATACAATTATCAAATAGTTTGTTTCCTTTTTTTCAGGGTGTCCAAACAATTGTTGGCTACACTGTACAAGCTCCATGATGTAGGCTATACAAAAACAAATCTAATGAATCACATGAAATCAAATCAAGCAGGCATTACAAATTAAACAAATTCACAACATCTGGAAATTTGTGTCAATTTGGATAAAATAAACAATGATATAATCCTCCACCATATTTTTTGGCAAATTTCCTCTACTGATAACTTTTCCCAAACACAATTTCTTCAGGTTTTGCACTACACTGTACGTCTCCCCAACTCTTCAAAACATCATATTCCATGATGGTATTCCAAGAAGAAAAGTAAGTAAGTAAGAAAGTAATCTTAGACAAGATTTGATAAGAGAAAATGGGGGAAAAAAGAAGAACACTTATACAAAATTTTACACAATTTTATACTACAGCATAAATTTACAGATACAGTGGAACCTCATTATAAAGAGTTCTAATACAACAAAACCATCTTTAATTCCTAAGTCATAAGACCCAACTGCGATGTTATTTGTTTATAGATGGTTTATCCTTGGTAGAAAAAATATCTTCGGAGTCATTATTGACTCAAACTTGTCTTAAAATGAACACATTCATAATATAAATATTTTGATATCTCGGAACATTGGTGTTTAGTATAAAATTAAATATTTGGTAAATGACAAATCTCTTTATATTCTTGTTCTACACTGATATACATGTAATGACATAAATGGTACCCTGGGGTACCAAACGAATATCCGCCATTATGTTTAATTATTTATTTATTTTTTAGGGCTGTACCAGGGTATAGCGTGCATACAATCGCGTGCTGCACTGCATACACAACGCAATACAGTTGTGCTTCGAGTGGACACAAGATGGCGCTACACAACGCGGTACCCCGGGGTACCGCGTGTGTCATCATGTAACAAGGTATTTTCATGGTCAAAAGGTCCTCATATAAGAAGGTTCCACTGTTTAGGGTGTTATCACATATCACAGGATAGCGTTAACGGACGCCCGACAGATAGAACATTTGCAAAATCATATTATCCCATGGAGAAAGTTGTCTCCACTGCTGCATACACAAAACTTCCCGCCGGATAAAACAACGGATATCACCTGCCAAGGAACGCATTCGCAGAACAAGAAATGCATACCAAGAGAGACAAACGGATTGAAGATTAGGCTCTCCCTCGGGCGTCTGTTAACGCTACTGGGTGATATGTGACAAGAGCTTTAAGTTTGGTCTCTGTACATGAAGCAAGTAATAAACCAAACAAACTGAAACATCAATGGCAATATTCAATGGTGCAGCTTTACTTCACACTGAATTTTCTCAAAATTGTATATTTAGACATTCACAAATTACATTATAATGAACATTGAAAATATAAATTTGACAAAAAATCATGGGAGCAGCTATACACACACAAGTACAATTTACACTAAATTCTTTAATAAAACTTGATAACATTATCTTTTAAACATTCAATATTTGGTGTGAAACAAAAAATTGCTAATAAAAAAATTTGGTTAAAAAATGTGACTAGTCTAGAATTTTGGTTCACATATCATTTCTTTTTTAATCTTTTATTTTAAGTTCAAAATAAACAGAAATCACCAAAAAAAGACACATTTAACCTAATTTGTTAGAAATTTAACAGAAAGGCAATACAAGGCCTGGCAAGCTTAGAACACAATTATAATGCCTAGTCCCCACTGCACAGTTTCTCCTTTCGTTTCCTTTCCGTTTGACATCCAGGGCCCTGTTGCAGAAAGAGATACGATCGATTGTATAATTACAATTCATTAATTGTAAGTCAGAAAATGTGCGTGTTAAACCAATCAGATTTGCACATTTAGAACACATGATCTGACTTGCAATTCATTGTAACTTACAATCGACTGTATCTCTTTCTGCAACGGGGCCCTAAAGTAAGGTACTTGCAGGAAATCAAATGATGCGGACCAAGTTCGGAATGAACTAGTAGGATACTTTCAATTTGGCTCCATTTCGCATGAAAGGAACCGTCACAGAACTTCAGAATTTGCTTAATACTGATCGTTTCGCCACATTTTAGTCAGATAGGAAAAGGAAGGAGAAACGATGCAGTTGGACTAGGCCATTAAAAGCCTTTCATGTCATATTTTGATTAAAGTCTTTAAAAAGGTAACAATAGAATAATTAACTGTTTTCATTATTTAATTTAAGTTTCCATGATTAATAGTATTCACACAAGATGACGAGGACGTTTGCATCTCCCGTGGTTCTATTGTCTCCAAACGTACGCGTATACTCGCAGATGTTTTGCACATACAGAACTATGAGGCCCTGTTGGTTCTGTAAGTGCTGGTGATCAATTGTATTGTTTATAAATTACACAGGAACTTTAGGACATCTATGAAATATCAAACGGTACCAAAACATTTATAAGCCTGTATTGATCTTTGTGTGGTGGTCCCATTTAAATTTCCAACAGTAAAAATGTGTGCAACAATGAACAGAAGTTACTTTTGCACAAACAAACTGTACAAGTAAAGTTAATGAGCATACATTAAAATACATTCATTAACAAGTCAATATTTACAATTGATCAAAATATGTACAATTTATGAATAGGAATACTTGAATCCGTGCTATCAAATAGCATATTACATGACATGTCTATAGATAACAAATTAACTGAACATGATAAACTGTACAAAGCAGCAATTTACTTGTTTAGTGTAAACTTTACACTTTTTTTTTACATTCCCAGATGATTTTTAAGAAGATACAAAATATAATACGTGTGGTTTACGGGTACACCATGTGAGATGGGTGGATTGGTAAGCCCTGAAAAGGACTATGGTAGTCCTAGAAAGGACTGTTGGTGTAGTTCTGAAAAGAACTGTTGGTATTCTTTCTAGGAGAGTTCTAAAAAGAACTGTTGGTAGTCCTAAGTAGATACAAAATATGTTTCTGAACAATCAAAAATAGTTCACATGAGTTCCAATTTGATCAACACGATTTTGAGAAAGACGGGTATGTGGACCCTGTGCCATAAAAACTTTTCCAAATTTGTGAAAATGTCCAATTATTTTAACTACCATGGCAACAGCTACAAAGTTCCATGCTGATTGGCTATTGACAGAGTCGCTTATGCAGGGCTCGACACTCGCCCGCTGGCCCGGGGCCAGTGAAATTGTACTTCAGGCCAGCAAAAAATGTATAAAAGTCATATTTTGGTGGCCAGATTGGGCAAGCAGTTTTTCAACCCAACAACAATGAAAAAATAAGAAAAATCTTGTATTCTTCCATTTCATGCTTCATCTATACATCGGGGGGGGGGGGGGGGGGGCTGCTCTCAAGATACCTGATTTTCAAAAATTGCCGCTCCATAGACCCCGGAATGACTTGGCTAGGTAGTTGAGTAGGGCCAAGTCCATTATTTTTCATCTAGTCAGCTTCCGTAGGTCTTTGGTAGCTCCAAGTCCATGTATTTTTAGTCTGTTCCTTAGACCCCTTAACTCCCGTTTCAGGGTTTTTGTAGCTCCAAAGACCGTATATTTTGTGCTTGTAGTCAGCTCTTAAGACCCCTATTTCAGAGTTCCGCGAGGCACACCCCCGGTGAAATAACATTTTCGGGCCAGTAAAGTTTTTTTCGGGCCACCAGAAAAGGGTAAGAAATTTCACTGGCCCGACTGGGCCACTTACAAAAAAGGTAAGTGTGGAGCCCTGCCTTATGTGTTGTCATTTGAGAGTTAAGAAGGTGCCAGAGATATTAAGCGGGTTTGAACTGTGCCTGATTTACCAGGTCAATAATGCCCAAAGTATGGAAAACGATTTTCCATCATGATATGTGCTACAATATGATTACGATTATTTATGGCAATATGAATAAGTACTGTTCACTTTCTATTTCTACTTTTATTTTGAACAAAATTACATGATTAATCCTGAATAAAATTGGTGAGTTGAACAAACTGGATTTCAGTTAAATTCGGATTCAGCTTTGGTACATGAAAAATGGTGATATTACGTAATGAAACCTGCCCCAAACAGTCACAGCAGACAATGCTAGAAATTAATCTTTTTGCCTCATGGCCCAGTTGGGCAAGTAAAAACAATATTGTTCAACTTCTAGTGGCCCCAAACCTAAATCTGGTGGCCCCAAACAAAGAAAAACATAACAATTCTGTTAGATTTGCTTGCCGGATTGGGCCAGCAGAATTTAGCATTAATGAAATTTGGTGGCCCGAAGCTAAGTTTTAGTGACCCCAGGCCAGCACGCCTATGATAATTTCGAGCACTGCAGTAGAGACTAGTGCTGTAGGGAAACGATTACCTGTTCGATAACGATTCAAGGCGGTTACTGATTTCATTTTCACTGTTTCATCACCCATCATTGCCGTGGACGATTTTAAGACGACTCTAAATTTTGTCTGAAATATTAACTAAGAGTTTCAATAAGGTTTCTCAGCGTATAAGAACACGAATTGAATGCCATATGTCTTCAGCTTAAAAGACACACTCCGGAGATATCTGGAAGTGTGGGTGGGCGGCAAGCACCGGGACAGAGAGCTGAGGCTGAAAAAGCTGTGCAGATCCTGACAGAAACAAAAGTTAACCAAAAAGTAACAATTTGCCCATGTTGGTTACTGGTTTCGCAAATAACCAAAATACTACAGCACTAGTAGCGAACAACCTGAAGATGAGACAAGTGGCATTTTAACAAGGGGAGATTATCAGCTATGAAAGGATCTTGACATTTCCCTCATCCCAGTCAACCTCAAGAGCTAAATGCGAAAGGTCTGAAGAATTCTTGTGTTGGACAGTGTAGATGGTTTTCAGATTGTTTAGATGGCTGAATTGTGCTTCATCGAGCTTCAGAAGCTCAGCGGATGAAGCCTTACGGAGGACCTCCCCTTCGAACCACTTGTAGAGGCCGTGCTGGCCCGAGCAGCGGCGATGACGGATGCGCTGTCCTATAATCGAGTCCCCTGGGAATTCATCCAGCTCAGGATCATCTACTTCCACTTCCTTGCCGTTCTGAGAAAGTTTTTCTTCTCCCACATGGTTATCTTGTGGGTCATGATACCCATTAACTTGAACAGTATCTTCTGTGTCCATTGGCTCCACTGGAGAACTCTGTAGGTTACCATCCTCCTCGAATACTTCTGCACCTTCCAGATCCTCTTCATTGAATGTCTTTGATGCCTCCTCCTCTGTTGCATCTTTATTTACATCGTCTTCCGATGCTGCATCTTGCTGACCTTCGTTCTCAGCATCCGCATCTTTTTTGTCATCCTTTTGAGATTCTTCAGAAGATTCATTGTTATCCTTCTGGTGACCCGTTCCTTCCTCTTTTTGGTTACCACCACTTTCATCCTCTTTCTCGTTGTCTTCGTCATTTTTCTTGTCCCCACCTTCATCCTCTTCCTTTTTGTCATCTTTGTCATCTCCTTCTTCCTCCTTATCACCATCATCTTCATCATCATCATCATCAACATCCTCATTGCTGGCTTCTGCTTTGTTCGACTGTTCATCATCAAGTTCTTTACTCTTTTCTCTCTCCTCCTTCTCTCTTTCTTCCTTCGCTTTTTTCTCCCTCTCCTCCAGTTGTTTCTTCGTTGCCTTCTCCAGGAAATCGTCTTCCCCAAATTCTTCCTCACTGCCATAATGCAGCTCGTCTTCACTTGTGGTGGGTTGCACCAAGCCGCTACCTGAACTGCCACTCCCATCTGCCTTCCTGGGTGAAGTCCTCTTGCCCGATTCATCCTTAAATCTCTTGGAGCTGTTGAGGGATTTCACAAAATCATCTAGCGACCGCTTCTTCACTCTCTCCGTCTTGGACGCCCCTCGCCACTCACCAGGAGCAGATTTTGCTGCAGCAGCATGAGCAGATGACTTCTGAGTTTTGCCTTTGCTCTTGTGGTCACCATCATTACTATCATCGCTTGAGGTGTCGCTATGTATTACACGGCCAGATGCTGTCTTCTTTGTACCAGCTCTTGAACTTGTTTTGGTGCCTCTCCTCTTTATTGGACTATCTTCTTCATCGTCAGAGTCTTCATCATCCCTGCTCTTAGCAGTTGGTTTACTTTTCTTCTCTTGTCTCAATGACCATGCAGATTTTTTGGGAGGGGATGGCTTACTCGCATTGGACACCCAACCATCGTCACTCTCTTTATCACTCGTTACTATAGAGCGTTTTGACTTTGCTCTACTAGATCTGCTATCCAATTTGTTGACTTTCTCCTCATTCCGAAGTTTTGCAGATGTCTGTGGTTCCTTCTTTGCTTTTGTCTTACTATCTTCTTCTGCTGCCTTCTGCTTTGGTCCTCCCTTTCTGGCTGTTGCTCTGCTAGACCTTGAAGACCTTCCAGTCTCCTCCTCACTGGACACATCTATGACATTCTTAGCAGTCTTGGTACTCTGTTTAGAAGATTGTTGCTGCTTGCTGCCTCTGGCTGGCGTCCTCTTGTTACCAGTGGCTTTAGGCCCGGCTGGCTCATCATCATCACTACTACTAAAGTCATCAAGCCTTCCAACTGAATCCACATCCAGCTTGACCAAGGATACACAAACCTTGCTAGAGAAAAGTTTGTTCTTGTCAAAGTCAACCTCACCTGATGATAGTTCTGATTTTGCTTCCAAGACACTCCTACTTGCTCTTGATGCAGGACCAGCCTTTGCGGGAGAACAAGTTGTTCCTCTTACCGGAACAGCCTTTGCACGAGTCACGTTCCCTCTTTCATCCTTCCCCCCTCTTCTGGATGACTTCTGTGATGCAGGTGACTTGCTGGATTGGGGACCTGGCTTACTTCTTGTTGCCGGTGAGGAGAGTTGCTCGTCTTCACTAGACACTTCTCGAACAGCCTTGCCAGCTTTTGAGCGTGCTTTGGGAGTGCTCGTCTTGCTTCCCCTTGACGGTGTCTTTCTGCCTCTAGTGCTTCTATCCACTTGTTCTGATTCTGCATCTGATTCTCCAGCTTCACTCTCTGAAGTTTCAGTGTTTCCACACGTCAAAGGAGTCAGCTGTAGAACTGGCTCCCTCAAGCGCTTCTTAACACCTTGCGGCACTTGAACGGTTATCTTTTTTGTCTTGGCTGTCCTTCCCCGCTTGGATTTTGGTTTCTCATCTTCACTGTCAACTTCATCCTCCTCTTCGCTTGTTTCTTCCTCTGCTTCTTCCTCTTCATCCTCACTCTCTATTTTCTGAGATTTTTTACCACCAGACGAAGGCATTTTACTTTTACCGATCTGCCTTTTTACACCATCAAGTTCTTTCTTAACTTTCTTTGATTCATCCTCAAGGTAATCAATTGCTATTTTCATTTCTTTCTTGAGGTTTTTAATTCTAGTGAACACAGACTCTAGACATTTAGCTGCTTCTGTTAAATTTCTGCCAATGCCATTTTTATCATCTGAACTGCTACTATGTGGCCGCACTTTCCTCGAGCTTTGCTTGCGTCCAGATTTTTGTGGTTCTTCTTCACTGCCTTCTTCCTCCTCCTCTTCCTCCTCATCATCATTCTCTTCTTCTGCCTCTTCTTCTTGTTTCGATATCTTTCTCTTTGTAGCTTTAGCAATTTTCACAGTTTTATCTTTCTTTTGTACTGGTTTTCTTAAAACCCTTTTCTTTGATTCATTCACACTTTGAGTTTTCCTATCAGACGTACTGGGTGAAGAAGTTTTACTTGATTTCAAAGGCTGGAATTTTGTCTTGGCAACAATGGCTGAAGCGCGAGACGATTTCCTTTCTGTGGTTGATGCAGGCGGGGTGTCATCATTGGCGGCAGTTTCAGAATCTGATTTAACCTCATTAACTTCTGTGGCAAGTTTGTCTTCAGTACTGGCTTTTTCAGCAATTAAATTAGCATTCTCTTCACTTGGTGAAGTAGACTCATTTTCAATGTTCCCATCTGTGGGTGAACTTGGAGTTGCATTTTCAGTATCCATCTTTTCATCTGGATCAGTGGCATCTGCAATGTCAGCACTTTTACTTTCAGGAGTTTGGACCAGAATTGTTTCATCCATCACAACATCATTATTGTCTTTTTCCATATAACCATTAACTTTCTTAGTTTCCTTGGTTGATGTCAGTTCAGAATTCGCTTCTTCAGTTTCCTTGGTTGATGAAAGTTCAGGTTGCGACGTTTCAGCTTTGTCCGTCTTGGCAGCAAGACACTTGGATAGATCAAGGCCCGGGAAGGTGAACTGTTCTTCCAGATACTGCTGGGCCAGTGACATACTGGACTGCTTCTTTTGATTAGTTTTGCTACTAACCATGTTGCACCAACGAGACACCATCTCCCCGGTCAGTTTCTCCTCGCCACTCAGGCCCAAGATCTTCCTGAACCAGACATCCATATCCTTGTGTCCCTGCCGAATGCGTGCCACGTACTGACCCAGCTCGAAGAGGACCCGATTCGTGATGCGCTTGGGATCGAGTGGCTCCGGGAATGTTGCATCCTCACTCACGAGGACATTGCCGGTTATTCCCAGAGACTCGCACTCCGGGCCGATGGGGAAGCATCCAGGAACAAGCCGCTCTACAGGACCCTGAAGCTCCTCCACATCCCGTCCTACCTGGTGTTCCACTTGGAATTGGATGTACTTGCAGATGTATCTGTGGTGTTGGTTGTACTTTGCTTTACCGTCTGAAAGGACTTCCAGGGCTACATCAAAGTTTGGCTTCAGGGGTAGGTTCTCCTGCTTTAGCATCTCAATGAGCTTGTGCACCCTGAAGTAGGAGACAACGCCATCTTGCCAGTGATCTGTGATAGAGGAAAGAATCAAGAAACCAGAAAAAACACATTTAGAAAAAGGTATTGCTGTAAGTATAAAGCACAGAACTGAGGCTAGAAACCATGACAGGTTCTTTCACAACATCAAATATGTTTCAACACAATTATTCCAGTGATCTGTGATAGAGGAAACAATCAAGAAAAAGGTACAACTCTTAAAAGGCAATGTTTAAAGAAGGAAACACAGAGCTGTATCTAGAACTCCATTTATCTGTCAGACATGGAGAGAAAAGAGAAGAAAAAAAATAAGATGCGCAGTTATTGGCTGTAAGGCCTGAAACATTCACAAATACTATGTTCCTAAGAAGTATTTTTACATGATATTTTGAAATGTGAAAAAGACAAGAACCCGAAACCAGAAAGTATATATATTTCTTTAAGAATCTATACCAAATTTGTGGGATTTAAAAATTCATCATTTAGTTTTTGTCTTACAAGAATTCAAAATTATCATTATCTTTAGTACTGATGATATATGACTAACCTGGCTTTATTCTGTCATTGACGAGGCCCAGCAGCTGTTCCTTGGTCAGGGTCTCCTTGAAGTCTCTCTCGATAAGCGGCGCCTCCACTTCCCAGGTCGTCTCCACATCTTCAGCGTCCACCTCCAAGTCCATGGAGATGTCATCCATTGTGCCGACCGGTGAGATCCGGTGAGATTCAGTCAGATCCGGTCAGAAGCAGAGTTCGCCAGTCACAGCCAGCTAAGATCTTCAGTGGACAGAAACGATTGACTGGTGAGAGGATGTCCTCTGTGGCCGCTTGCGTTGAGGTATCCAGAGGGAAGATACTGGTGACAAATGAGGTTCCCCGTGGCAAGAAGTCTATGAAGTCTCCGGGGCAAGTTGGTAAGATGTCCCATACAAGTTACTTGTCAGTGTCTAGAGGTTGTCAGAAGCTGTTGAAGTCTTCCTTGGTGATGCAGTTGATCCCAGAGGAGGATGATCCTGATGTCAGGGTCAGGAGGGTCTGGCAATTCAGGATGGCTGCCGATGTTTTCAGTTCTGCAAGGAGAGATGTTGGTTCTCATCAGTTCTGCAAGAAAGTGTTTTTTGGCTCATCATCACAGGATACTTGGGATCAATTCAGAGGAACAAGTCTTTATCTAATCCATGCATCCTAGTACTGTCTGTATACATGTGCAAACTCCAGAGATAAAACTAAAGATAAATGGGTAAATCAAAGAGCTGGGACTCCTGGAAGTCTGAAATCTTATAAAATTAGAAAAAAGGGATGTTTTAAAAATATTTTACAATTTCATCAGCCACAGTTACTAATTCATGACACAATTGGGAACTGCTTTCGGATTTGAAAATAGGGTAAATGTCAGATGTTAGGGTATTCAGGCTTTGAGCTTCGGCACCCACCAATTGTCTATGCACTCTGTGCAACAAGGAGTATGGCGTGTTGTAGATCTATGTGGATACATCCACAACAAACAAATTACAAACACATACATGTATGCATCAGACAGGGAGATTCGAACAGTGCAATTCTGACTTTGTGGCCAAGTTCTTGCATCCATTTTCAATGTTACTTTCATTTAAATAATTACAACAAATTAAAATCAAAACATGTTCACTCACGACCAGCAAAAAGAGGTCATGATGTAAAAAAATAATCAGAGTGCGTATTAATAAAGCCAAAGGCAAGCTTGAAACCTTGAAAAGCAGCCCCCCCCCCCCCCAAAAAAAAAAAAGAAAAGAAAAAAGAATGATAAATTTCTCCCTCTTTTTTCTAGTTCAGAACGTTTACAGAGACGTACAATGCAACATTTATCATTCAGACATATTTGTGTACATGATACACAACGTTCTGAGTCAAAGATATACTTCGGACTGTTTTTTGCAGACAGAAAACATTAAATTCATCGGACCAGAGCCCAGGACTTAAAGGGTACCACCACCCAAAAATAATATTCTTATAAATGAAAGGTAACATCTTTAGAATTCCATTCCATCAACAAGTTCACCAAAATATGTTTCCAGAAAAAAATATATCATCGGGGTAATCCCATAGTCCATAGCCACTAAATCTAACTATAGCCCCTCAAATCTGAGTCATAGCCACTAAATCTGACCTGCCTATAACCACTAAATCTGACCTATAGCCACCAAATCTAACATATAGCCACCACATTTAGGGTTAGGGTTTTGGTTAACTGTGATACGTACAGCGCTGTGATGTGACGTCGCTCAAAATGTTTGGGTGATTTTGCGACGGGGTGATTTATCAACTTTCCTTTCATTATTTATTAATTTGTTTCAGTTCTAGAAATTAATTAAACCTTCAACCTACCTTGCATGATATTTAATTTGTTGAAAAAGAATGATAACTTACCTAAAATTGATGATTTTTACGGTAGTCCGTGCTGATATTCCAACTGATCGCGCTGCAATGATGACCCCGGAAGCTAGTCGGCTATGCATGCTGCATATGCATGCATGCTATCCCAGCATGCATAGCCGACGAGCTTTCGGCCGGGGTCATCATTGCAGCGATCAAATGGAATATGACACAGACTACCGTCAAAAATCATCAATTTGAAGTTATCCTTCTTTTTAGCCTCAGTCATTTTACCATTTGGAACATTGAAGTCCATGCATAACATACTTCGTAAGAATGAATACTATGAACCCAGATATATAATTTTAACTAAGGTAAAGGGAGGTAATGTTTGTTTTTATTAGTGTGTTTGCCGTTATCCTCACGGTATACACACTTCAGTATGCCAGGCGCCGTACTTCGCACGGCGCCTGGTTAGGTTAGGTTTTGGTTAGGGTTGAAGTTAGCAACCAAAAATAATTTATACCCCTAAAGTGCAGGGATAACCATAATCGGAAAACGCATCACCATTCTAAAGCACGGTCTGAATGTACAAGACTAATTTGTGCAGAGCGAACGAATCGCCCAGGATTCCATTGTCTCCAAACGTACGCGTGAATAGCATTGCCATTGGTGCACTCGCAAACCAGGAACCAGGAAATAGTGGTTCCGTAAGACTAAGAGTAAGACTGTGGTGGAAATGAATTGCTTTGTTTATGCAAGGCTCGACACTCGCACTGGCCCGCTGGCCCGGGACCCGCTGGCCCGGGGCCAGTAAAATTGCACTTGGGGCCAGCAAAATGTTTAAAAGTCATATTTTGGTGGCCCGATCGGGCAAGCAGATTTTCAACCCGACATTGACAAAATCAAAAAATCTTGTTTTCTTTTATGTCGTGCTTCATCTGTAATCACAGGTTTGATTAGGAAAGTGTGATACTTTGAATAGTAAAAAGTTTATACTCGTGAAATACAATTTTGGGGCCAGTAAATTTTCTTTTGGGCCACCAGAAAAGGAGAAGAAACTATTTGACTGGCCCGACCGGGCCACTGACTAAAAAGGTGAGTGTGCAGCCCTGGTTTATGAACTACACAAACCTTTGCAAAATGTTGTGTATCTATTTGATATCACAAAACGGTACCAAAACATATAATTATGTGCTGTTCTTTGCCTGGTGATCCCATCCCCTTTAACAATTCATCACATAACCGCTGCATGTCGAAGTCAGAGTCAGACAGTCAAACATACACACACATGGTATCAAAACACACTCGCGCCTCGAATGTGTCTACACTCCAGCACACAAACTGTGTACGCTTTACTGCACGATGATGTCAAACTTCAATGTATGCACACATACCAGTTACATCTTCCAGCTCAGCGAAATTTCACGCACACAGTTTTCTGTCCAGGGTAGTCAAAACACGCGGAACTCAAGCCCAAGGCATGCTAGCCATCACAAACAATGTGGCGTAAACTAGCCCAAAACATGATTATTAGGGAGTTCGGGAAACATAAACATAAAATGAATATAAACATTCTTCAATGCTTTGGACAACCACAACTTGTTATACTTTCGACTTCTCAAAATAAAATGATCATAAATTTAACTTACTTTAGCTGAAAACTTTTGAAGCACGAACTTTAGTCGGTCTTTATGTTTCTTGCTGTACACGTGTTTCCTTCCTCTGAAATCGCTGTGACGACAAATAGAGCAAAAATAGAAATCAGTGCCGCTTTCAACCTTTCCCTTTTCGGCCATAACGCAACAGGCGAGAAAGTCAATTGATTGTTAACATGTAGAATCGCCCCCAAAACATTTCGCCTCCTTGTTGATGCGTCCATCACTTTACCGTTATCATTTTATCATCGCCACCATCACCCATATCATCATTGCCATTATCATCATTGCCATTATCATCGTCATCATCGTCATCATCATCGCCCAGGACGAAATTCCAGTTAAAATTGTAATTGGTACACCCATTAAATCCAATGGGTACCCATTGAAATTCTAATGGGTACCCATTGAAACTGAATTCAATTGGTACCCATTGGCATGTGTTTCAATGGGTACCCATTGATTTCAATTGGTAATCGTTCCATTTTCCATATACTTCGATTACCAATTGATTTCAATTGGTAGGCCTAATTTTTAATTGGTAATTTTCAATTGGTAATTCTGAATACCAATTGAATTCAATTGGTAATATAGTCAATAAGAAATTCAACCTGGGTCATCATCGCCATCATCATCCTCATCATCGCCATCATCATCATCGATCGCCATCATCATCATCATCATCATCATCATGATTGTCAGTTTTGAATTCCCTGTTCATGTTCATGCAATAAGAGAAATTATACTTTATAGTTAGAATTTACCAAGAAATTTAGGATATATTGGATTGGAAATTCACTATAGCTAGCAACTAAAAAGAAAAGGTGATCATGACTAACCCTAGAAAGCAAGACGGATGTTTCCATGTACTTTGAACATAATATTCACACCTCAGTTGCAAATTATACAAAATGTAGGAATTCAATCAAGTTCAAACAGCTTTGTTATAATTATAATTAAATACAGTTGATGTAATTTACATAAGGACGACAGAAACAAACCATAACAGCTGTTATTAACTGAAATAATTCTTGTTTATTTATGTAGATTAAGGCATTCGTAACAATTTACATCATGTGTGTACACGTAGTACTATAATCTACGATATATCTGCCTTCTGGACTGTAATTTAGTTTATTATATTTGGGCTCAACACTAGCATTTGTTGGATGGCCCCCGGTCCAGGGCAGTAAAATTTAACCCGTAAAGGACTGATTGATTTTGCTATAACATTTATTTTCCGTAGACCCTAGTCCGAGTATTTTCGGAACCAGTCCTGAATGGGGTAAATGGATCTAGTAACATTGTCAAAATCCTCAAAACTTACTTGGAATGCTAGCGGTTCTCACATACCTCATTGCATTTGTATTACCAACAGAAGCACAGAACAGCTTTCGGTTTTCCAAATTTCTATTCCGTTATAAAGATATGTATGATTGAAGTGTTCAGATTCATTATTATCTACTGGATAATTATAACTGTGTTCAAAGTCAGTACAATGAGTTTAAATAGCGAATATTACTTTGCATTTTCGCTCATTTCTTGGTCATATGACCTTCATTTACCATGGATTTTCACACATCACTCAGTGGATTTATCAGATCACAGAAATACATAATTTATCAATAATTTGCTAGTTTTTGCACATGTCAACAAGGTTACTAGATCCCTTTAAACTTTAACAAGTCAACTTTTAGTGGCCTGGGGGGTGTTTCACAAAGATCCTAAGTTGAACTTAACTCTAAGTTGGACTTATCTATTA
Organism: Echinarachnius parma; assembly: GCA_037951105.1. Lineage (NCBI taxonomy): Eukaryota > Metazoa > Echinodermata > Echinoidea > Clypeasteroida > Echinarachniidae > Echinarachnius > Echinarachnius parma. The sequence goes on from JBAMJV010000410.1 coordinate 184,947, forward strand.
TGGAAAGCCATGTGTAGCCTTAGAATAAACTATATTCAAAACCAAGAATGCAAGTATTTTAGACTGTCATAAATTGTACATCAAAAACATGGAATCTCCTTGATAATAGAAAATATTAATGATTTGAATCAACATTTTATGCCTTTGAAAAAGGACTTAAAAAAAAAAAAAATTCAAAGAAACTAATGGCTTTCCATACTTTTTAAGTCCAACTTAGAGATAAGTTCAACTTAGGATCTTTGTGAAACAACCCCCTGATCAGGCAACCAGATTTTCAAATTGACAATGACAGAATGAGAAATTCTTTTACGCCTTCCACATCAAGCTTCATGCATAATTTAAGTTTTATGAAATAAAGGGAAAATTATTTTTAACCCGTTGCTTACGGGAACCGGGTGGGCTATGTACAAAGTCTATGGGGACTTCCAAATATCGTAGTGACCGTGTTAAAGTGGACTTCCACACGATTTCAAGCTTCTAATGATTGAAAGACAAATATTCTAGGTCAATAAACACAATTTTGTGTGAAAAAAGTATGATTGTGGGTTCTTATAATTGGCTTTGAAATTCTTATGACACAAATTCGTGAGCGAGCTTGTTCTATCCCACAATGCACCAATTTGTGACGTGCGACCCTCACCATGCGCCTATCTATGTTTTTACACTGCAGCGAATGTGTTCTTTTGATCGGACCAATACAATGCTCGATCATGAATAGTTTAGTCCACGATGCGCCACTCAACCGTGCCTTTGAGTATTACTGCATTGTTGAACCGTTTGAAAATACTTGCCTGCCCGAAATTGTAACACGTTTGGCTTTCATTGGAATTTGAATAGACACAAAGTCCTGTAAACGTGGTTATTGAATTTCCTGGCTCTGCATGGCCGGCTATTATGAATGACACATGCAGTGATCACAATGCAGTGGCACCGGATTCAAGCCTACTCAAGAAATTGAGCAAAGTGAGGGTGCTACGTAAGGGTCTCATGATTGTGTGCAGTAAATTTAATTATTTCCTCAGAGTTAATGACATTAGAAAAATCTCTTAGAAATCAACCAAAGAGAGTCAAATCCTGAAAATATTCAAGCACATCCATAGATTTATTTCCAATATACTGTACTTTTTAAAAACTCGTCCGGAATTCTCCTTTAAATGTAGGGACCTGTGTCATGACTCATGAGCACACGTACAGTATGTCCCAAATAAGGGGGGGGGGGGGGGGGGGGGGAGGGGCATAACATTTGTATTTTTTGCTATCATTTTACTGTGCTATTTTCGAGCTTAGGACTGAACCTGAAAATACTCAGGCGGTAGTCTTAGGAGAATATGTGTGAAATAGCAAAGTACAACTCGCTGTCTTTCATGGGTTCATCAATGCTCAAAATTGGCAAAGGCACTCTGGCCCGAGGCCACTAAAAATAGCTTGGGCCACCAAAATTTCATCAATTCCAAAATTGACTTGCCCGAATGGGCAACCGCATATAACATAATTTGTCATGTTTTTCTCTGTTCGGGGCCACCAGATTCAGGTTTCAGGCGACTCATATATGAGAAAATATTGATTTGTACTTGCCCAACTGGGCCACAAGAAAAATAAGTTAATTTCTAACATAGGGTTCATAGATGTAAAACTATTTCATAGTTTTTACACATCATGCACCAATATTTTCACTGACGCATTTGAGTCTTAAAGAGAGAGATCCACTTTTGCAAGCCAAAATTCAAAAGTTGCGAGGTTATTGTCTTATATGAAAGGAAATGTCATTTAATAGCATGCCTGAAAAAATTAGGGCTTGAAATCTCTTTTTCGTGGAGTTATAGACCTAAAACTGAATAAACTGAGGGACGTCGGTTAATTAGGTACATACGTATTTTCGGCCGGTGAGTAAGTTTGTACATAGATTTCACGGAGTGCCAGATCGGTATGCATGACCCCTACGTGACCCGCGCTAGCTACGTGACTCGCGCATAAGTACTAATGTGTGAGCGTTGACCAAGCAAAATACCCAAACATCGCTTAAACTGACTACATGTAATTATATATTCTTTCTTTTTGAGATCTTTTTCCGTGACATACGTTAACAAATGTCGGCTTCACAATACCTTTACGAGAATTAGTACTATATTGCTGTAACATTATGCTAAATCAGTTGAACTCCTTTATTGACCGATATATAGTTTAAATGGAGGGACGCATTCGTTTTTCATTCGTAGAATCCAAATTAGAGGGCTGTTCGCTCTGATTTTTTGTTTGCGTGTTGCATTGATCCCCATCCGTCAACTGAAAGCTGTTCAGACGTTTTGTAAAAGTGGACCTGTCCCTTTAATAATCATCTGAATACTGCATATTTTAAAAATCAGTACCGCCTGGCTGTTCAGGATTGGTGCTCCTTTTCACATTCACATATATATCACACATAATTCTGAAGCAAGTTAATTAAAGGTGCACCTGTAAAGTGTCAAATATTGCCCCAAATTACATTTGAGTCTTCAATCCTATACCAAAATCATTGTAAGATATGTCCGAATTATGTGTTAAAGTTTCATTGAAAAAGAACACTGCTTTCCTGGTTAAAAAAAGCAAAACTTTGCGTCAGCTTTTACAACTAATTACTGTATGACGTTTATGACCGTTCATTAACGCTCTTGAGCTGAATGATTATCAATAATAGATATCGTCATACTAAAGGGGCATTTGAACAAATCTAACACTATTTTATTCTTCTCTTACCATAAGCCAAACAACACGGTAGAAGAGAAATGTAGAAGCTCAAATTAATTTTTGTGGAGTGAGACACTTTACAGGTGCACCTTTAATGGTGGAACAATTCCATGTCTTTATACATGAATAGTCTGTATATTTACTCCTATTGGAGTGCTGTCTTGGTGTACAGATCTAGGTTTCATTTATGACTGTCCATGACCTTAACACCCAGAATTCCACTACTTTTCCATGCCTTTTCACCACGGTACACAAACAGAGTTCTTTGACCACTTTTAGTACGTTTTGTAAAAAACAAAGTTCTAAAAATCTTTATTTGTATTTCAGTGCTGCAGAAATGCAGATCAAAATGAAATTCTATAACTTTCAATGACCCAGGAGATCATTTAACAGTTTTCCTTGGCTTTCAAGGCAAGGAAAACACAAAAAGCAAATTCCATGACTTCAAAGGTTTTCCTGGCCTTGGATGAACCCTGCTATACATATCCCACAAACAATTCTAAAGTCTTTATGGGTCCACAAACAGTGAATATGGGACACAGAATATGAGACATTTTCTACAACATACACATTTGGATACGGTAGGACCACTACATGTATGTGAAGAAACACTATGTCCTTTAAACAGTTCTGCAGTCTTTATAGGTCCATACAGTGTGTATGGCACATTTTCTGGATCCTACTACATGTATGTGTACTAACATTAGGTATATGTCAGATAAACAGTTCCAGTCTTTGGTCCAAATACAGTGTGTATGATCCACAGAATATGGGACATTTTCTGGCACAGAAATAAGTCACATGTCTGCATCTTCAATGTCATGTGACCGCATGCTGGTCTCAGGTGTCACCTGACTGCTGTGAGCTCCCCGGTTGGCTGCAGCTGGGGGCTTTGTGTGCTCCCTGGCTGTGCAAGAAGCGCTTGAACGACTCCGCCTCTCTCAGCTCCTCTTGATCTGAGATTAGAAGAAAATAATACTCATGAAATATGCAATACACTCTTACAGGCCAATTTATACAATATCATCTAACTTCAAGTCAATCAAGTGAATCAGATAACACTGAAATCATTGTCAGCGCCATCAAGTTCAGGTGGCGCTGTAGAGCGCTGCTGTGGTCTTCACGAGAGCACGCCATGCAACTCTATCTTCTGCCATTTGTGTTGCACCCTTCATTATTTCTCCAATCATTCTTTTTCTATCATCAGTCCAAGATATATCGCTGGACAACCTCTACTACATTTCTTTTTAAACTCAGTTCACCTAAATCATTATACCAGCATATTTAAGTGATCCATTATCTTTGGCAATATCAACCAAAGTTATTTGGTCTGAGCTTTCACATTACTCTTACAAGTACGTTATTGTTTTGGCTTATAAATGGTAACAGAGGAAAATTCTAAATGGGTTTTGTTTTTTCAATCATTTCTTCAATCACCGAGTTATTTATGGTTAAAGGACCTAAAGAATACAACGTACTTTGACACTTATTCCATAGTTGATGACTTGTAAAATAGGTCTGCCGAAAAAAAATCCATGAAAATAAACACAGTAGTGATTTAAGACTAATTTTCTGATGCCAAATCTCATTTAGCACCCAATTTACGTCCCACCCACATTTAGGGTCCAGAATCGGCAACGTGATTGACATGTGATTGACAATTCATTGGCTTACGTCATGACGCGTCATCTACAGAATTTAGTTCATTAGTCCGTTCTTTAGATGACGTCACATTTTTGCGATTTAAAAGGGGCGTTCCCAGGATAATTAGATATTAACTAATTACCCCAAAATTGATTGATTTCATGAGAAATGACTGCCAATTTCTTTTTCTTCAGGAAAAATTACGTAAAGAGAGCCGAATTGTGAAAATTAGGCCATCTGGACGCTGTAGTCCCTTTAAATGAAAAGCTAACCAGGAACAAATTTGATTGTAGTCAAAATCAAAGGGCAGTAGGGGGTAATCAATATTCACCTTTTCTCTCTAGGTAATGGCCCGGTCAGATATCAACGGATAGCGCAAACGAATGCCCAACGAATAGAAAATTTGCGAAATGAAATTATCCGGTGATGAAAGTCGTCTCCATTGCTTTATGTACAAAACAACACAAACAACGTACATCACCGGACAAGGAACGGACAGGAAACGCATACGAATGGAGACGAACGGATGGAAAATTTAGCTCTCCGTTTGACGTCCGTTTACGCAGTCCGTTGATATGTGACCGGGCTATAAACAGTGCTCTTTTTCTATGAAACTATCACACATCATTTAGAAGAGTCTTACGATGATATTGGTTCCTGATTAAAGTCTCAAGTTTCTTTTGGGGGAAAATCTCATGAAGTTATTGGATCTCTTAAGCAGGGCTTGACACTAGCACTTGCCCGGGGCAAGTAAAAATTGGTGTCGGGCAAGTAACATTTTATAAATTGTCTAGTTTGCTTGCCCGATTAAGGAGAACAATGTAATTTCACATGTGTTAATCTCATTTGGATGTAAGAGGGCAAGTACATTTTATATTGGGGCAAGTACAATTTCAAAATGTATGATTTTACTTGAATGGGCCAGTACAGAAAAAAGTTAGTGTGGAGGCTTGTCGTAAGTCTTTATAGAAAATGAAACATCGTCAACATTCAAACAGAATCACATGAAATTACTCACCATCATCAGAATCAAGTCTGCCGCCGTCTTCATCGTCATCATCATCTGGTCCTAGACGCAGTTCCATCGATGATGACTTTGATTCGACTTCTACATATAACAAGAAATTATACATAAATATTATTTTACTTTTTAACCTTGATATTCATGTAACAAGGTTACAAGACACATGGGCCTCATTGCAGAAAGAGAAACAATCGATTGTAAGTTACAATTAATTGTAAGTAAGAAAATGTGCGCGTTTCAGCCAATCAGATTTGCATATTTAAAACACATGATCTGACTTACAATTGATTGTAACTTTATTGTATCTCTTTCTGCAACGGGGCCCGGATATATAACAAAGTAATTGTCATGGTCCCAAGGACCTCTTTATAAAGAGGTTCTAATGTAACTAAAAACATTCATACAAAAACGAGAAAATTAATAGAATATATTTCTTTGTGCATACTCAATAGGAGTTTAATCCAACAAAGATACATTACATTAAAGGACAATGAATTCCGGATAAATTGTTGTATGCACTATAATACACTAAATAGGATGAATAGTCCCTGAAAATTTGAGCACAAACGGTCAAGAAATAAGAAAACTATGGCTCTTTAAAAATATCCATTTATTTCTATGAGTGACTCAAATTGGCAACGCACTCTGGTAAAGTTGAGGACTACAGACTCCCCATATGTTTTGTACACAAAATTTAAATTTTGTTCAATTTTCTCAAAATATATGTTTACCCTTCGTTTGAGTTCAACATATGTTTTGTAGAATACATTCATACACAACATATTGTGAGTTTGGAAAAGTGTGACTATGAAGAAAACTGTACAAATGGGAAAATTTGTGTACAAAACATATGGGGAGTATAATAGTCCACAAACTTATCAGAGTGCATTGCCAATTCGAGTTCCCCATAGGAATAAATGGGCATCTTCAAAGCGCCATAGTTTTCTTGTTTATGGCCCGATTATGCTCTAACTTTCAGAGATTATTCCTCCTAATCTCCTTAAGTCTATGAAAGCAACATCTTCCTTGGGTTTCATTGCCCTTTAAATAGAGAATAACCATCAATCATTGGCCCTCAATATCAAACAAAAATAACCACTGTACTGAATAAAGTAAAACAAATCTCGCTGACTACACATCATACCTTCCACAGTCATGGAGGTCAGTGTCAGACCGACCTTTGACCTTTGACCTTTCTCTCTTCTGACCTTCTCCAGTTTCTTCTGCATCTCCTTGGCTTCAATATCAAACAATTTACCTATGTACTGAATACTAAGAAGTAAAGTAAAATAACTCACTGACTACACATCAAACCTTCTGAAGTCATGGATGTCAGTGTCAGACCGACCTTTGACTCTTGACCTTTATCCATCTTGACCTTCTCCAGATTCGTCTGCATCTCCTTGGCCTCAATAGCTAACAAAAATAACCCATGTACTGAAAAAAAGTATTTAAAAAAACTTGCTAACTACACATCATACCGTCTGTAGTCATGGACGTCGTCAGATCAACCTTTGACCCTTGACCTTCAACCTTTCTCCAGATTCTTCTGAATCTTCTTGGCCTCAATATCAAACAAAAATAACCTACATGTATGTACTGAATAAAGTTTTTTTTAATCGCTAACTACACATCATACCGTCTGTAGTCATGGACGTCGTCAGACCGACCTTCGACCCTTGACCTTTATCCATCTTGACCTTCTCCAGTTACTTCTGACTCTCCTTGGCCTCAATATGAAACAAAAATAACCCATGTACTGAATACAGTTTTTTAAAAATTGCTAACTACACATCATACCGTCTGTAGTCATTGACGTCGTCAGACTGACCTTCGACCCTTGACCTTTATCCATCTTGACCTTCTCCAGTTACTTCTGCATTTCCTTGGCCTCAATATCAAACAAAAATAACCCATGTACTGAATACAGTTTAAAAAGAACTTGCTAACTACGCATCATACCATCTGTAGTCATGGACGTCGTCAGGCCGACCTTCGACCCTTGACCTTTGTCCATCTTGACCTTCTCTAACTTCTTCTGCATCTCCTTTACGTCAGCCTCCATCTGGAAAATAAAAATAAAACAATATTTAAAATGTGAAAGAAGGGAGAATTGGGAGTAACAACATACTGAACATGCATCCAAGGATTCAAATAACTTCAAAATAAGTGAAAACAATACACAGGGGTTCCGGGTGATTTAGCCCCCCCCCCCCCCCCCCCCCCCCCCAAGTGTAAAAAAAAGAGACCTTGAAAATCATAAAAAGCCCCCCAAAATGTGCATAGAGTTTAACACAAACAAACTTGTACAGTGCTATTTTCATGCAGGCAAGGTTGACAGGTAGCACCCCCACCCCCACCCCCAAAAATGCATTTTAATATTTGTCCCTGTTCAAAGCAGACAATTTACATAATATCAAGTATTGACAAAGAGTACTCCAATGCATTTTGATATTTCTGCACCTACCTGATCACGTATTAATGCAGTTGAATTGAGGATAATGGGCCTTCAGTATTTTCAACTTGTTCAAACTGTTTGCTTTTGGTATAACATGCATTCTCTATAGATTCCCAACTCTATGTATTTCGGAACCAGTCCTTTACAGGTTCAATATCATAATTGACAAGTAAGGATTTGAGCTATTTTTTCAATGAATGCTACATAATGATATTATGGTACAAAATGGAAATTTGTTTTGTTACATGCATGGAAGATACAAAATACAAATTGTTTTGAATTTGTATTTTGTATCTTCTATGCATGTAACGAAACAAATTTCCATTTTTGGACAAATAAGCTAACTTGAACTTGAACTTGAACAAACCTTTTCTCTTCGTAACCTCTCATACTCTGGCTTGTATTCTCTGCAAGGGAATAAAAAGCAGGAGATATTTTTGTAAAAGAAACATAGCCTTATTTAAAAGATCACAGGAAAAGATAAAAGCCATATATGGTGTTTCATTATTAGAAAGTTGTGTCTAATTTGTAATTCTACTTGCAATATCTTAAGTGAAAACTTGTCGAAACATCTCTCCTCTATACTGCAATAAAGTGCAAAATTTTGCCACTAGACGATCCATTAGCCCACTTGAAACTCTTGCTTATGGCCTAGTCCCATTGCATCATATCTCCTTCCGTTTCCTGTCCGTTTGACATCCGGAAGGTAATGGCAGGAAACAAAATGATGCAGACCAAGTTCAGAATGGACTAGTAGGATACTTCTATGTCACAGTAATTCGAAGTTTGCTAGATACTGACCGTTTTGCCACATGTTGGTTGGATAGGAAACGGAAGGAGAAATGGTTCTGTGGGACTAGGCCATTAGATGGCCATGAAGGTTGCAGAAAGAAAATGTTAAGGCCCCCAGGGGGGTGTTTCACAAAGATCCTACATTGAACTTAACTCTAAGTTGGACCTAACTATTATGGAAAGCCATTTGTAGCCTTGGAATAAAATATATTCAAAAGAAGAAAAAAAACCCAAGTATTTAAGACTTCATAAATGTTGCATCAAGAACATGAAATGTCCTTGATAATAAAAAATATTAATGATTTAAATCAACATTTTATGCCTTTGAAAAAGGACCTTTACAACATTTTTTCAAAGTAACCAGCGGCTTTCCATACTTTTTAAGTCCAACTTAGAGTTAAGTTCAACTTAGAATCTTTGTGAAACAACCCCCAGGACATGTTACTTACGTTTCATACTCATTCACTGCTTCATCCACTGCCTTGAAGAAGTCTTCCAGTCCTTGGCCCGTCACAGCCGACACTCCGACAGCCTAACAAAATGAGAATGAAAATCATCCATAAAATTTGCTAATCCTGTTGGTTTGGTCTGGCCCCATAATAAGATTAATGACTAACCATACATGATGAACAATCAATTACTACTTGATTGTATGATCAGGTAAACTTTGTATGGTATGAACATGATATATCTTGAATCGGACCATGCTTTGTCATATCATCTTTCTTGACTATTGACTATTATAATTTCTTATCACTTTCATTACTTATCAGCAGCATTTATTTTGAAAACTCATGAATACTCACTTTTAAGTTCTGGTAAAATTCATCAAGGACAAGGCACAATGGATCGTGTCAGGTTTGATGCGTATTATGTTTCTTGGCTAAGAGCATCTTAAAACGTCTCCTTTTTATCATGCTATCTTTACTATTCATACATCAAGACTTGTTATCCCCATCATAACATATGAACATTTTTATTAACATATTTTATGTAGATGGGAACCTGGTTGGCTCTAAATCTCTATGGGGATTGCAAAATCTAGTAGGAAATGGGTTAAAACCACTAATGATGTTATGTAACTCACCCGTAAGTTCTGGTAGAATTCATCTAGAACCAGGCTCATGGATCGTGTCAGGTTTGATGCGTATGATGTCTCTTGGTTGAGCGCATCTTGAAACGTTTCAAAGTCTCTCATCCACTCCATCGCAAAATCATGGGCGACGATGTCGATTTTGTTCATCACAATGATGAACGGCAGCTTGTACTTGTATAGGATGCTGAATAAAGGGGAGAAATAAAGACAGTTGCAGTTAATTGTCACTTTCACCAGCAACGTGATTTCTTGTCATTTGGGCTTGTGTTGTGTCGGGTTTATATGTGTATACTAGCAAGAGCATTCTAAAGGCTTGTGGCTGAATGGTTAGTTCTATATTGAGTATACTGTACAAACACCTGGGTAGGTTATAACGTACAGAAACCGCCTTCTTCAATGCTGAAGATTCTTGCAGTATTTACTCTTTTGGTTGTGATTTGCAGGGTACACTAGTCAACCGGGTTAACACCCTACTCTTTTCGAGAAGTTGACTAGGTTCTTTAGCGTACATGAGGTGTGACTGTCTCATACACGGGACCTCCATTTATCGTCCTATCCAAGGGACGGAGTGTTTTCCGCGAATCCTTTTCCTGCGTAGGAAGCACGGGCGGGGGAGGGCGATAACACACAACGGGAGTTAGCTCGAATTTATTGCGTGATGGAAAACGCATTGTCCGATATCCGATGTAAGGGATCGAACCGGGTACCTCTCGCGTCTAAGCCGCACGCTCTCTCGACTGAGCTAACTCGCTTCCCAATTGGTTAGAGCACCAATCTAGCAATAAGGCAAGCCTCCACACTAACTTGGCCCATTCGGGCAAACAAAATCATAAATTTTGAAATTTGACTTTCCCCAATATAAAATTTACTTGCCCTCTTGCTTCTAGATATAAGATTAACACATATAAAAATTAAATTGTTCTCTTGTAGTTGAACAATTATTTAGTTGCCCGATCTGGCAAGCAAACTAGACCATGTTACTTGCCCGACACCAAGTTTTACTTGCCCTGGGCAAGTAGGCATGTGCTACTGATGAGCCGTGAATAAGTGGAATATAAAATGTAAGGTGCGGAATAGATGCGTTACCTGCAGGCATACAGCATGTTGGACATGAAGGTGATTGGGTTGACGCTGCGTGCCGTGTCCATTACGTACACAACTACTGTAGGGAATGAGGATGCCTGGAAGAAAGAAAAAGGGTGAAGATGAGATTTAAACAAATTAAAAACCGGGAAATTCAGTTTCACATCCTCATTATGAAATATCCATATCATAAACATCAAGTATGCTTTATTGCACAAATTATATTGCTAGAGTTTTCTTTTCTGAAGCCTGTTCGTGCATTTACTTGATGATTTGCAAAAATAGTGAATATCAATTTACTGGTTCACAAACTCCAAGATTATTTTCAATTAATGGTTCACATAGTGACATAAGCGAGAAAATTACATCCAAAACATGTATACATGCCAAATTAACTAATTCATGAAAATATCCACACATAGATTTTCGGCTTAAATTTTGAGGACCTTTCATGGATTATTGGATACCAGCGAAAAAATTAATATTTTTATTTCAGGGGCTCCTTTCGGGGGCTACTTTTATCATCTCGGGGGCTACAAATTTCCGGGCTCTTTTTCGAATTCCAGGGGCTACTATTACTATACTTTTTTTTTTTCGGTGGCTCTTTTGGGCATTTCGGGGGCGAATTCGCCCGCCACCCCCGATTATTTTTTTCGCTGTTGGAAACATGTTTTCTATAAGTGAGACAGACTACAGAGCCCCATCCTACCTGTTAATTGAGACCACCCCAGTGGTAAAATAGTGGTGCTAACAGCAGTTGGTCTTAATTGGAATCTATAGAAAAGTTAATGTAAACGCTATCTGTTTTTCAAAGAGTCAAGATCTGTGGTCCTTATAGACAGGTGGTCTTCATGTACAGGTGGTTGCAGGAGCAGGGGGATGTTTCACAAAGATCCTAAGTTGAACTTAACTCTAAGTTGGACTTCAAAATTATGTAAAGTCTTTTGTAGCCTTGGAATAAAATATATTCCAAAGCATAAATGCAAGTATTTTAGACTTTTCATAAATTGTACATAAAGAACATGAAATTCCCTTGATTAATAGAAAATATCAATGATTTGTATCAACATGTTATGCCTTTAAAAATAAAATTTGAATTTTTTTTTTCAGAGAAACTAAAGGCTTTCCATAATGTCCAAGTCCAACTGAGATTTAAGTTCAACCCAAGGATCTTTGTGAAACACCCCCCTGGTTTGACTTTATTATACACTTATCAATTGTATGACGCACCTCATGACCCCCGGGAATAGTGCGTCATGGTTGGGTCATTTACCACAACATTTTTGACGCAGGTACCATCAAGGCAACCCTTGGTCCCTCACATCATGACAAAATTGTCAGTCAGTTTACCCGTCATGGTTCGTCAAAATCAAGAGATGGTGCGTTGCAAAAGTGACCGTATGTACCGTCATTGTAGTTGAATGGTCCGTCAACATTTTGACACAGGGGTGCGTCATGGTATACCGAAATCCGACTCACATCTATAGGACCAATGACGTACCATCCCGGGGATCATGAGGTGCGTCATACATTTGACAGTCACTGTGTATTACTCACTAATGTCTCCGAGATGATAGCGCCTGATGCTGACCAGGTAAAGACTTCTATTTGTCCTGGAGTATCCAAGATGATGTACCTGAAATAAATCATGAGAAGTCTTGGCATTCTCACGACTTGGTATGCATGACTAAAAGAACCCATGTTCAATGCAATTTGTATAGCACATCAGTTCTTTTAGTTATGCATGCCAAGTCGTGGGCACGTCTTGAAAGAGAATGCCGAAGTCCTGTCATTTACATTTCCCTGCGCTGCAGTAATTTGTTCAGAATAGTCATAAAATTCTTCTAATATTATTTTGATTTTCCCCCTTTTGGAATAATAACGATGGCAATCTAGTTATCTAGCATCTCTGTGTTGCTTAAAATAATAGCTTCTTACTGGATGTTGCAACCATTAGTCCTCAGATAGTTTAAATTTACCCAAACAAATTAAATATGTGACCTTACACCACAAAACGACCGTTATGTCGCTGTGGTAGTTTCTTCTTTATTAGCTAAAATCGTCAAATTTTTTTCAAAATATGAGATTTAGGATTTTGGTATTTCCTGAATAAGCATATTTTGATCTAGCTTCTGTAACATTTTGAGCGTTGGAAATCATGTCTTAATATTATTTTTTCATCTAATTAATGTGATCTTATTACAGTGCTTTAATGGAAACTGATTTTTTAAATGGCCCGTTTCTCCCTTATTTTAAAAATGCTTCAGCCATATTCCAAATCTTTGGTGTTCATTTCGAGAGGGTTTGCTTAGTCCAAATACGACGAATTATATACCATTTTAAAGGTAATGACTTCTATGTTAATGTTTTATGAAAAACAGCACAATCAGTTTTCCCGCCTTATCGGTCGTTTTGTGGTGTAAGGTCACATATAAGATAAACTACACACAGTCATTATACACTCGAAATCCATTGATACATTAAATCAACAGACACAAATCATGTACAGTAAACATACATTAGTTTCAGACTCTCACATGCTGCTGAATATTGGGTCTTGCAATACTCACATAAATTATACAACTACACACAGACTGTATGAACACAATCAAGAACGGGTTAAAAATGAATAGAATGATAATTAAACAAAAATAAATTTTAGTGATTATCTAATTAAAAACTTGTAACTGTCTACCGTGTTCAGTTGAATATTAGTATAATTACCTTTCAATTATTTGAGTGCAATGCGAACAAAAATTGGGTTTAAATGTCTATGGGAAAACGGTTTGAAGTGTCCATTTTTACATGAACAAGTTATAGCCCTGAAATATGTTTTAATTGATTCTTCGTAGGATTACAAACAAGCTGGTATACTGTCCATCTTTCAGCTTTTTGCAGAAAAAAAAGGTTACGGCCAAATATGAAAAATGCCCTGTACAAAAGGTATGCCACTTTTTGCCAGTGTTTGCTCTCTCTGTGTACAGTATATGCCATAGTGCAATGTTATAAGCTATTTAAAAAAAAAAAAAAAAAAAATGATTATTATGATTTATGATCTGATGATACATTGTAAACTTTAAATGAAAATGTTTCCAGACAAGCTAAATCAAAATATCATCTACATAGCAATTGATTTACTAAAAGACACAAGAATGGACAATTTCAGTCCAAAGTTGTCCACTTTCCTAAATCATGCTCAGGGGGGGAAAAAAAAAAATCATATTTATTTTTCAGGGGCTACTTTTCAAGTTTGCTTGCATGAAAATAACACTCTGAAATTTGTCTTGCATTGAACTCTATAATGATGCAAATTTTGGGGGGCTCCTTTTGGCATTTTAGGGGTGAATTCGCCCCGAGCCCCATGTATTTTTTTCACTGCTCGTACTGGTGCTCTTTCCTTAATTTAATGCTAAGACAATAAACTCACTTGGTTTCTTTGCTGCGCTTTTCTACAAAGTTCATGACCTGATCGAAGCGCGTTGCAAAGAGGTTGAGGGAGGTCATGATTCCACCGTTAGGCCCTAAACCATACTGCTTCATGACCTCTTTGTACTTCACTGTGTCTCGAATATCTGGTCGATAAAATAGAAAAAGAAATTATTTTAACATTATAAAATAGTTGATGATGATGATGAATATCTGGTCGATAAAATAGAAAAAGAAATTATTTTAACATTATAAAATAGTTGATGATGATGATGAATATAATCTGGTCGATAAAATTTAAAAAAAATTATTTGAAAATTGTAAAATAGTTAAAATGTACATGTAGATCACTAGATGCGTATAATGATGATATTAATGACAACAATGATGATAACTGATAAGGTCAAGAAGGAAAATGAGAAAGAAGAAAAAATAGTTGTGATCGTTGACGATGATAATGTCTTAATTAACATGATGAAAATGATGTTTGATATTTGATATAAGTAGAAGAAAAATTATGAAAATTCGATCATGACAAGATCATGATGATCAGATGCATGATGATGAGAATAATGATGATAAATTACAGTTTAGACATGACGATATAACACATGAGATGTAATATAATAATTATTTGTTTAAAATGCTGGTGATTGAAATATTTGACAGAAAATTAATTGTGACTGTCTGTGTCACCCATCTACTAACTCTAAAGTCCAAAAAAATACACAGGGGCAAAGGGCGATTCGCCCCCGATACCTTTAAAATCGCCCCCGTGAGCCACGGCACGGGGGCGAAAATTTTTTTTTTTAATCAGATAGATCACATCATGATAATCATTTATTAGACCCTTGAGCAGTGAAAACGATGTAAAAAAAAAAGAGCCCCCGTGAGCCCTAAAATAGCCCTCGTGAATAATTTCACGAGGGCGTTTTTTTCCTTCAAAATTTTCAAAATCGCCCTCGTGAAAAAAAAAGTATTTTTTTGGTTGACATGGTCCAGTCAGCTGGACCATTTACACGCAATTACGCTCACCCCTACATGTCAAGGGGTTAACTGCATATATATGCTGCAGTAACCCCTTACTCCTTTGCCATGTAAAATACATGTTATTCAAAGCTGCCCTCATTGTCCAAGAAAACACTGGGGAAATCGGAATCCCCTGTCTTCCTAGCCTCAAACTAGATGTTTTTCATACCATTGGCATTGATCAATTTAATGCTGTGGTAATGCATAATGGTCTTTATGTGTGGCTTTGTTCAATAAACAATTAATCATGCCTTCATGGTGGTAATCTTCTAACTCTAAGTCAAAGTAGTTCAAAGCTGGCTTTAAAGAATTCCTTAGAGTCACAAATTGACCTACATTCGTTGTTATACTTTGGGATGCAATAGCCAATACAAAACCTATTGACTGTCCAAACAATATCTATTGAAATGCTATCTATTCACACAGTGACTAGACATGGTCATGGACAAAAATTGTGTAATCCTTCCTGGCTTCCAATGTATCATTTACTGCAGTTTCAGGAGGAATTTGGGAAGTTGACTGGGCAGAAGCCTAAACATGTAAACAACTGTTCTAAACTTGTGGTAGAGTGCAGCACAGCCAGAAAGCTCTAGACAAGGATTTGTGTTTCAAGTCATAGATCAGATATTTCAAAATTGGAATTTAAAGTGTTTCTGACATTGGCGGCTCATGTAAGTTTGAAATTAAATTCAATTCTAACCTCCCATCATGTTAAGTTTGATTAATTGGTGAGACTTTAGCTAGAAATGTTTTTATGATTTTGGCCAGTCTCACAAACTTATTTACTGCAGCCTGCTAGCCAAGAAAACGGAAGGTAGAGACATTTTCATTCATTTTTTTAGTTTTTTTTTTTACATGTCATACCTTCCGCCATGACTCAGAATGTACGTTAACAAGTAGATGATTTTAACCCACCAAAAATCCCCAAATTACATTGGAAATATTTTGGCTACTCACCTGAATTTTGACGAAAAGTGCTGTCCTACGGACGTTTACAAAAATAAATTCCTCAAAATTAACACTTTTCCAAAGAAAACACGGCTAGGTCTGGGGCGTCCAAGATATCCTGTAACATGTTATTGTACATATGATCGCACATGTATTGTACTATTAACTGTATTCGCCGTGTACACATTGCATAACACGCGATCAGGAAGACTGGTCAACATATTATCAAATACACCTGATTGATCTTGGTCAGCACCGGGATACCAACATCTGAGATTTGTATTTGATATGTTTACCAGTCTTCCTGATCGCGTGTTATGCAATGTGTACACGGCGAATACAGTTAATAGTACAATACATGTGCGATCCTATGTCAATAACTAACAAGTTACGGGATATCTTGGATGCCCCAGACCTAGCCATGTTTTCTTTGGAAAAGTGTTAATTTTGAGGAATTTTTTTTTGCAAACGTCCGTAGGACAGCACGATATGACAGAGGAAGCTATCAACAGCCCTTTCGTCAAAATTCAGGTGAGTAGCCAAAATATTTCCAACGTAATTTGGGGATTTTTGGTGGGTTAAAATCATCTAATTGTTATGGTACATTCTGAATCATGGCGGAAGGTATGACATGTTAAAAAAAAAAAGTCAAAAAATAAATGAAAATGTCTCTACCTTCCGTCTTCTTGGCTAGCAGCCTGCCTATGACGACATAGGCGTTACTGTTAGAGTGAATTATGCTAATGGAGATAAGCGTACACTGTACCGTTCAACAGTTGAATGCTGTGTTTTAGGACGCATCGGTAAGGAAAACGGACAGGAAATAAATTTTTTTCCCTACATTTTTCGGTCTTCAAAACAACAGAGTCTGTAATGTATTATCAAAGTATACATATTGATTATGAATTGTTGATTCATTGTTAATGATAAAGTACGACATTTTTTTTGCATTTGCTGGTAAATATAATTATAAATTTAATAATTTAAATGGAGGGAGGAATCGGCCGACAATCATTTTTTTTGTGTTGGATAGTGCAGCAGGCGGAAGAGGTTGATCTCCGCACAAGGCTATTGTAATATAGCTAGCCTATAATGTGATTTACACGATTTAGTATGAATTTAATATTTAAATATAATTTTAATAAACAAAGATTTTAACTAAATTAGTATAAATTTAAGTTTATTTTCCGTTTACTTTAAAATCTAGTCTAGATTCTCACCAATATTTGTTGGATATCCCACTTCATGGACAGCTGGATCAAGGTTGATGATGTAAGGTGGCTGCTGATTGGCATACAAGTGGGCAGTAAGTCTCTGCAAAAAGCAAAAGGGCCAAAACAAAAATAAACTTTCACACAATCCATTACCTTCAACAAAAACACACGAGTGGGACTGACAAACTTAAAAATGCGCATGTGGGACTGAGCGACCGGGAACGATGAACGGAAAACTAGGAATAACTTACCTGAACGAAGGTTGTTTTCCCCGAACCTGCCATTCCAAGGACAATAAGGCAAGGTGGTTTTGTATCGGTATTATGAAGCCCTGGAATAGATGTAGACGGGTCGAATGACGCTGCTCCTTCCGTTGTTGGAGGATCACGTTTTTCTTCTGAGGAGGCCGCCATTTTAGAAGAAATTATGTGATCGCTACGAGAGTTCGCCCCTTAAAAAAATCAGCCAATGAAGAATTGTCCAAGACTCGACTTGGAGCAGAAGGAAGTCGAGTCCGATGTCTCGCTTTTTGCTAAGTGGGGGGGGGGGGGGGGGGGGGGGGGGGGGGGTTGACCCAATGACGATGCGGATACTGTGTGGGTCTGGACACATGATAGCGTTTTTCTATGCACATCACATTTTCACTTGGCAGCCCAAGGGGGGGGGGGGGGGTTAAACCCCCTAAACACCCCCCCCCCCCCCCGGTAGAGCCGCCACTGGGGAGGGTGGGGTGGGGGAGGACCGGAGGAGGGGGGAGGGGCTGCAGCCCCCCCCCCCCCCCCCCCACCCCTGAGTTTTGAAAACAGCCATAATCAGGAAAAAAACACCTGAAATTTGGGCAAAATCGTATAATCATAACGGGGAAAACCGGCTGTGGGCAAATCGGCGAATCGCAATATTTTGGAGTAAACAATTAAAAACATGTGATTTTCGGGCAACAAAGAGGCGATGACCTTGTTTTGTGTTGCTTGTCAGGTAAAAATTCGAATTCCGACAAACCTCAGCCCCCCGCATCCCCCCTGCTGAGAAGAACGTCCCCTACGCCCATGGCTCTAACTCATCGATGTCAATATGCTAGAATTAGGAATTAATTAAATTAGTGAAAAATTAAATAGATGTTGGAAATATTAATTTTACAAAATTGCAAGTGGCATTGATTAATTTCATTTATAGATAGCGAAAAGGGATAAACTCCCAACTTCTGGCTACGCACCCGCGTCCAAAAAAGGCGTTGAAAGGGTATCAACTATCCGGTGATCGTCGACGCTTTCCTTAAAAAGGGGTGGTTTTCAGCACACATCAGACAAAAAAAAATAGAAAAAGGGTACCTTTTTCAGTTGCACAAGTTTTCAGCTATACGGTGTCGTCGACGTTTTCTTTTTTTTTTAATGGTTGGTTTTCAGCACTCATTAGAAAAAAATCCACAAAAAGGGTACTTTTTCAGGTGCACAAGTTTTCGACGTTCGGGTCCATTTCAGAGGTTGATGGACACGGGAGCAGAAGTGACCCCCCCCCCCCCCCCCCGGGGTGTCTACCGTATTAGTAATTATTTTAACCAACCATCCATTTAAAGGGATAGTTGAGTATTGGTCAAACTTAACTTTAGTAAACAAAACCTGCACCATTATGGTACAAAGTACTAGTTATAACATCACCATGCTCGAAAAGTATACACAATTAAAAACGACTAAGTAAAGCCCCTGTTATCATTCAAAAAGAGCCGTTACAACTCAAGTGGGCGCTATTAAAAAAATCATTGGTTTTAGCCTTTTTTTTCATACACAAATTTGCATTTAATGTTTGTTAAAATAACGATTCAATAGAGATATCATCAACGACTTTTTAAAAACCTATTCTGATTTTTTCAAAGTAGTCTTCGAGCATTTTTTGAATTTTTTCTAAAAAGTCTAAAATATCGCCCGGTGATTGCCGGTGACTAGAACATTTTGAATATAAATATATTTATGGATATTTCAGCCGTTTCTGAACCGATTTTGATCAAATAAAGTTTATTCTGTCATTGAAATTGTATGTTCTTTCGAATTTGACAGTCAGTTTTTCATTATTTCACAATAAAATATCGGGGGGCACTTCGGGAAATACTCAACACTATACCCGGTTAACATAGGTTGATTTTTAAAAATGGTTGAAACTTGAGGTGTCTTGAGGGCGCTCTCATGTGTTAACGGCTGCTTTAAAAAAAAAACAGCTCTGTAACATAAACCGTTTATACGTTTTTCTACAACTAAAGCAACATTGAACTATAACTATAGTTTTTTAAATATTTTTAATGATACTCTTGCAAGTTTTAAGTACCAAAATTATTTTGACCAAAACTCTACGTTCCCTTTAAATCTGTGTGCGATGTAATTTCATTTCATTGCATTCTATATTGATCTAAAGGGATAATATACAGTTCTGGTAAAACTTAATTTTAGTAACCAAAATGTGTACAATAGATCATTACCATTACAAACTAAAAATTAAAACTTGGGCAAATATTGATCGTAACTGTTTATTGAATAAATGTTGATCCCATTTTTATTTAAAGGGATCTAGTAACTTTGTTGACATGTGCAAAAAGTGATGAATGGTTGATACAATGTATATTG